>CM077165.1:61906756-62427233 GCA_039583875.1 Platanthera guangdongensis
TCCACCTAAGAATTGACAGGTTCCAGTTGTACTTTTTCTGTCTTCTTTGCAGCCTGCAGAATTTGTATCTGAATAACCTGTTAGTTCAAAGTCTCCATTCTTAGGGTACCAAAGGCCTAGATAAGGAGTGCCCTTTAGATATCTCAGTATCCTTTTGACTGCTGTCAAATGAGACTCTTTAGGGCATGCTTGGTACCTAGCACAGACACATGTAGCATACATGATATCTGGTCTACTTGCAGTCAAATAGAGTAGGGAGCCAACTATCCCTCTATATAAAGTCTCATCTACAGGTTTCCCTGTATCATCTTTGCTAAGAGACATACTTGACCCCATAGGAGTCTTCATGGTACTGGATGAATCCATACCATACTTCCTTATCAGTTCTAGGGTGAACTTAGACTGGCATATGGATAATCCATTCTCAGTCTGTCTAACTTGGAGACCCAAGAAGAACTTAAGTTCTCCCATACTACTCATCTCAAATTGTCCTTGCATTAGTTTTGCAAACTTTTTGCAAATACTACTTTCAGTAGACCCAAATATAATGTCATCTACATATATTTGGATTAGTATTATCTTGCCTCTGGATTCCCTAAGGAATAGAGTCTTGTCTATTTTCCCCCTTGTGAATTTATTCTCAATGAGGAAACTAGACAGGGTTTCATACCAAGCCATAGGGGCTTGTTTTAACCCATACAAAGCTTTCCTAAGTCTATAGACATAATTAGGTTGAGTTGAATCAACAAAACCTGATGGCTGTTCCACATAGACCTCTCCTTTCAGATTACCATTCAAAAAGGCTGACTTAACATCCATTTGGTAAACTTTAAATCCTTGATAGGTTGCATAGGCCAGGAACATCCTTATGGCTTCCAGTCTGGCTACTGGAGCAAAAGTTTGATCAAAGTCAATACCTTCTTCCTGCCTATATCCTTTAGCAACCAATCTTGCTTTGTTCTTGACAATTACTCCATGTTCATCCATCTTGTTCCTAAAGATCCACTTGGTTCCAATTATGTTGTGGTCTTTTGGTTTAGGAACAAGCTCCCAGACTTTGCACCTCTTGAACTGATTCAGCTCTTCTTGCATTGCCTCAATCCAATGAGGGTCTAGGATGGCTTCTTCAAACTTCTTTGGCTCTACTTTGGATAGAAAACTGGAGAAGAGTGCTGCACTAAGATTTCTGCTCCTTGTTTGTACCCCTTGTCTTAGATCACCAATGATTTGATCTGCTGGATGATCTCTAAGATGCCTATTAGCTGGAGGCATCCTGGCTTCAGGTTGAACTTCTTCAGTTTCTTCATCTTGCTGCACTCCATGGTCTTCTTCTGCATTAGGTACATATAGTACTCCTCCTGGACAACAGCCACTATCTTCTACCTGCTGTCTTGCAGTAGGTCCTTATTCTATAGTGAGCTTGTCCATCTTCTCAGTCACACCTGTGGATCTGCAAATACTACTAGACAACTCATTGTTAATAAGTCTAGTTTCATCAAATACTACATGTAAAGACTCTTCTACAACTTGAGTAGACAAGTTGTAGACCCTATAAGCCTTACTATTGTTGTTGTACCCAACAAAGATCCCTTCTTGGGACTTGGCAGTAAACTTAGTCAAGTAAGACTTACCATTGTTAAGTATAAAGCACTTACAACCAAAGATCCTAAAATAGGATAGGTTTGGTTTTCTGCCTTTCACAATCTCATATGGGGTCTTGTTTTGGCTTTTAGTAATGGTAGCCCTATTAATTACATGGCATGCAGTATTAACTGCCTCAGCCCAGAAATATTCTGGTAGAGATGTGTCACTTAATAGGGTTCTACCAGCCTCAATCAAGGTTCTATTTTTCCTCTCAGCAATGTCATTTTGCTGAGGTGTTTTTGGTGAAGAAAACTCCTGAAATATCCCAAATTCTTCACATAGTTTTGCCATACTATCAGACTGAAATTCAGTACCATGGTCACTTCTTATCTTGACCACTGTACTGTCTAGTTCATTCTGAATTTGTTTGACAAAGCTATAGAAGATACTAGGTGTTTCAGATTTCTGTCTAAGGAAGAACACCCAGGAAAACCTTGAGTAGTCATCTACAACTACAAAGGTATAGACATTCCTACCTAGGTTGTGAACTGGCATAGGACCAAAGAGATCCATATGCAAGAGGTATAAACACCTCACAGCATCTTTGTTTTCAATGCTACTAAAGGTGGATCTAGTCTGCTTGCCCTTTTGACAAGCTGAGCATATTCCATCTTTAATACACTTAACTTGAGGACCATTCCTCACTAACTCTTTGCTAAAGAGTTGGCCAATTGTCTTGTAGTTGAGATGGGCTAGCCTCTTGTGCCATTTGACACAATGATAAACTTTCTCATCAGCTACAAGACACACAGGAGAATCATTGTTCTCACACATAATGTCTAAATAGTAGACATTTCTTTTTCTATAACCTGTCAAAATGATCTCTTGATCATTTGACCTCCTGATATGACAACCATCTTTGACAAATAAGATGTCATATCCTACATCACTCAGTTGACTTATACTAATAAGGTTATGTTTCAAACCTTTAACATAAGCCACTTGAGTAATAGTTATATGGGAGCTAGAAATGTTACCAAAACCCTTGATGATTCCTTTTTCAGAACCGCCAAAGGTGACTTTTGGACCATCCTTGATAGGTGTGTAGTCCTTTAGCAATCCCCTAGTTCCAGTCATGTGCCTGGAACATCCACTGTCCAAGTACCATATAGGGACATGGCCACTTTGACTTACCTGCAAAACAGATTAGTTGACCTTAGAACCCAAAGAATTCTTGGGTCCTTGGTACTGGTTAGTTTGCTTCCTAACAAAGCTACTTGCAGGTCTTCCAACAGGCAGTTTGCTACTCAACTTGGCATTAGAATTATGCCAACAGTCTATGGCAAAGTGGCCTACCTTGCCACAGCACCAGCACTCAAACCTATTGTACCTTTGCTTAGGTACATCCCTAGCTGTTTTATTTATAGCTGGCTTATTGAGAGCTGGGGCTTTGCCCTTAGACTTGGACTGAACAGTCCTAGCTGGTTTGGTAAACCCCAGTCCAGTTTTACCTTTTTGATGAACAAATTCATCAATTAAGGGTAGAACTGACTTTGGTTTAGAAAACCTAGCAACTAAATCTCTTTCCTTCTGAAGACTAATCTCCAGACTTTTGATTTGATCATTCTTAAATATTATAGTCCCCATCTAAATCACAGTTATGTGCTTCAGTCTGGCTATTTCATTTAGCTTTTGATCAATCATCTTCTCAAAATCAGTTGTAGCAACTTTGAGACTAGCAATTTCCTTTACCTGACTCTTGGCTAGGGACTTGCTCTTCTTGAAAGCTTGCAACAGAACTTTATATTCATCTATCAATTGATGAATATCCCCTTCAGACTCAGATACACTCTCATCACTTGATAATGATGAATCTGATTCTGAACTAGCACAAGAAATTGAACTTAAAGAACAATTTTGTACCTTACTAGGTCCAGGCTGCTCCTAGATTTTGTCACTTTCTGTTAAGGCCATCAGTCCTTTGCACTGGATGTCCTCTTGCTCATATATGGAGTACATGATTTGGATGAACTCTTCTTCCTCTTCTTCAGCAAATAGTCTTATGTAAGCTTCAACTTCTGACTCAGTTTCTGAAGAAGACATGTCTGACAAGCCTTTGTCCTTCTTGGCAACAAAGGATCTTTCCTTCTTGCCCTTGAATTGTGTCTTCTTCTTATCATTAAACTCCTTCCTTTTCTCTGGACAGTCTGCAATAACATGTCCTTGTATGTTACAGCAATAACATACAATTTTTGATAGAGTTTCTTTGCTAGACTTGGTCTTTTCCTGTCTTTCTTTGATGACTTCTTATTCTGATAATAGTCATCTTTTCCTTGTGAAGTGGATGGTTTTGTCCTCCACTGTTTCTTTTTTAAGAACTTATGAAAGTGTCTTGTGAAAGCTGCAAAGTCCTCATCACTTTCACTGTTCTCAGAATTTCTACTTGCTGACTCATCTGACTCAGTCTCAGCTACTTTAGGAGGTAGAGTTGGTGACTTACTTCTGTATTTTTTGGTGGCCTCTGTCTTGAATGCCACTGTCCTTTCTTTATGTTCACTTCTTGTAGATTTCTCCTCTTCTTTTCTCACCATCAACTGCATCTCATAGGATAGCAGTTTTCCAAACAGTGTTGGTGGTGGGATATCTGCTAACTTTGTCATTTCCCTTATGGCACAGATCTTGCTGTCCCAATCCTTTGTTAGGACCTTAGAAACTTATCATTTAACTCATAATTACTGAATTCTCTGCCATAGTACATTACCTCATTCACAATCCTATAAAACTTCTTATAGCATTCAGTTATGCTATCAGCCCTACCTTGCCTAAAACATTCATATTCCTGGTTTAACAAAGATTTTCTATCTTGTCTCACCTCTTCTGAACCCTCCATGTACACTATAAGAGTATCTCACATCTCCTTAGATGTCTTACAGTGTATCAAGTTTTGAAAGGTAGCATCATTTATGGCACTCACAATGATATTCTGAGCCCTTTTGTCCATTGTGGCTAGAATTATCTCATCCTTTGTCATTTCAGAGAAATCCTTAGGTGTTCTCTGATTTGCATCCAGGACTGAAACCTTCATGGGCACATATGGCCTTTCTTTAACTATGATGTAAATTCTAGGGTCTGAGTCTTCCATAAATAGTCTCACCCTTTCTTTCCAGATGCCAAAAATTTCTTTTCTGCAAATGGTCAACTTCATGGATCTCAATTCCTTATGATTCTCAGTTGAACCCATGGTTCTTGATTTTCTTGATTTCACTTGACTTAGACTGAATCTGCCAACAGGATCTACTTAGACAATTATTGTAACGCCCCGAAACTCAAAGGAGCGAAGGGGGGGGGACGTTTTGGGCCAGTTTGGGTTCTGGATGCAGGCACACGGCCTGGGACACGGGCGTGTCCCAGGGCGTGTTAAGCCTGTGTCGACACTGAGCCGGGAAGTCGACACTTTGGTCTCGACATTGCGTTGAGACTGCGCACACAGCCTGCGACACGGGCGTGTCGCAGGGCGTGTCGACCCGTGTCGACACTTAGCCGCGAAGTCGACGAGATTCGCTCGACGATGCGTCGAGACAAGGCACACGGCCTGCGACACGGGTGTGTCGCAGGGCGTGTCGACCTGTCTAGACGATCGTCCCGGGGAGTCGACGAGATTTGCTCGACGATGCGTCGAGACAAGGCACATGGCCTAGGATACGGGCGTGTCCAAGGCCGTGTCATCAGGTCGACGATCTTCACTCGACGAAGTGTCGAGTGTCGAGACCGTGTACACGGCTTGGGGTCCAAGCGTGTTGAGGTGACACGGGTAGGGACACGGGCGTGTCCTAGAACCCGTGCAGTGCTCGGGTTGATTTTGGGGAAAAATGATGGGGTACACGGTCGGCCACACGGCCGTGTTAGGTGGAACACGGGCGTGTCAGCTCGAACACGGGCGTGTTCGATACCCGTATGAGGTTCCAGGTGATTCTATTTTGACGGAGAATGAGGCACACGGCCCTGGATACGGGCGTGTGCCAGGCCGTGTTCGGTCCAGATTGGGCATTTCTGTCCCGAATCGAAGTCGTTCATTTCTTTAACTGAAGATCCAACGGCTGGGGGTTGTTCCTGAAGGGATATACCCGTGAATGGACTTGGAAAACCCTCACTTTTCTTAACTTATCATCTTTCTAAAAGCTTAGAGAGAGAGGAGAGCCAAGGGAGGAAGAAGGAGCTAGATCCCGTCATTTGGAGGAGCTTCGGAGCTCCAAATCGCGAGCCGACTCCGGATCCACGGAGGCAACGCTAGTGCGGTGGTTTTCATCCGATTACTTTTCCATGGCGCCAAAGAGGAACGCAAGGGTAACGATCCTCATCTTGAGCATGAGTAGCTCTCTTTCTTAGCATAGGAAGCCCGCTCTCGCGAGTTTGCGGAGAGTTGGAGGCGTTCCTTCGGGTAGATATGTGAAGTCCCCGTTGTTTAGAGTCCGTAAGCGAGAACAGACATAGGCATGATGTGTGAAGCCTACCCGGACATGTTGGTCTGGATCGGTGATGTTGCATTGCATAAATGCCGGAGAAGACTCTGTGCTATTGGTTGTTTTTCGGGTTTTCTACGCAGTAGATTGCAGCAGGGAGCCTTGGGGACTAACCCAAAGGTGCACCCGGAAAACTGGGCGGATACGAGATCTTGCCAACTTGGTGGCCTGAGAGCCAACTTGAACATAACCGGGTTATGTGACTTGTGATGGTAATGGGACTCGGCGGAAGTTTGACCCGCGCAAATGGCTTAAATTATCGTTGCGACGTGAGCACGGGTTAGATGGAACCGTACCCATATCTATGTCGTTCGGGTTAAAGAGACCTAAGGTTACGTGACACTTGTCATTGGCATAGATGAGAGTCTTCGGCGGTCAATGGCTTAAATTGACGTGACCCATGCCGGGAAGACAAATTGCTCATAGGTTTGGCCGTCCAAGAGTCGGTGGTGAGTCCGGAATGTCAATGGCTTTAATTGACGTGACATCGACCGGTTCACCGAGAATGTTCCCTGAGAGCACGGGGCGTTTGGCCGTGCGAGCCAACGTCTGTGATTAAATGGCTAGTGATATAATGCTCGCTTATGCTAATGAAATGCAGGGAAGGAGCATCGCCGCCCCGAGGTGGGGGCGGGATCGTTATAATTTGGTCAGCATTGCTGAATGTTGCCTTGTTTTGCCACCGTGCGGTGGTTTGTTGCTTGCAGGTGCAGCTGGACCAAGTGGTCAATAGCGGGCTAAAGCCCGAATGCGAAGCCGACCCTTAAAGGCCTAAATTGGAAGTGTTTACTGCTTTATTCATGTGTGACCGGCCTGCGTGCCGTGGTTTGTAAAACATGTAATTGGAAGTGAAACATTTTGTAAGGTCTTAAGGCTTGTTTTGAGTATTTTGTATAACATTCCTATTCTGTACTAGTGGACATTCATGCTCTAATGTTGGGTTCTTTATCGCAACTTTTATAAACTGCTTCCGCTAGAATGCTCTGTGTAGGACGTTGAGATTGGTTGGATGGTTTCCATAAGTAACCACCAGGTCTGTCTGTGGCATACGGCATCGGGCTCCGGCCGGACCTACTGCGTTATGCTATGTGACGGATAGGGGGCGTTACAATTTGGTATCAGACTACTGGTTTTGGTCGGGCTTAAAGTGAATTCGTGGGCGAATTCTTTTTAAGGGGTGGTGAGCACGTTGTGTGCGTCATCGTAATAACAGTAAAAAGAACCCATGAATGTCCACTTAGGAATGAAAATACTCGTGTTTGAGGAAGCTGCGTGTTCCTATAATTGCTGTTTGCGATTTATTTGGTCGCTTAACGGTGTTTTGTACCACTATAGGTGACCCGAAGTGGTGTTGGGTCGTCAGAACGCCGAGTTTCTGAGGCTAGTAGTGCACCGGATGTTGCTCCTGCAACACCTCTGTTGGCTGAAAATATTCGATTGGTGGCTGAAGCGGTGTTGGCCGTGATAAATGCGCAGCCTGCAAGGCAAACGCAGCAGCCCGCTCCTATGATGGAGCAAGAACCTCTTCAAGAGGCTGAGCCGAGGAAAGTGGAGCAAGTGGTTGTGGAACCGGTGGTGCCAAGGAGGGCAACTGAGAGGCAGCTTAAGCATGTAATGAGCTTTAACCCTCCGTTATTCTCGGGGTTGGGAACCCCAACTCAGGCTGAAGACTGGCTCTCCAGGGTGAAGAGAGTCATGACAGCGACGGAGACGGAGGAGTGGCAAATGACCACCATCGCTACGTTCCTTTTGGACGGTGAAGCGAGAATGTGGTTGGAAGGATTGGAGCTGCACTTATTGAGAGGTAGGCAACTTGGTGATGTCTCGATGGAGGAGTTCTTGAGATTATTCTTGGCAAGATACCTCCCTTCGACGCAGAAGATAGCGTTGGAGAATGAGTTCCTGAAGTTGGTACAGGGTGAGAGGAGTGTGGATGAATATCTCCACGAGTTTACTCGTCTGAGTCGTTATGCTAGCTCCACCATCATGGATGAGGAGCGCAAGACTAATCGCTTCGACGAAGGCTTGAGAGATGAGTTGAGATTACTACTCTCGGGGCCGATGACGCAGGGTTTCTTAACCTTGGTCAATACTGCCCGGTCCTTGGAGAAGGACATGAAGAGTGTGCAAGCGAAGAAAGGCTTGGGTGATAGAAAATCTGAATTTAAAGTGCCGACTACTTCAAAGTCCGGCTATCGGAGGGCTTTCAAGAAGCATAGGACTTCGGGTCCAGCTCCTTCTGGTGCTTCTGGGGCAACTACGAGTCGGACCCCGGGCGCGTGTTTTACATGTGGAAAGACGGGGCACTTTGCCCGTGACTGTTGGAGCGGACGTCCTAAGTCCGAGAGGAAGCCGGGAGCTACCTATGAAGAGAAGGGAAAGGCGGTGGAGTAGACCGCATCCCATTATGCTCCGGCCCAACCAAGGGTCTACAATCTTGGCCAACAGGAGGCCATTAAACAAGCTGATGTGGTGACAGGTACGGTTTAATTTATAGCAAGTCAATTTCTTTAAATACTTGTTATGCATATGTTACCTTACCACTACTTGTTTAGGATTTGTATTGATTTGTGAAAATCCGGCACGAGCACTCTTCGATACGGGAGCCTCACACTCCTTCTTGTCCGAAGGATTTATATCACGCATTGGAGTCCCTTCTTCGATGGCGAAGGATAAGTTGGATGTGTTGTTGCCCAATGGGTGTTCGATGTGAGCGGATAGGATCTGCGATGTTAAGGTTCGTATTGGGGAGCAGGAGTTCGACCTGCGGGCGTCTTTACTTCCGTTAGTGGAGTTCGACGTCATATTTGGCATGGACTGGCTCTCGGAGCAGCAAGCCCATATAGATTATAGTAGCAAGGAAGTCAAGCTGGGAGCAAGTCGTGAAACGACTTTTACGGGCTTAAAGGGGTCGAGCAAGACATTGATGTCTGCTCTTCAGGTGGTGAAGGCGGTTCGTGCTGGTGCAGAACTGTTCTTTACGCTAGTGGAGGTTGCAAAGCCGAAGCCCGCATTGGATTGTATTTCAGTGGTATCGGAATACCCTGATATGTTCCCCGCGGATCTTCCTGGAGCCCCGCCTCAGCGGGAGATAGATTTTACGATCGAGCTAGTGCCAGGTGCAAAGCCTGTGTCACGATCTCCGTATCGGCTAGCGCCTAAGGAAATGGCGGAGCTAAAAGTTCAACTGCAAGAGTTGTTGGAGCAAGGATATGTGCGCCCGAGTTCTTCGCCTTACAGCGCACCGGTCATCTTTGTTAAGAATAAGGACGAAAGCTTGAGGCTATGTATTGATTATCGGGAGCTAAACAAGCTGACGGAGAAGAACAAGTACCTGATCCCCCGGATTGATGATCTCTTTGATCAGTTAGTTGGGTCGACGGTGTACTCGAAGTTGGATCTCAAGGCTGGGTACTATCAGCTGCGAATAAGGGAGACTGATATCCCGAAGACAGCGTTTAGTACGAGATACGGGCATTATGAGTTTACGGTCATGCCGTTTGGGCTGACTAATGCGCCGTCAGTGTTCATGGATTTGATGAACAGGACGTTCAGGGAGTACTTGGACCATTTCGTGATCGTCTTCATCGACGATATTTTGGTGTACTCGCAAAGTGAGGAAGATCACTTCAAGCATCTTCATTTGGTGTTGGAAACACTAAGGAGAAATCAGTTGTATGCCAAGTTCTCGAAGTGCGAGTTTTGGCTATCCTCAGTGGCGTTCCTCGGGCATATAGTGAGTGGAGAGGGTATTGCTGTGGATCCGGCGAAGATTGTTGCGATACGGGAGTGGCCTGAGCTTGCTACGGTAGCAGAAGTCCGGAGCTTTTTGGGGCTTGCCGGCTATTATAGGCGCTTCGTAGAGAACTTCTCGCGGTTAGCGTTACCTCTCACTACTTTGACGAGGAAGGAGCATAAGTTCGTTTGGACGTCGGAGTGCGCGCGAGCTTTTGAGGAATTGAAGTGTCGGTTGACCACGGCGCCTGTGCTGAGTTCGCCATGTGGAACCGAAGGCTATGAGTTATATAGCGATGCTTCGGGCAGCGGTTTGGGTTGCGTGCTACTGCAGCACGGAAGCGTGATAGCTTATGGCTCGAGACAGCTAAAAGTGCACGAGAGGAATTATCCGGTCCATGACTTGGAGTTAGCGGCCGTGATTTTTGCTTTGAATCTGTGGAGGCACTATTTGTACGGTGTGAAGATTGATATCTACACCGATCACAAGAGCCTGCAATATTTGATAGATCAGAAAGATCTGAATATGCGGCAGCGTAGATGGATGGAGTTCCTGGGGGACTATACATTCAAGATCCACTACGTGTCTGGCAAAGGGAATGCGGTTGCGGACGCGTTGAGTCGCCGAGCCCCAGCTCAAGCCAATTGGCTATCGGTGCATGATGAGCGGTTGGTGCGGGAGTTGGAGGCGTTGGAGATTGTTTGTGTGGACAGGCAATCAAGTGCTGAAGCAGTTCTGAATTGGACTGAAGTCCAATATGACCTGGCTGATCGTATTCGGCAGGCTTTGGATATGGATGCTCATATGAAGCAGTTCATGGTAGAGGCTCTGGATGGGTCAAATTCCCAATTCGTCGTGGAGGACGGATTGCTTTGGAGAGACGGTCGTTTGTGCGTCCCAAGTGTGGGCAATTTACGGGTGGAGTTGTTGTACGAGGCGCACCATACCAAGTACTTAATTCACCCGGGGAGCACGAAGATGTACCGTGATGTGAAGAAACTGTTTTGGTGGCCGGGTTTAAAGAAGGATGTGGCGCTATACGTAGCGAAGTGCCAAACCTGCGCCTTGGTAAAGGCGGAGTGCCAAAAGCCGGGAGGATTTCTTAAGTCCTTGCCTATTCCGTAGTGGAAATTCGACGACATCTCTATGGACTTTGTGCACGGTTTGCCAAGGTCGCAAAAGGGGAACGATGCCATTTGGGTGGTTGTTGATCGATTAACGAAGGTGTCGCATTTTATTCCGCATAGGAAGGATGATCCGGTGGAGAAGCTGGCAAAGCTTTATGTGGATAACATAGTACGACTTCATGGTGTGCCCCGCAGCATCGTGAGTGACCGAGATGGGCGGTTCACGTCCAATGATTGGAGGCTGGTGCACCAAATGTTGGGAACAAAGCTGAAATTCAGCATAGCCTTCCATCCACAAACGGATGGGCAGACCGAGAGGGTCAATAGAACCATGGAAGACATGCTTCGCATGTGTGTCTTGGATTTTGGAAAGCAATGGGAAGACCACCTATATTTGGTGGAGTTCGCATACAACAACAACTACCAAGCGAGTATTCAGATGGCGCCTTTCGAGGCCCTATATGGTAGGAAATGTCGCACGCCATTGTCTTGGTTAGAAACGGGTGAGTCAAAGTTGTATAAGCGATCGGAAGTGGAGGATGCGACTTCTTTGGTGAGAACCATTCGGGAGAGGTTGCTTATCGCTCAGGACCGGCAAGTAAAGTACTATAATGCCAAGCACATGAATGTGGAGTTCGTTGTGGGCGATTATGTATACTTAAAGATCAGGACGTTCAAGGGTGTCTCGCGGGTGCGGCGATTGAAAAAGCTAAGCCCGAGGTACCTTGGACCGTTTGAGATTCTGGAGCGAGTTGGTGAAGCGGCCTATCGGTTGAAGCTTTCAGTGGAGCTTAGTGGTTTACATGATGTATTCCATATTTCGGTGCTTCGGAAGGCGGTGCAAGAGCCTACGCAAGTGATCGCGGTTGATCAAGTGCCGGTGGATAGTGGGCTAACGACAAAGGTCAAGCCCGTGCGGATCGTGGACTCGGAGGTCAAGCGGCTACGCAATAAAGAGATCAGGATGGTCAAGGTCCGGTGGGACAATTGCGGTCGTGAGGAGCTCTCTTGGGAGCGAGAGCAGACTATGCTTGACGAGTATCCGGAGTTGTTCCGCTCAGGTACAAATTTTGGTTTTGTACATGTCTTTCCTTTATGTAATTTCGTGGGCGAAATTCTTTTAAGAGTGGGAGAGTTGTAACGCCTCGAAACTCAAAGGAGCGAAGGGGGGGACGTTTTGGGCCAGTTTGGGTTCTGGCTGCAGGAACACGGCCTGGGACACGGGCGTGTCCCAGGGCGTGTCAAGCCTGTGTCGACACTGAGCCGGGAAGTCGACACTTTGGTCTCGACATTGCGTCGAGACTGGGCACACGGCCTGCGACACGGGCGTGTCGCAGGGCGTGTCCACCCGTGTCGACACTTAGCTGCGAAGTCGACGAGATTCGCTCGACGATGCGTCGAGACAAGGCACACGGCCTGCGACACGGGCGTGTCGCAGGGCATATCAACCTGTCTCGATGATCGTCCCGGGGAGTCGACGAGATTTGCTCGACGATGCGTCGAGACAAGGCACACGGCCTAGGACACGGGCGTGTCCAAGGCCATGTCATCAGGTCGACGATCTTCACTCGACAAAGTGTCGAGTGTCGAGAACGTGTACACGGCTTGGGGTCCAGGCGTGTTGAGGTGACACGGGTAGGGACACGGGCGTGTCCTAGAACCCGTGCAATGCTCGGGTTGATTTTGGGGAAAAATGATGGGGTACACGGCCGGCCATACGGCCGTGTCAGGTGGAACACGGGCGTGTCAGCTCGAACACGGGCGTGTTCGATACCCGTGTGAGGTTCCAGGTGATTTGATTTTGACGGCGAATGAGGCACACGGCCCTGGACACGGGCGTGTGCCAGGCCGTGTTCGGTCCAGATTGGGCATTTCAGTCCCGAATCGAAACCGTTCATTTCTTTAACTGAAGATCCAACGGCTGGGGGGTGTTCCTGAAGGGATATACCCATGAATGGACTTGGAAAACCCTCACTTTTCTTAACTTATCATCTTTCTAAAAGCTTAGAGAGAGAGGAGAGCCAAGGGAGGAAGAAGGAGTTAGATCCCGCCATTTGGAGGAGCTTCGGAGCTCCGAATCGCGAGCCGACTCCGGATCCACGGAGGCAACGCTAGTGCGGTGGTTTTCATCCGATTACTTTTCCATGGCGCCAAAGAGGAACTCAAGGGTAACGATCCTCATCTTGAGCATGAGTAGCTCTCTTTCTTAGCATAGGAAGCCCGCTCTCGCGAGTTTGCGGAGAGTTGGAGGCGTTCCTTCGGGTAGATATGTGAAGTACCAGTTGTTTAGAGTCCGTAAGCGAGAACGGACATAGGCATGATGTGTGAAGCCTACCCGGACATGTTGGTCTGGATCGGTGATGTTGCATTGCATAAATGTCGGAGAAGACTCTGTGTTATTGGTTGTTTTTCGGGTTTTCTACGTGGTAGATTGCAGCAGGGAGCCTTGGGGACTAACCCAAAGGTGCACCCGGAAAAATGGGCGGATATGAGATCTTGCCAACTTGGTGGCCTGAGAGCCAACTTGAACATAACCGGGTTATGTGACTTGTGATGGTAATGGGACTCGGCGGAAGTTTGACCCGCGCAAATGGCTTAAATTGTCGTTGCGACGTGAGCACGGGTTAGATGGAACCGTACCCATATCTATGTCGTTCGAGTTAAAGAGACCTAAGGTTACGTGGCACTTGTCGTTGGCATAGATGAGAGTTTTCGGCGGTCAATGGCTTAAATTGACGTGACCCATGCCGGGAAGACAAATTGCTCATAGGTTTGGCCGTCCAAGAGGCGGTGGTGAGTCCGGAATGTCAATGGCTTTAATTGACGTGACATCGACCGGTTCACCGAGAATGTGCCCTGAGAGCACGAGGCGGGTGGCCGTGCGAGCCAACGTCTGTGATGAAATGGCTAGTGATATATTGCTCGCTTATGCTAATGAAATGTAGGGAAGGAGCATCGCCGCCCCGAGTTGGGGGCAGGATCGTTATAATTTGGTCAGCATTGCTGACCGTTGCCTTATTTTGCCACCGTGCGGTGGTTTGTTGCTTGCAGGTGCAGCTGGACCAAGCGGTCAATAGCGGGCTAAAGCCCGAATGCGAAGCCGGCTCTTGAAGGCCTAAATTGGAAGTGTTTACTGCTTTATTCATGTGTGACCGGCCTGCGTGCCGTGGTTTGTAAAACATGTAATTGGAAGTGAAACATTTTGTAAGGCCTTAAGGCTTATTTTGAGTATTTTGTATAACATTCCTATTATGTACTAGTGGACATTCATGCTCTAATGCTGGGTTCTTTATCGCAACTTTTATAAACTGCTTCCGCTAGAATGCTCTGTGTAGGACGTTGAGATTGGTTGGATGGTTTCCATAAGTAACCACCCGGTCTGTCTGTGGCATACGGCGTCAGGCCCCGGCCGGACCTACTGCTTTATGCTATGTGACGGATAGGGGGCGTTACAGTTATGTCCCTTTTTGAGTAACCTCCCTCTGATACCACTTGAAAGAAATTGTACCAAATCACCTAGAGGGGGGGGGGGTGAATAGGTGACTTAATCTTTATTAACTTTTTAGGCAGATTTCAGATTATATCACAGATTCTTAACAAATTCTACACTGCAGTCAATCAGCAATTACAGCAATCAATCAAGCACACAGTGAACACACAAATTTATAGTGGTTCCCCAAGGTTTGGGTACATCCACTTTCCTCCTTCGCCTATCTAGTAGTGTACTAGATTCGGCCAAACTCCTCCACTAACTCAGATCCTCAGATCTTACACTAAGAACCCCAAAACAGGTTCCTACAGCTCAGGCCCAAGGCCCTACAACTCAGTCTTCTTCAAAGACCTACACTCAGCTTCTTCACAAAGCCTACACTCAGCCACAAGGCCTACACTCAGCCACAACAGGCCTACACTCAGAGATACAAATCTCCAACACTCAGGCACACAGGCCCTACACTCAGCCTTTATAATTACAGGCTTACAACTCAGATCCCTAAGGATCCTACAAGAAATTAGAATACAAAGTTTATATACCTACAACTCTGAATAGAGAGATGAGTTGATAGGTTCTTGATGAGTTCTTGGAAGAACTCTGCTGAGATCAATCTCACTTGGCTTTTCTTCAAAGCTTCTTGAATATAGAACACAATTGGATTGATCTTCTCTGCAGCTGATCTTTGATCTCTGCAACTTAAGATTCAGAACTAGGTCTGAATCCTTCTTCACATCCTGGTTCCAACGGCTGTCTTCTTGGATGGAGCTCTCTCTCCAACTTCTTAGATCTTCACTAGATTCTTCAATGAATAGCTAGATCTTCTTTTCTTTTTCAATCACTTGATCTTCTGTTTCTGTAGACAGTATAAGCATATATATAGGCCTTCTTCATGGTAACCGGCTGGTCCGGTTCATAACTGAATTCTGATAACTCTGACAGGTGCAGTAGACCGGCTGGAATGGTAGCTGTCAAGTCATCCAGTCAGTTCTTGAAAAATCTGTAGCTGTCTGAAAGTGTCGAGACTGTCTGTCTTTAAGTGTCGACACTTATAGAGTAAGTGTCGACACAAGTTGACAAAGTGTCGACACTAGCCTTCAAGGTGTCGACACAACTCCTTGTCTTGTAGAATTCACTTCTCGACACAGCTTCTTCATCATGTGTCGACACTGATATTGAGTGTCGACACAACTCCTTGTTCTTCAGCACTTAGTTGAATTCTTGTAAGTGTCGACACAACTCCTTTGTGTCGACACATCTTCATGTGTTGAACTTGTTAAGTGTCGACACATCTTCTTGGTGTCGACACTTGCCTTCTGTGTTGATACTTGCTGAGTGTCGACACTGCTCCTTGTGTCGACACATTTTTCTTCTGTTGAGACTTTGGCTGAGTGTCGACACATCTCCTTAGTGTCGACACTTGTACTTAGAATTTTTTGTTGAACTTTGCTGAGTGTCGACACTGCTCCTTGTGTCGACACTTTCTTCATATGTTGAGTCTTCTGCTGAGTGTCGACACATTCTTTCTTGTGTCGACACTTTCTTCAAGTGCTGAGTCTTCTGCTTAGTGTCGACACATTCTTTATTATGTCGACACTTATACTTAGACTCTGCTGACTTTTGCTGAGTGTCGACATAGCCTGCAAGTGTCGACACTTTCTGATGTAGACACAGTTCCTCTGGGTGTCGACACAATTGCTAAGTGTCAACACAGCTTCACTGGACTTTTCTTCATTGAGTGTCGACACAGCTCCTTGTGTCGACACTTTCTGTCTGGTGTCGACTCTGCATCCCTGGTGTCGACACAAGTACTCCAAGTGTCGACACTGCTTGCCTGGGTGTCGACACAAGTCTTTTTAAGTGTGGATACTTTGCTCCTAGGTGTCGACATATGGACATAAAAACTTTTTCATCTTTCCCTGCAAATACTTAACCTGCACAAGTAAACTCAAAACACATCAAATACATTTTGATGTATATCATTGAGTAGGGTGAGGCTTCTTCAAATCAGGTACATTAGAACCAATGTACCCAACACTATACATGTTGGGTCACATCCTAAGTTAGTGAACCTAGCCCAAATCAACTAGGGATCCAACAGGTTTCTTCTCCTTAGGGCTCACTGAAGGTGATGGTGGGGTGGAATGAGGGTGAGGCTGGCTTGTTTAAAGTTTTTGACTTAAGAGGAGTGGATGGGCATGGCCGGCAGCATGATTCCTCATGCTACTACGTGTCAGCCATATATTGGACTGTCAATCATTGCCATAAATATGTTTTCTTGAAATGATGAATAGATTATATTGTTTTGCTGTAGAGATAAATGTCTCATCACTATTTTATCCTGAACCCGATTTAGCCCATATACAAGTGAACCGGTCAACATAATTTTCAGGCTGAAAAAATTCTCAAGTACAAAAGTTTTGAGTGTGTTGACACCACTCAATGCTGTGTTTAGTGATTTCGACACCACTCAACGCCTTCAGCACTCCAGAAAAATCTTAAGTAAAAGCGTTGACTGGTGTCGACACCACTCAACACCGTGTTTAGTGGTGTTGACACCACTCAACGCCGTCAGCATTCCAGGAATTCTAAGTCAAAAAGTAGAGTGGCATTGCGACCACTCAATGTCGCGTTGAGTGGAGTTGAGACCACTCAACTCCAACATCATCCCGCAGAGTTTATGTAAAACGGAGTCGAGTGCGTTGAGACCACTCAATGTCGCGTTGAGTGGCATCGATTTCACACGACGCTTCATCAAATGGCGTCGAGATCACTCGACGCCTAAAGTTTGATGAGTATTTCTAAGTTAAATTCATCGAGATCACACGACTCATTTTCAAATGGCATCGAAATCACTCGATGCGTAAATTTTCCGGAGTATTTCTAAGTTAAATGCATCGGGTGGGGTCATTTCCACTCGACATACTCGACGCTTTCTGAGCATGATTCAATTCTCTTGACTCAAAATGTGTGTCAGAGGTCTAGCACGAAATACGATGTTACATCTTCGAATGATGTCATTATGACCCTGAAGGGCTGAGTCCGATGGATGCTCAACACCTGCCTTCAGGCTCTCACCTAGCTGA
The DNA here is from genome assembly GCA_039583875.1 of Platanthera guangdongensis. Lineage (NCBI taxonomy): Eukaryota > Viridiplantae > Streptophyta > Magnoliopsida > Asparagales > Orchidaceae > Platanthera > Platanthera guangdongensis. The sequence continues at coordinate 61,924,300 of CM077165.1, forward strand.
CGGGCCGGTGGTAGCGCCCGGATGTTAATGGATGGCAAGTATTCTCTCTTTGGGGTTAGGCCCTGAGATTCTCCCGCTATCAGGCTTCCACCTTGGTGGCAGGGTCGGGATCCTCAAGTGACGTCGTTATGACCCTGGAGGGATGAGTCCGATGGATGCTCAATAGCTTCCGTCAGACATCCACCAAGCTGATTGAGCTGGTGGTAGCGCCCGTAGATTTATTGATGGAAAGAAAGTTTTTCTTGATCTGGGGATAGGTCCCGAGATGCTCCCACTGTCAGACTTCTATCTAGCTGACAGGACTGGGGGTCTCGATGGGCGTAATGATATCTAAAGTTGGGACCCATACATTTGAACTTCGGAGGAAATGATCGCAGGGGTGATAGGTTGAGCTTTGCAGGTCAGCGAGCTGTAAGTCGCGAGCTGAGAGCTCGCAGGTCGGCTAGACAAAAGTGGCGAGCCGAGACCTCGGCAGGTCGGCGAGCTGGGACTACTGTCATCTATTACAGTTCATCCATCCAAAATTTTACTTGGAAGATTCCTGGATCTTTTCCAAGTCTTAAATAAGGAGAGCCGTGATAGGAGAGATGGGCATTCACGGACCCAGCTTGCCAAGCTACCAACCGGTTGTCATGGGAAAAACAAAGGGTAAAAAGGATGGCGAGCTGGGGTCTCGGCATTCGCTGAGGAAGGCAAAATGAGGTGGTCCTCGGCGGTATATTTCTACTCTCCTAAAATTTACTTATGAATTTAAAACGATTTCATCTTGACATTGGTAAGAAAGATGAAAGATCAGAGGCGAGCCGAGTAGTCGCGGGCCTAGCCCGACTAGTAATCAACCCTTGATTGCCTGGGGTTGGCGAGCCCTCAAGGCATCTCTGTGGGCACGAATCCTAACTCAAATGCATTCTAATGGCTCGCTCCTACCTGGTGAAGTTGCTTTATGGAAGAGGACAACTCGTAGGCGAGAGCATTGCAACAAGTAAATGAAAAAAATGAGACACAAAGAGGGAGCAAAAGTATTTGTTTCATTAACAAGTACTCTACATATAGGAAGATCGCCTCAGCGAGCTTACAAAAGGGGGGAGGAGAGAATTATAGAAAAATTAAAAAAAGCGGGGTATGCGAGTCAACTCTCACCCTCCCCTCCAGATGGGTGGTCCTCACCTTCCCCTCCAGATGTGTGGTCGTCCTTGTAGTCCTTGACGTCCTTGAAAAGGGACTCGAAGCTTTCCTCCTTCTCGCTGGGAGGGGTGGCCGACGACAACAGATTCTGAAAGTAAGGGTTAGATCTGAAATACTCTAGAGGGGGTGAATAGAGTATCTTGAAAACTTAAAACTTTTTTGCTGTAAATAAAAAACAGACCTAAGATAAATTAATCTAGCACTATCACATGCACAACAAAACCTAATTATCACAACCACGACAAGAACAAAAGAAAAAGTGCAACCAGACAACACAAGAATTTTATAGTGGTTCCCCAATCTGGGTACATCCACTCTTCTACCATCCTGGTAGGAATCCACTCAGGTTTTTGATCAGGTGACTTCCACCAATGAACTTTTGATCAGGTGCTCAAAAACCAACCCAAGTCTTTTGATCAGAAGACTTGCAACCAAGGATAACTTTTGAAGGGAGTTAAAGAACCCTTTTTACAGTGGGGGATGATAGAATGATGATGTCTTCTCTTTCTCAAGATACAACTGAGAAGACTTTAGTGGATCTTGATTTTAATAAAGCTCCCCCTGAGATAAAGAAATCAGAAAGTCTTGAGCTTGTTGCAGTGTGAGTAGGTCTTCAATGTTTCAACCTTGACCAGAATGTATCCAGGAACTTCTTTGACTGATAGAGTATTTGTTGTCCTCTGAAGAATCCTAGGATGAAGAAGGAAGAAGACTCTTATTTTTTGGATGGATGTTCTTGTTCTTCTTCTTCAGCTTGTTTGATTTCTCTGGTCTAGAGCTTCTTATTTTTGTGTTACTGTGTGATTGCTTGCTTTTGTGTCATGTATCTTCTTGTACTTCTTGGCAGGAAGAGAAATGTTGTATCTCTTGTATAGAAGAAAAAAGAAAAATTCTTTTTATATTTTCCATGTAATCTTCCTTCTAAATTTTGAATCACTTTCTGCATTCATTGCTGACAGCCTGGAGAATATCTGCATTGATTGATTTTCCCAACTGTCCCATTGAAAAGAGGCAAGTAATAATCCTGATGAAGACTGTAATAAATGCTTGCTTCTAACTGTACAACCCCGTGTTCGCCAAGCGGGTCCGCCGAGCCAGACGAGCGGACCAGGCAGCCCGGCCCTCACCAGGATAGCACGTGAGAGGCAGACGGCAGGAGGCCATCTCGCTCTCGCCCAGGTCGGGCAGAAAAACCATGCGAGTTGGCCCCTTCACCCCTCTCGCACACTCAGAAATCGTCGAGAAGAGTTTGGGTCGCCATTCGTCGAGCAGAGTTTGGCTCGCCATTCGTCGAGCAGAGTTTGGGTTGCCATTTGTCGAGCAGAGTTTGGCTCGCCATTCGTCGAGCAGAGTTTGTCTCGCGATTCATCGAGCAGAGTTTGGCTCGTCATTCGTCAAGCAGAGTTTGGCTCGCCATTCGTCAAGCAGAGTTTGGCTCGCCATTCGTCGAGCAAAGCTTTTCGGTCGACATTCATCGAACTGGTATTCGGGGATAGGTTCGACGAGTCCAAATTGGCAAGCCCTCCTCCGAGGCTCCCATGGTTGCAGTTGGAAGCCTGGACGCCAGCCCGCTCTCCTATACGTGACTCGGCTGCCGGCCCGCCTCGGCATGGGTATTGTCGGGTCGCGGTGGCCCGGCTCGTGCTCGCCCAAGAAGAGTAGGCGAGCCGCGGGAGCCAGGTCGCACCCGCCTCCCGCGAGGGGGAGTAGTGGCGAGCTGACCTTCATATCCCTGGGGTGGGCCCAGTAGAGGCCCAAAGGTAAAATTACCTGGATGCCCTCCCCATGGGTGCGAATAGCTTGTTGGAACAACGGAGCTATACTGTTGGCAGACCAAGTTGGACTGCACATAGCCGTTCAAAACAGCAGAGGTTGGTTATTTGTAGGCCATTTTCAGAATTCTATAAATAGAACCCAAAGGGCACCTCAGGAGGCACGCTTGGATACTCACTAGCTCCTTAACTCTCGAGTGCTTTTGGAGGTTGCCTTAGCTCGGTCTGTGGCTAAGGAGGGGAAGTACTCTCAGGTCTTCCGGGTGTGTGGTGGGTCCTCCCCGTCGAGCCCTTGGGTCGGTTCTTCCCTTGTCTCTTTTGTTGTTTTGTTTGCAGGAGCGAAGTAGGTGCGCGATCACCCCCTTCCCCGAGGGCGAACTCCACAAGAGACAGAGTTTCTGGTTTCAACACTAACGGTAATATTCAGAGAATATTTAAGCATTGATTACTCAGGAGTTATTGCAATAAAATGAGGACAGAGAGAGGGAAATTTCCAAGTCTGGAACTTCACAGAAATCGTCGAGCAGAGAATAAAATTCGTCGACCTGAGATCCAAGATCTTCGACCTGAGAATAGATAACTGCTTTCTCTGGAACCTTGCCAATTCTGTGCATCAAGATCATCGAGCTGAGAATCTAAGTTCGTCGACTGGAGTTCAGTGAAATGTTTCTTGGACTTTTAGAATGCTGAAGTAGAGTGTCCAGAATTTGTCGACCTGAGAACTAGGTTCGTCGACTTGAGAACTAGTTTCGTCGAGTTGAGAACTTCTAACTGCTACTTGATAAAGCTTTCCAGGAATGTGCTCTAAGTTCGTCGAGCAGAGAAGATGAATTCGTCAACTGGAGTATGATTTTGGACTTAGAATATTTAGATGTTTCTGGAATAAAATGTTGAAGTAGAATACCCATAAATCATCGACCTGAGAACCAAATTCGTCGAGCTGATATTTTGACTTCGTCGACTGGGGTTCAGAGAAAGGAATTCTGGACTTGGAATGTTGAAGTATAGTGTCCAGAGATCGTCGACCTGAGAACCAAGTTTGTCGAGCTCAGCTCAGAGAATTTTCTCTGAGTTCGTCGAGCTGAGCACTACTTTTGTCGACCTGAGTTCGACGAACGTCGAACTCATTTTCTGAGTCTTTGAAATTTCCCTAAGTCTTGAGTCTTCTGCAGTCTGTTGATGGCTGGTCCATGCAAGGTTGATTCTAAGGATATGGCCTAGACTCTAGGACACAAACATGACCCTAGCTATACATGTTGGGTAAAACATCCTAGTTTAGTGAACCGAGCCGAAATCCAACTAGGGATCCAACAGATTCAGTACAAGGTCCATTGCTAAGATCTCCTTGCATCCCTCCACCCGCACCTCCATATCTTTTATCATTTGGAGGGTATAGTCGGCGCTGCTATTGGAGTTGACCCGCAGCCTCTCGGCGACCCCAGCCTCGCTATATACCTTTAGCCACTTGGGAGGAATACTCAGCTCACTGTCATACTAGGGGAAGAAGATGTTCGTTTGTCGGATCAGCTCGACCCGGAGTCCCTTGTTGCCCTCCCTCAGCTTCGCATTCTCCTTCTCCAGCTCGGCGGTGCGAGCCTCGGCTGGGTGGCGCGAACTCGCAGCCCGCTCGTAGCTTTGACATCCTGGGAAGAAGGGCAGGGTAAGATTTGTGTCCATGAAAAATCTTAAGTTAAAAAAGGAAGGGGATGGCCGCCACTTACCATCCCGCCGACAGCTTTTGCGAGTAGATTTTTAGAGACCTTTAGTCACCCCGCCAGGTCGGCGGCATTGTCCTTGGCGAGGTTGCGGTCCTGCACGGCCTTCAGCTGCTGGTGGTTGAGGCCGAAGCCATAGCAGACCACCATGTGGTGCAGCTCTAGGTCCCGCATCTGGGCCTGCAGACCCTCTCGGCTGAGCTGCCGGAGAGTCAGGCCATTGTAGGCCTCGACATCCTCGCGCCCATATAGGCCGAAGTCTAGCACATAGGCGTGCCCGAAGGCAGGCTGACCCCACCAACCGGGAGGGATGGAGCGATTAGATGGAGATTCGGTGGGTCTGCTCATCCCATTGCACCACCGGCTCGCCGGCCGGGTCTTTTGTCTTTCCTCCAAAGCCGAAGACGGGGTGGCACTTCGACATGCCCGGCTCGCGGACCATAGTCTTCTCTAGAGCGGGGGGAGCTGAGGGATCGCCGCCTTCCAAATCGTTTATCGGCAAGCCCTTCAGCAAGCTCGTCGGCGACCCTTCAGGTGTGGTCTCTGGCGAGCTGATGTAGATTTGTTGTTGCTTCCTAGAGACTACCAGTGCCTTCATCTTCTTTGGCGGCGGAGGGCGGCGGGGTGAGCTGGACCCTTCGAGGCCAGGTCATTTCAGACTGGAGGAAGGTCTGCCTGACCCCAGCTCATCTCGAGAGGCTGCCGCAGCTGCCCGCTTGCGCACGAGCCGGTATGGGTTAGGTCCCGAGCCCGCATAAGGTAGGTGCTCGTGAATTGATCGCTTCCCTGCAAGAAAGGACTTGGGATCAGAAATGACAATCATAGGCGAGCTATAAGTAAAAAGGGAAGAAATATACCTTCATCGGGTAGAACCGGGAGGAGCGAGTCGAGGCCCCTTTGAAGGTGGGCAACCTCGAAGTCCTTCCCCGTGAAGAACTTGTGTAGCTCGACATCATCACCGGATAGCATTGGAGGCCGGTATACCTCCTCGCTCTTCTGCTGGGTGGACAGGGGTATGTTGCCTAGGTCGCCCTTAATGAAGACGATCTTGGATAGCCAGTTGTGGTTTTTGTTCGCGATATGGCGAACCTTGATCTGTGAGCCCGTCTGGTATGCGACCCCATAATTGGTCGCATGGTAAGTGAAGAGTTTGCGGAAGACGGCGAGGTTGAATTCGATCCTCTCGCAGCGGAGGTGACAGGTGAACACGGCCATCATAGCGATCACGTTAGGGTTGAGCTGTGCGGGCACCGCGCTGAAGTATTTGAAGATCTGGCAGATTTCAGGCCAGATGGGTAAGCGCAACCCCACCTCGAAGTGCGAGATGAGGAAGGCGAGCTTGTCTCGGTAAAAGGTGTTGATGGACTCACCCTTTGCCGGTCGGTGTGCCTCATAACCGGGGGGAAGGTACTCTTTTTGAAGGCAACGAGCTCGCGCTCGGTGGTGTTTCCATCAAAAAAACAGTAGTCGGCGAAATGACAGGCGCACTTGGAACGCCCGTCGACATCAGGTCGTGCTTTGCCCATGCTCGCGAAAGGGGTTGTGGTGCGAGAACAGATAGAGGGAGGTGCAGCAAGGAGGGCTCTGAATGCAATAAAGATGATGGGTTAGGGGGTTGGTGAGGTGCTAATTTATAGAAAATAAAATTTATTGCCAAGCTGACTGGTCAGTCCAGCTCGCCTACCCCCGCTCTCCATCCACAGCTTGACAGCCCCAGCTCACCATTTTGGCGACTTGACCTATCCTAGTACGAGCAGAGATCTAGTTGGCACATCTTATTATTTCTAATAGCATACATAATTCTAAAAAAAATGTTTAAGTTATTACAGACACAGACTATCGCAGCCCCTAAAATAAAGAAGTTCTTAGCGAGTAGAAGCAGAGCGGTCAGCCCATGCGACCTAGGGTGCTGGGGGCGAGGGCCGGTAGGCTCATCTAGAGAGACATTTCCATCTACCCCGGCCTCGCGCCGCCATCCCCGAGAGTGGCACGGGGTGAGGAACTTGTGGACCCGATTGAGGTCATGGCTAAAGGTCTGCAGGTTCTCATGGATCCTCACCATAACTAGGGTGGAGACATCATCTCGCCCACCGAGCTGTGCTCCAACTTATCCGCGAGCAACACGAAATCCTGCTTCAGTGCCTGCAATATCTGCTCGCCATATGCATTGTCCGCTCGAAACTAGCGCAAGGCGGCGTCCTGCTTCTTCAGCACTTCTACCACTCACCGTCTCAGCTTGGCAGTATCTAGCGAGTTGTCCAATATGCTCTCCATCCCGGGGTTAGGGGGTGGTGAGTGGTGAGCTTGTTCAGAAGATTCCTTGATTTCATATGGAGTGGGGAGACCTAAAAAAAATGATCAACTCCGGTAGAGAAGGGGTGCGAGCACAACAAAGATGTCTGGGAAACATATTCTAATAAGCGGGGCTTACGGGATGAGCTCGGCAGTCCTTGGAGGGTAGGCGGAGGCGGTAAGGCTATGTTCCTACAACAACCAAGGGGATGGACCACCTGAGAGACGAGGTTGAAGCTGGGAACCTGGATTTCCCCGACCCTTTGCCCCGCCGGCGCAGGAACAGGTGCTGGTTGCTGAGAAGGGGTGCGAGCTGCCAACCTCAGCGAGTCCAGCCTTGTGGTCCCAAAGGGAGGTGATTTGCTCTGTAGGCTAACGACTGGGGAAGTCTGAGTCTGCAAGTCGTTGCATGGGGTATGGACTCGCGGCTTGGAGTTCTCAGTGTCGGTATGGCGGCATTCAGGGTCGGCGGGAATGTCGACGGCCATCTTCCCCTTGGGGTCATCAGCCGGTTTGGAGGAGTAAATCCTGGTAGTCAGTGTGGACTCTAGGTCGCGGTAGATGGACTCGGCATTTTTGGGGATGGACTTCGTCTTTTTGGCAAGATTGGACTTGGACTGCTCTCGCAGTGCTACATTGGGAGACATGTTGTCTAGCGCATCAGCGCGAGCGGCGTTGAGCTCGTGGGCATGGATAAGACTCTCTTGGTGCTCTTTGGAAAGAGGTATCTCGACAAAACTCAAGTCAAAGGCATGACGAAGGCCATGTAGGTATGCGGGCATATATTTATAGCCGCTGGTGGAGCCCACGCCATTTCACGGGGTTGGATGTTTCTTTTCGAGCTTGGGCCAACCTCGCAGAGAGCGGGGATTGTGTAAAATCCAATATCCGGCGAGTAGCGGGTGACATGAACTAGATCGACCAAAGTTTAGCAGTCTGGCTCGCCCAAATGGGGCAAACCATTTGAGGTGCGAGTGGAGCAGGTCGGCTCGCACTCACCCCAGGGGCTCGGCGAGCAGTGGGAGAGTGGAGTAGTCCAACTCGCACTCGCCCCAGGAGGCTCGACAGGCAGCAGGCGAGTGGGGCAGGTCGGGCCCGCACTTGCATAGGGTTGTATAGAGGCGCCAAGTGCTAGCTCCATCGAGCACTCGCCACCCCGGTGAGTAGAGGTTCTAGAGGGCCACTCTCACAGCGCCTTGTGATGTGTTTTCACCATTTTACCCCCGCTGGTCTGTCTAGAGCCTGTTAAAACAGCGGAGTTATGAAGTTGGCAGACCCAGTTGGGCTGCACGTAGCTATTCAGAACAGTGGAGGTTGGCTATTTGCAGGCCGTTTTCAGAAATCTATAAATACACCCAAGGGGGTACCTCAGATGGCATGCTCACTTATGTCACGGTCTTCTTGCGCTTTCTGAGTTATCCTTAGCTCAGCACTTAGCTATGGAGGGGAAGCGCTCTAAGATTTTTCGGGTGTGTGGTGGGACCTCCACGCCGAGCCCTTGGGTCTGTCCCCTGTTCGTTTTCTGTATTTGTTTAGCTCGCGGGAGAAAAGTAAGTGTGTGATCACCCCTTCCGCAAGGGTGAACTCAAAAGAGTCCGAGTTTTCAGTCTCAACAAGAATCCCTCAAAGGATTCAGATTTTTCTTTGAGATTCTCTAATAAAAAAAACTCTATGGTTGAGCTTCCTTATCAATAGCGTTATAGTGACATTATCATCAACTCACATGGTTCTAAGTGCTTTCTTATCCAAATACTTAATGGTTCATGGATACTTTATCAATAGTCCTAGTTATAAGAGTCTCCATATCCAAATACTTAACACTAGTAATAGTGAAATCCTATTGTGGAAAGAGTGGATATACATGTATTTGGAGAACCACTATAATTATTTATGTCTTCTATGATTGATTGCCTCTTCTCTATGTTTTTCCTTTTCCTCGCCATTTTTACTTTTGAATTGCTATGATTGTGTTATAACTATGGGATTCGATGAAATTGAAAAATATTAATAACATGAATGTGAATCCCTTCAGATTTTAGTTACTCTATTCACCCCACCCACCACTCTAGTGCTCTTCTAAAGAGATTATCATCTCTTTTAATTGGTATTAGAGGGAGGTTGATCAAAAAAAAAGCCTAAAACCCTGATCAACAAGATCCCCTAAGAATTTAATACATTTAGAAAAGTTTATATATTAAACATGAAGATATCACATGCCATAGAATATGCAGCCTCAATACCACTACTTGTAATCTAAGTAATCTTTATTTTTAAAAATCCAGGATTAGATTATATGTAAACTCTGAATATGAAGACATATTTGAATCTATGTTAACAGGTTTTGTAACCCATACAAGGTCAAATGTATATGGACAAACTATAAATGTTGCAAAAGCTGAATGGTCAGAAGTGGACAAAAACTTGAAAGCATGTGATATTGAGGCTATGAAGATTCTAATATTAGTAATGTCTAAAAACAATTTTTAGATAGTCGCTGAATGCTTTTTGGCAAAAGAAAACTAGAATATCCTCACTAGATTTGAAGAAAGCTCTTCTAATTAAAAGAGAAATGAAAGATCACCACAAATTTCTCATAAGAACACTGAGGACATAGGAGATAAGGCCAAAAAGGACAAAGATTTCATTACTAAAATCTAGAGTCAATGAGAAGAAAGCCCCTCCATCTCAAATGATGGGGAGATTGTGTAATTAGAGGTCAATATGACTCTAAATGTCTCAAACCTTGAAGTTAATCATGAAGAAGAGGTATAATACTTCTACTGATTACATTTTATACGAATCTAGGAAAAACTTCTGAATTTATCCAAACTAGAGATAAAATGCAAGGTTGCTGGAAGTACATGTTAGAGCTTATCCATGACTGTCCATAATGAGCTTAAGGGGAGCTTTTAGGACTTACCCCCAACATATAAAAACACCCACAGGCCCCTCCGGAACCTCACACCAGTCCCAAACGACATTTCTAAGTACAGAAAACGAGGAGGAGCCACGGATAGAAGTGTTGCCAACTCAGTCGTCTGAGCCACGGATACTGTTATGATCCTGACAGCACACCTCATCATATAATCCAACGGCAGCAAGCTCAACACATGGAGTTATCAGAAGAGCCATTCTGTTTATCCAAGGACCCTTATGTTGACACTTGGCAGCTTGAGGTCTTTCTCATTTAGAAATTAAGCATAATGTATATATATGTAACAGTCAAAAGCTTCGGGGGAATGATATATATATTCCTGTTATTGTAATAGATTTTTAGGCTGTTAATAATAAGAATTGCAGTTCTCCTTCTTTTTTCTCTCTCTCTCTCTCTTCTCCCTTTCTCTCTCTATCTCACTTCTTTCTCTCTTAACCCATCACCTTCCTCACCTACGCCATTGTTCTCTTAGTTTTTCCGGCCGCCGCCCGGCGCCGGCGTGCAGTTCCTTACATTTTGGTGCTCTCGTCCCGATCTCATCTCCCGATGGCAGAACATACACGTTCTAAAGATAGCCAGAATTACTATCAAGAATTGCAGACAGCGGCCCAACTCGACCGGGAGGCCACCACACGGAGCATTACAGATCTTCGTGACGATTTTTATGCAAAAGAAGCCCTCCTCATTCAACAAATTGTCGATACTCGCAACGAATCAACAGACAAAATCGACACCTTGCGAACCGACATGATGGCCCAGTTCAAGAACGTCCATCTCACTCTGGATCACTTATGCTCGCGGCCAGCCTACCCCGAAACCGGCCAATCCTCGACACAAAATGGCGTTCTTGGCCCAGCACCGCATACAGCACCCACCCAGGTAGTTTCGTTCCCTGCCTCTCAAGATTATAAATTTCAATGTTCGCGCTTTAACGAGGGCGATCCTACCGACTGGCTATATAATTTGCACTTATATTTTCAATTTCATAACACCAGCCCTCGCGATTACCTCCTTATCGCTGCGTGCCATCTTGATCGGCCAGCATCTCGGTGGTATCAGGCTACCATGCGCGACCAACCCACGATTACATTCCAAGCCTTTGTTGAGGCCCTCACTAAACGCTTTGGTCCATCCACTTATGACGACCCCGCTGAAAAGATAGTAAAATTAACCCAAACAACCACCGTTCTGGATTATAAAACGCAATTTGAAGAATTTTTGACACGTATTCCAGGACTCAGTAGTTCGTTTATTACCAGCATTTTTATTTCCGGCCTTAAAACGAGTATTCGCGGTATCGTTAAAATGCAACGTCCAACCGACCTTCACACCGCTTTCGCGTTAGCCCGGATGGTTGAGGATCAAGAACTTGAAAATGCTACAACACTGCCATCACCCCATTGGCTAGACTATCATCGGCCTGTTCATGTAAATGACCCAGTTGTCCCGCGACAACTTCCGCTTCCACGTTTACAATGGCATCCAACACCCCCACTTTCCACAACTATACAACCTAAACAGCCAAACATTCAGAACTATCCGATTCGCCGCCTATCCGCAGCGGAACGACAACGCCGCCGCGATTTAGGCTTATGTTATAATTGCAACGACAAATATAGTTTTGGACACAAATGTAAGGGTTCAGGAACCTTACTTTATTTCCAGGGATCTGACGAACCAGACGAATGTGAGGACGTCGTGGAAGACCCAAACCCAGAAACTTTGGATAATAACGGAGCCGTTTGTTTTTACGCACTCACGGGCGAACCTCCTGGTCATTGCATTAGGTTAACCTCTTATATCCTTCACCAACCCGTAGAGACACTGATCGACAGTGGGAGTTCCCATGATTTTATTTCCACCCGAATGGCCAAACACCTCCAACTCACAATATTAGCAATTCCCCCTTTCCAGGTTTTTATGGGTAACGGAATGTCAGTTACTTGCCAAGGCAAGTGCAATGATATCAACTTGCTCATTCAAACAAATACATATAATTTAGCCTTATATGTTCTTCCTCTTCATGGCGCAGACCTCGTATTAGGAGTACGATGGCTACGGTCCTTGGGACCGGTAACCACCGACTACTCAACTCTTACGATTTCTTATACTACCAGCGATGGTCCAGTAAAGTTACAAGGGCAACAGATTGCCCCGGAAAAATCAGTTTCATCATCGCAAGTATCCCGCCTCATGTCACTTCAGGCCTCGGCACTATGTGTCCTGACATCAGAGCTTCCGTCACCCACTCAACATAGAAATGAGGAATTCCAATTAAACAGCAACTTACCTCTTCGCTTTCAAAACCTTTTACTTTCTTTTCAAAACCTTTTTAGTACACCAGATACCCTTCCACCAAAAAGGGCAATAGACCACGCCCTTCCTCTCTTGCCAAACATAAAACCAGTAAATGTCCGACCATATAGGTATCCGCATTTCCAAAAAAATGAAATAGAACGCCTAATCCTGGAAATGCTACAGGCTGGACATATTCGCCCTAGCACGTCCAGTTTTAGCTCGCCGATAATTTTAGTGAAGAAAAAAGACGGCACTTGGAGATTTTGTATTGATTACCGGATATTAAATAATATAACCATTAAGGACCGTTTTCTCATTCCCACAATCGATGAGTTATTAGACGAACTCTATCATGCCCGGTATTTTACTAAGCTGGACTTACGTTCGGGCTACCACCAAATACGAATGAAGGAAGCGGATATCCACAAAACAGCCTTCAGAACTCATCACGGGCATTACGAATTTACCGTTATGCCCTTTGGATTAACGAATGCCCCATCCACCTTCCAATCATTAATGAACACGATTTTTCAACCTTACTTGCGAAAGTTTATTGTAGTATTTTTTGATGATATTCTGATTTTCAGCACCACAGAAGAAGACCATTTCTTTCATTTAGCCACAGTTTTTCAAATCTTGGACATTAATACACTTCACGTAAAACATTCAAAGTGTTTTTTCCTTACGACTGAAATTGAATTTTTAGGCCACACTGTAGCCAAAGGAACGGTTTACCCAACCAATACCAATATAGAGGCAATCCGCCACTATTCCACGCCAGCTAACCAAAAAGAGGTTCGTGCCTTCTTGGGATTGGCTGGATTTTACCGAAAATTTATCCCGGGATTTTCCATTATTGCAGCACCAATATCCGATTTATTAAAGTCAATCACTTTTTCTTGGACCGATGATACTCAAAAAGCTTTTGACACACTAAAGGAATTGTTAATTTCAAAGCCAATTCTCCATCTACCTAATTTTGCCGAACCCTTCCAAATCGAAACAGATGCCTCCGGCACCGGTATAGGGGCCGTGTTGCTACAGGCGAAACGACCTATAGCATATTTTAGCAAGAAGTTGACTCCACTTATGCAACGAAAGAGTACTTACATACGCGAAATGTATGCCGTCACTGCGGCAGTTGCAAAATGGAGGCAATACCTCCTCGGGCATCCATTTCAGATCCTAACTGATCACAAGAGCCTCCATAACTTACTTACTCAAGATTTGCACACACCAGAACAACAACTATTCTTAGCCAAATTGATAGGATACGATTATACGATTAAGTATAAACCAGGCAAAACAAATGTTCTAGCAGATGCGCTTTCAAGGTCCTGTGTTGATCATCCAAACACCACTCACAATAATACAGTTGATCCCACACCAGCAGCACAGATTTATACATTAGCAGTCATGCAAGCCACAACCACATTGCTGGAAGGATTAGAACGGGCATATGCCGAAGACCCCTTTACCCAACAACTTCTACACGACATTACAACCAACCCATCACTCCGCCCCCACTGGGGTCAGAAAGGAGGCAACGTGTTCTATAAGCATAGATTATTCATTCCGCATAACTCCACAATAATCAACAAAATAATCACAAACGCACATGATAGCATCTATGGAGGTCACTCAGGGATACGAGCTACCTTACATAGGATACAATCGCAGTTTCACTGGAATCACATGAAAAAAGACATAGTGGCATACATCAGCCGTTGCGACCTGTGCCAAAAGGCTAAACCATCTAACCATTATCCTTATGGGTTGCTGCAACCCCTATCAATTCCAACCTTGATATGGTCAGACGTGACAATGGACTTTATAACGCAACTTCCTAAATCTAATAACTATTCCAATATCATGGTAGTCGTTGATCGACTGACTAGAGCAGCCCATTTTGCTCCTATAATTTCTCCAATCACCCCACCAACGATGGCCAAGGTTTTTTGGGAGACAGTGGGAAAATTGCACGGGATGCCAACGTCTATCGTATCAGACCGCGATCCCACTTTTCTAAGCAATTTTTGGACTGCTTTGTTTAAATTACAGGGGACTACGCTACATTACAGTTCGGCCTACCATCCACAAACGGATGGGCTGACTGAACGAACTAACAGATGTTTGCAACAATTTTTAAGAATATATACACATGAACAGTCAAAAAAATGGTCTTACTACTTAAGCTATGCTGAATTTCATTTCAATACCTCCATTAATACATCGACCGGCATGTCTCCTTTTGAGGCCATGTTCGGTCGACCGCCCCCTGGGCTTTTGACTTACTGTGAAGGTAGCACGAGTATTGAAGCGGTGGAGCTCACATTGCGCACACGGGATGAGATACTACAACAATTACGGGAAAATTTGCAACAATCACAGCAACGAATGAAGATGTACGCAGACGGAAAGAGAATGGACAAAAAGTTCCAGCTAAATGACTGGGTACTACTAAAGCTACATCCGTATCGACAGCTCACACTTCACAGAATGCAGTGCAGGAAATTGGCTCTCCGCTATTACGGACCCTTCCAGGTGGTGGAAGTCGTGGGAGAAGCTGCATATCGATTACGGCTACCGGAGGGCTGTAAAATACATTCCGTTTTTCACGTTTCCCTCCTCAGGGCCTACCAACAAAATGAGGACAAACGTATTACGCCCCTCCCGACGAGCAGCTACAACAACATGCCCTTACATACACCCTTAGCCGTCATCAGCTCGCGAGAGGTTGTTAGGAACAACCAGAGAATACCACAACGGCTGGTCCAGTGGAAGGATCTTCCACCCGAGGATAGTACATGGGAAGATCTGGACTCTCTACCGGCGGCTCTACAGAAAACATTCCAGGACAACTCGTTCGCTACCGGGGAAGACCTAACCGACGTACTCACTTCCGGTTGGCAGCAAAAAAATAAACGCTCTAAACGAGAGAAGCAGAAGACAAAGAAGACCTCACCTCTCAACAACTTCCAGTCCAGAAACAGGAGTACATCTACTCCTGCTCAAGCACCGGCGACGGGGGCAGAACAAGGTTACCTCACCTTCCTCCAGAAGCCGGATCCAACACCAAATCAGCCTTTGGAAACATCTTCCCTAAGCTCAGCCCCTTTCCTTGCCAACGCCGCCTCCGCACAGTAGCAAACCCTAAGCCATGGAGTTAGAATGCCGACAAGCTTACAGCAGAACGATGCGGGCATCGTTTTTATAAGTGGAAGGTATTGTTATGATCCTGACAGCACACCTCATCATATAATCCAACGGCAGCAAGCTCAACACATGGAGTTATCAGAAGAGCCATTCTGTTTATCCAAGGACCCTTATGTTGACACTTGGCAGCTTGAGGTCTTTCTCATTTAGAAATTAAGCATAATGTATATATATGTAACGGTCAAAAGCTGCGGGGGAATGATATATATATTCCTGTTATTGTAATAGATTTTTAGGCTGTTAATAATAAGAATTGCAGTTCTCCTTCTTTTCTCTCTCTCTCTCTCTCTCTTCTCCCTTTCTCTCTCTCTATCTCACTTCTTTCTCTCTTAACCCATCACCTTCCTCACCTACGCCATTGTTCTCTTAGTTTTTCCGGCCGCCGCCCGGCGCCGGCGTGCAGTTCCTTACAGATACCCTAACCCGAACAAGGAGCGAAAGGCAGTTACATATGAGATATATTTTCTTCCACTTCTATATGTATCCTAGAATTATTTTGAATCAAAATTGAGCTTGAATAGACTTTTATTTCACTTAATTTGAAGGCGAAACGCCGTCAAAATCAACTTAAAATTCTGGCTGCCGCCGACAACATTTGCCTGCCGCCTCTGGCATTAGACTGTTGCCAAAAACATTATGCCAGAGACCACCACGAAAGGATAACCCTTGCCAAGGTGAAAATTTTATTGTGGCGTATACGGCTGGAGATGGTCGAACGACGGTGGAGGAACCCCGACAGCTCCTCCCAGGTGGGATTAATCTCCACCACTGGATCAAGATAGAAGCTGCAATCAGAGCCATTTCTATCCTTAAATAATAATTAGCTAACACAGATTTATGCGACGATCTGTGCAGCTTTAATTAAAATCAATACAGTTATAATAATAAAAAAATTGTAATATTCACACGCCAAAAGAAATTTAAATCTCTTTTTTAGGTTCCCTAATGACTCAACTTGACCAAGTTATCAACATAAAAATTTTAGGGCTTGGTCTAAGCTTTCCAATTTTGGGCGGCTCATTTTTGAAGGAGGCGTATAACTCCGTAAATTAATTTTCAAAGATCATGTGTCGTAAACTATAGAACCTTGCATATTTTTTCTATTTTTCTGCCATATGACCTAATATGAATAAGTAAAATTGTGTCTAAACTCTCTATGCATTATAAAATCTATATGTAGAGACTTGGAATTTTTGGGACAAATTCTCTATTGTTTAAAATACAAGTACATAATATGTACACCTTGTGCATAAAAAAATAAAAGTGCCCTTAAGCTTTCAATAATTCCTCAAATTGTATAGCAGCATAATATGGTCATGGCTGACATTAGTTTAAATTTTGTAATCGTTTTGACTAGAATTGATCACACTATGAAACTATACATACTATATATATAGTTTTATTGATCAAATGTCACACCTCGTGTATAAATGAAATCAAATGACCTTAAAGCTTTCAATAAATCCTCAAAATTTTATACCAACCTAATATGGTCATGACTGACCTTGGTTTAAAATTGAGAAGGTTTTGACTTGAATTGATCACTTTATAAAACTATGCAAATATATATATATATAGTTTAATTCATCATATGTCACACCTTTTGTTTAAATGAAATAAAATGACATTAAAATTTTTAATAAATCATCAAATTTTTATAGCACCCTTATATAGTCATGAATAATCATGTTTTAAAATTTTAAAAGGTTTGGACTTGAATCTATCACCTTTTGAAACTATGCACACTAAATATATAGTTTAATTCATCACATGTCACACCTTGTGTATAAATAAAATAAAAGGACATTAATGCTTTCAATAAATCCTCAAATGTTTATAGCACCCTAATTTGTTCATGGATGACCATGATTTAAAAATTGAAAATGTTTTTACTTGAATTGATCACTTTATGAAACTATACATACTAAATATTTAATTTAATTCATCATGTGACACTCCTTATGTATAAATGAAATAAAATGGCCATAAAGCTTTAAATAAATCCTCAAATTTTAATAGTGTACTTATATTCATATAAATAACCATAATTTCAATTTTGGGAGGGTTTGGACTTAAATTAAGACCCTTACAAAACTAAATGTATCGAAAGTAAAGCTCTATCGTTTACCTACCATGTGCACAATACTTATGAAATGTTATAATTATGATAGTTATAATCAATGCTCATCTCATTTCTAGCTTCACTACTATATCACGTTTTATCATGCAATTCTATTAATATCATATCTTACTTATACACGACGGGTAATCATAAGCAGTTCATATTAAACATTTGGTGTGTCAAATTATGAGAGTACATGAAATTAGAACACTAACACATGTCCACAAAAATCACATATATAGTAATAATCCTCCACGAAGAGAGAGTCCACAACAATAATAATAAAAAGTAAGTGGTGATATAGTATCCCCCACAAGAAAGGTGGTGTATAACGATACACATTGTGTAAGACCCTTTTTTTCTTTTTAAACCACGGGGTATTAGGCCCAGAACCGCCGTTTTGTGGTGTCGTCACCATGCCCGGGAAGGTCATGACTACAAAATGCTGATCCTACCGGCCATATCGATCACAGAATAGTTGCAAAAGTATGAGAGTACATGAAATTAGAACTCTAACACATGTCCACAAAAATCACATATATAGTAATAATTCTCCACAAAGGGAGAGTCCACGGCAATAATAATAAAAGTACTGGAAATAGGGCTCATGCCCGATACATCAAAATCCTCACTACAAGTCACTAATCGCGGAAGCAAATCTATAACAACTACTAGTAAACGGGACTCACTGTCCAAGCTGTCAGAACTCCGGTGCTAGACTGTCCTGTCTCCAAGTGTGCCGACCTCCGGGGCTGCACCTCCAAGCTGG
This sequence comes from Platanthera guangdongensis, assembly GCA_039583875.1. Taxonomy (NCBI): domain Eukaryota; kingdom Viridiplantae; phylum Streptophyta; class Magnoliopsida; order Asparagales; family Orchidaceae; genus Platanthera; species Platanthera guangdongensis. The sequence continues at coordinate 61,942,604 of CM077165.1, forward strand.
GCTCCACGATCCCCTAAAATGATTTGGTCCGAAAACTGTTAGTATAAAAGACTAAGTCCTATCATCCCCTATCCTTCCCCCCATGGCTCCTAGGCACCGAGCAGGGAGAAGGAAAGGAAAGGTAATGAAGGTGGAGAATAAACAAGGCAGGTGACGGTGGAACTATTCTAGCATTTATTTATAATGTATTTACAGCTAATGAAGGAAGGTACAAACTAGCAGTAAGGTATAAAGTAAAGCAGAGCGGTAAGTATATGAAAGGTAAACTAACAAACAAGTAACCTTAACTTATATGAATGTCCATACAAGCTAATAAGTTAAGTGATCTTTTACAAGGCCCCCATCGTATACAAAGTCTCATACCGATTTATATGTTGGGCTGTCGGTTTTCAAGCAAGCAACATATATAACCATAGAATAATAACCTTAGCTTATAAGCACGCTCACTCAAGCTTATAACCTAAGGGGTCATTTTGCAGGGCCTATTGTATAAAGCGTCTCATACCACTTTATACAATATGTGTCAACGATTATACACAATGATTTATGTTATTCCATGAATCATGCAAGTGCAACACACCCACCCGACTCTGTGAAAACAGACGTTTACTTCCCCCTTTCTAGAGCCTAACCTCCCAGGATACCTCCATAGTGGCAAACAAAAGCAGTGGGTTGGGCCTCGCCCACCTCTAAACCGGTAATTGCACTACCAGTCAGACCTATCGTACGCCTCAATGCTGGTGCACTAAGTGGAGCTCCTGTGTACTCTTTGTCGGTTGGTCCACCAGACTTAAATTGGCGAAGTGCTAAACCACACTTGTCGAGTCAACGTATTGGCGTCGGTGAATCGACCCTCCAACAGCGAATACCCACCACCTTATAATTTATGCACATGCAATCTTGATGTATCAACCACCGAGCCAAAGCTCGTCGAACAATCCCGTCCGTCACAAATATCTACCGAGCCAAAGCTCCCCAAACTATCATGTCTGTCGCAATGATCTGCCAACCCATCGGCTTGCCGGGCTAACCTGCCCATCACCCAAAACCACAGAGCCTACCTCCCGTGTGACCTAACCTAACTTCCCGAGATACCGGTGTGTGTGAAAGTGGACCCCTAGTTATACTAATTTCTCTTAATCATTCATTTTTCTTACGAATTATGTTAGCACAGGACTGCCCAAGGTATTCCCGGAGAAGGGCTCTCACAGGGCACTAGGAACTATGATGGGTTGAAGCCCAAAGCTACCTTTTGCAAGGAACTTGCTGATATTTGTTAATACCCGATTCTCGATCCCATTTCATTTTACTCTGGATCTAACCCTAGTGTGTTTTGACCCTCTCTATCTCTCTCCACAGGAAAGATGATCTTTCATCGATCCCGAGCACCCACCAATCTAGTCTACCCCGTATTTTCCTCATCACAACTTCCAATGATGACCTCAATCTCATTTTACCCTAAACCAGCTAAATATTAACCTCAACCCATATGCCCAATTCAAACGCTATCACATTTTCTGCAGTTTTACTATATGCAGATCATCCTATATTATATGTTGTACATGATAGGAGGTACTTCAAATTTTCATCCACAAGCCTTAAGATATTTAATGCGGGTCTATCGTGACATGATTAGCCTATCTCCAGAAACTTATAATTTTCCTAATTAATTTGTTATTTAATTAATTTTCCCCAAAGTTAGGCCATGGGTAATTTGAACATGAAGTATAATATATTCTCAGATAATGGCCACCCAAAAATTATGAACACTAGATAACAGAGGAATAACAATAAATACCAAGCTTCATTATTTTTACATAAATGATTTGGCCTCTAATTAATTAATCCAATAATAAGTGATTAATTATGGGTAAAGAAGGAAGTATTAAAGTTATTCATCAAAAAATTGTAGAAAAGTTGCTGAATCTCAAGGATCACCAGAATGGGCCTCTGACCAAAAATCACATTTTATTGAGCTAAATAAGTATCAAAATAAATTCAATTACTTTTACTTAGAAAACAACACCTTGTGAACCAACCCCTACAGATAAACTTCCAAAAATTTCATAAAAATTCGCAGAGCTTTTAAATATCAAAAACATTCTTATAACCAAATTTCATAAGTTTCCATTAAGTGGTTTGTTCATAAGAAATTTCTAAGTAGAAGGTGCAACTTGATGGGTTATGAATGAAGTACCCCATATAATGATCAAAAGTTCATATTAAAAATTTTTACGGCTAATTATAGTCTTAAAACATAGCTTGACTAAATATCATCCAAACCGAAGGTTAGGAAGTCACATAATAAAATTCTTCAAGACAACTCATGATAGTGCACTTTTCAAAGGAACCCACTTTGTAAACTCATCCAAGCATTATGTAGTATATTTTAGTGGTTAATATGATTAAGAAAATGACCTCTACCAAAATGTCATGCAGTTCCAAAGTCATATGAGCACTAGATATTCCCTAAGATGTATGGACCCAAAAACTTACATAGTGGTTTAAGTGGTGTGCATGTGTCCAAATCCCACCTCATCTCTCCCCAGGGCTTTTCACCACCCTAGGATCGCATGGACTAAACACCAAGTCCATATAAGGGCATTTCACCCCATGCCCTCCACAAATCCCCAAAGCCCAACCATAAGGCATGTACTTGGGTCCTAGGGAAAATCTACCCCAATTCACCCCAAATTCCATGTGAGGTGTCTAGCATCATATCAAACCAGTGGCCCAAGTTTCAGCCTCTGTTGAGGTGATTTGACTACTTAAACCCACAAGAAACACTTTGACCTAAATACCTCTCTTTTGGCCAAGGCTAGGGTTTCAAAAATTCAACCCAAATCATCTCCAAATGAGATGACATTTTATCCATAGCCTCATGATGCCCCGATGGACCTCTCCTCAAAATTTGGGAGGATTTGGAGGTAATTAGTTCCCCTAATTAAATTACCTTATCATTATTAAATAATTTCAAAAATTATAGAAAAAGTATATCCAAAAATTTATTTTTTTGGATATGTTCTAGGTATAGGAATGATTGACTCCCTGTCCAAATTTCAAGTCATTTGGACCTGTGATGAAGTGGGGGCACACATTTAAATCTCTGACTAGCCCTAGGTATAGACCCTACCAAACTAAGTTCTCTGGTCAAACCACTTACCCAAATGGGTTGAAACAAATTTTAAATTACATTAGACCCATATAGCTACAATTTTCATGTTGACCATTTTCTCTAATTAAGCATCTAAGTATTTTTAATAATTAGAAACATTAACTATATAATATGTGATAGAAATTCAATTAATTGAAATCATTTGATTCCTAAGAATTTAATCAAGGCGCACGAATCTTGGCATAGAATAGGCTGCATCTAGTCATCTTCAAGATCCAGCCGACGGCCAGGTTCCCCTCGACCTGGAGCTTATTCTAGGCCTATTACCCGTCCACCCGGCCACCTCCCTGGCCGGCCACTGCCACCACCACCTCTATCGAGGTGGTGGCTATCGCCAGGAAGGCGGCACAGCCGCCGGAGGGGAGGATTCTGGCGATCCCGAGAAATTAATTTTTCGGAAAAACCAAGGAAATTACTTCCCCCGATCGGGCTCAATTAAGCCCGATGCTTATCCCTATTGATTCCTATGATCTACCCACGGAAGAAGGAGCAAAGGAGGACCTGTTGGGAGGGCTGGAGGCGCGTTGATCTCCGATTTGCCATGGTAGTGGTGGCACCGATTGGGTTTCTGCAACAACACAGTCAAGTGCTTCGAATCCTTCAGATAAAGTTTGTAACCTTCTCCCATCTGCCTGGTGATGCTTTTAAGATCCCTAATTGTGGATTGGGAAGGATGTAACTCCAATGGCCATGAATGTCCATTAATGGTCATTTTGGGTTTTAGCCATTTGAAGGGCTGAGCCACCCCATTGGTCGACCACCTCCTGAAAACCCCTCCCCTGCCTCCAAGGAGTAAAAGCCCATCAAGGTGGGGCGGGGGGTTGAAACCTCCATGGCCATCAAGCTCCATTTTCTCACTCCTCAAAAATTGAGTAACTCCTTCCTCTCTCTCCTAGTCATCATTCTCTGAATTTCGTGGGCCCAAAATATGTCTCTCCACTTCCTTAGACTAATCGGATACACCACTTGGGCTTAGCCCACTTGAATTAGGCTAGGTTAACCTAAGTTGACCACATCGAACCATGAGTTGACTTTGGTCAACATGACCATTTAGGTTGACCCCCAAGGGGTCCTTGGTGACCCCTTGGCTTCCCCTAAGGTCTAGGAATGGTTGTGTACTGTTGACTTGGCACCTTGGTGGTCACTTGCCCCTCAGTTAGGGCACTTTGACCAATTTTGGGCTATGGTTGACTTGGGTCAACTTAGCCTCTGAGGTTGACCCCAGTGGATCTTTGGTGACCCATTGACTGCACCTTAGGTCTAGGAAGACCTAGGTAGGGTTGGTTGGGCACATTAGGGGCATATTGCCCTTAGTTAGGGCACCTTGCCTAATTTAGGACTAGGAAGATCTTAGGTCAACTTGCCCACCCTAGGTTGACTCCAATAGACCGTTAGGGCTCTAATGGACCTTGCAATTGGTTGGTGAGGTTGTGGTGGGGTCTTGGAGTCATGGTGAAGCCCCATGATCATCCTAAACTAGTGTTTATAAACCAACTATTTGCAGACCATAGTGATCTCACCTACATTCCTAGGTCCACTTGGTCTTCTTAGGCTTCCTAGGGTTTTGTCATGACCTAGTCATGACAAAACCACACCTAGGGGTCTAGTTGTCTGAGGGATGTTACAAATCCCAATACATAAACAAAAAATTTTGTCCTCAAAATTCAAGTTAGGCCTACGGGGTTTCAAGTATGAGAAATAAAATGTAACATCCCGAGAGGTTATAAGGAATACCTGACTGAAAAGCTCCAGGTACTTTTGTTGCATCAAATCATGTGGCTCCCATGTGTGCTCCTCTTTCTCGTGATTCCTCCATAAGAACTTGACAAACGAGACCTTCTTGCGTCGCAGGACCCGCATCCTAGTATCGTCTATCCGGATCGGCTCCAGGTGCACAGATCGATCAGAAGCTATAGGCCCATCTGTAGTCATAATCTGCTGCTCCAGCGAAGTAAAGCTCTCCTCAGGGAGGAGACGTGAAGGACATCATACAAATCTGTTAGATCTGGCGGCAGCTCCAGTCTATAAGCCAAGGGGCCGACCCGTTCCAGGATCCTGTAAGGCTCCATTTATCTCGGGCTGAGCTTCTTCCGACCACACACCCGCGAGATTCCATACATCGGTCGAATCTTCAAAAATACGCGGTCTCTTACCTGAAACTCTATCTGACGATGCAGAGCATCATAATACTTAGCATGTATGCTCTAGGACTCCAACATACTGTCTCGTATCAATCGCACCTGAGCATCCGTATCCTCGACAAACTTCGAGACCAGTGCCTTCGGATCCTCATCCTGGATCCAAGAAAAAGGAGTCATGCATCTCCGTCCATATAATGCCTCATAAGGGGCCATGCCAATGTTGGACTGTTGGCTGTTGTTGTACGAGAACTCGATCAATGGTAACTATCTCTCCCATGGCTCTCCGCGGTACAGTATGCAAAGACGCGGTAAATCCTCTAGGGTCCGATTGGTGCGCTCTGTCTGTCCATCCGTCTGAGGGTGGAAGGTGGTACTAAAAGTCATTTGTGACCCCAAATAAGCCTGAACCGCCCTCACATCCTTTGATGTGAATCGTCCATCATGATCGGACACTATCGTCATCGGCACTCAATGATATTGAACGAACTGCTCCACAAACTTCCGTACCAAGTCACCCACTGGAGCGTCCTTCCTGATCGGTAGAAACCAGGCCACCTTCATCAATCGGTCGACGATCACCCAAATCGAGTCATTCCCCGCATGTGACCGAGGAAGACCATGTATGAAGTCCATGGAGATGTCGTCGAACTTCCACTCCGACACCGGAAGTGGCTGCAATAATCCGGCCGGGTTCCTACACTCCTCCTTCACCAACTGACAAACCTCACAGTGGGTCACAAAGTAGGTGATATCCCACTTTATGCCCGGCCAGTACAATGTCCTCTTCAGGTCGACCGTCATCTTGGTGATGCCTGGGTGCACGAGTACCTGCTGCAGTGAGCCTCAGTCATGATGTCCTCCCGAATTCTGCCCCTATCCGGTATATATACTCTACCTCTGAAGCATAGTATCCCGTCTCTCTCTGTATATTCCCAAGCCATGCCTGCCTCCAAGGTCCTGAACACTGGCTCCAGCTTGTCATCCCTTCTCTACTCAGCTCTGATACGATCCCGAATGTTGTCGGTGGCAACCATCGACGGCAGGTACTCCTGGTATAGCTCTGGCTGAGCCTCGGCCACTAGAGATATCTGCATCTTCTCTAACATCTACACCAACTCCATGGCCATCAGCTGAGGTCCTGATCCTAAGGTAGTAGCCTTCCAGCTCAGCTAGTCCGCCACCACATTCGCCTTCCCTGGGTGATAGTGTATCGTGTACTCATAATCAGATATGAACTCCACCCATCGTCTCTGGCGAACGTTCAACTCCTTCTGCGTATCAACATATTTTAGATTCTTGTGATCCGAAAATATGTCGCAGTGCACACCATAGAGGTAATGCCACCAAATCTTCAGAGCAAACACTACTGCTCCGATCTCCAAGTCATGAAAAGGGTAGTTCTGCTCGTGCTTCTTCTGCTATCGTGAGGCGTATGCTATCACATGACCATTCTGCATCAGTACAACACCCATCCCTTGAAAATACGCATCAACATACACATGGAATCCCTCCTTCCCAGATGGAAGGGCGAGGATAGTGGCTGATGTAAGCCGACTCTTCAACTCCTGGAAGGCCACCTCACATCGCGGCGTCCAAACAAACGGAGTGTCCTTCTTCGTCAAGGAAGTGAGTGGGAGGGCTATCTGAGAAAATCCCCACACAAACTTCCAGTAGTATCCGGCCAATCCCAGGAAACTTCAGACATTCGTGGTCGTCTTCAACTGAGGCCAGTCTCGCACTTCCTGAATCTTTACGGGGTCCACTATCACTCCCGCTCCACTGATAATATGGCTTAAAAAGGCCACCTCTGTCAGCCAAAACTGGCACTTGCTGAACTTGGCATATAACTGGTGCTCCCTGAGCTTCTCCAGAGTCAAGGCTAGATGTTGTGTATGCTCCTCCTTCGTCCTTGAATAGATGAGGATATCATCTATGAATACTATAACAAACCGGTCGAGGTACGGCTCGAACACCCGGTTCATCAAGCTCATGAAATCCGATGGCGTATTCGTGATCCCGAAGGGTATCACGGTAAACTAATACAAACCGTATCTACTGCTGAAGGCTGTCTTCGGGATATCCTCCTCCTGAATGCGCAGCTGGTAGTAACCTAACATCAGATCCAACTTTAAGAACCAGTAGGCTCCCTCCAACTGGTCAAACAGCTTGTCAATCCTCAGCAGAGGATACATGTTCCGGACCGTCAGCCTATTCAGTGCCCTATAGTCGATGCATAATCGGAGCGTCCCATCCTTCTTCTTGATGAACAGCACTAGAGCTCCTCATGGTGAATAGCTTGGCCGGACAAATCTGGCTTCCACTAGCTCCTGCAGCTGGCTTCGAAACTCCAACAACTGCATCGGGGCCATCCGATAGGGACCTCTAGATGCCGACTTAGCCCCCAACACGAGTTGTATTTGGAAGTCCTTCTCTCGATGTAGGGGTAGCCCTAACAGCTTCTCTGGAAACATGTCAGCAAAATCCCGTACCATTGGGATATTAGGAATGGAATCCTTGGCCTCAGGCATCTCGAACAGCACTTGATAGACCTCGTCTCCCTGCAGGTGGGTCTTGATGGCCTGTACGAATGATAACAAGAGAGGGGTGGTCGATCTAATACCTTCGATGATGACAAAGGAATCCCCATGCCTCAAGGTGATCCTCTTTGACAGGTAGTCGATCTGGGCATGGTTCTAATATGTCATGCCCATGATCCGATCGAAGGCTGGCATCCTTAGGATCGTCGCTGGTTCTTCGAATGCCTTTCCGCCGATCTCCACCTCCATGTTATAGTGGGCAGAGGTGAATTGCTCTAATCCGTCGGGTAGACGCACCCTCACGGTCAAGCCTGTGAATCAGCTCACGCCTTCTAGTCCTTCCACGAAAGCTTCTGACACGAATGAGTGTGAAGCACCCATATCGAATAGCGTATAAGCGGGCTTGTCGCCGACGAAGACTATGCCTGGGGTAGTTAAATATCTTAGAAATCCAGTTATGGTTTTCCTTCCTAGTTCTAACAGTTCTATATCCATGAGTCCAGCTTTTTAGGAAAGAAAAGAACTTAAAATTACTGGTGTACCTGTTATCACTTGCTCCGGCCAGATCCAAGGCATACACTTGCCTTCTATCTTGTCTGCAGTCTCCGCCCTGGAATCCACTTCCTCGGTCGCGTCCTCGACCTCAAAACTGCTGAGCAGGTGGGGTAGCCTATGGTGCTGGTAGGGGTGCCCCCCTCATGTGGCAATTTCTCCGGATATGCCCTACCTGATGATATTTGTAGCACTCGAGCGGGGGAAAAGCCATACCCCTGGGTCTCTGTATCTCCCGCATCTAGAGAGGTTGAGGAGCCATTAACACCGGCTCCCTCGGCTCCTGTCCCTCCTCTTGATGAGGTTGGTCCTCTGACCTTCTCCCATCTCTCCCATCAGCAATGCGACCCCTTCGCTGATCATTTCTAGCTCCCCAGCCCTAATACTCAGTTGGCCTCTTCCGACCTCGAGTCGTGCGCTAATATACCTCAATCCTCTTTGACATTTCCAACATCTGAGGTATAGGCCCGTCGAATACGAATAAAAGAGCCTCTCTTAATTCCTCTCGCAGACCCTTATAGAACCTCTTGATGTACCCTGCCTCATCCAGCTGATAGGAGTCCGCAAACCTGGCTAAATGATTGAACTCCCTGTGGTACTCCACCACCGTCTTGTTGCCCTGCCTCAACTGCAGGAACCTGTCTTCCAGCTCATCTTTTGCCGACTGAGGAATGAAGTGCTCCAACAAAGCGTCCTTGAACTCCTCCCAAGTAATGTCAGTAACCTAGTTATTTACAAATGTTGTGTCCAGAAGTGTCTTCCACCATCTCTTGGCATGAGACTCCAAGCAAGAGACAACTAAAGGCAGCCTCTCCTCCCATGGTCACCGTATCCCGGTCAGCATCTCGTACATGATGTTAAGTCACTCCTCTGTCCGTACAGCTGACTCTGTCCCCAAGTAAGATTGGGGAGAAAGTCCTCGGAAGATGCTCACCCAATTGGCCCCCGAGTTTGGCTGCGAAGCCGGAACCTGCTGGGCCCTGAAAGCCTCCAGAATGGCTATCAGAGTTTTCCACACCTCCGATTATAGAAACAGAGTGGGGGCTGTGGGAGGTGGTGCAACATTCAGAGTTTGCTGGACTTCGCCCTGTGGTGTAGGGTATGCCGGAGGCTGCGCAACAAAGACCATTTGTAAGTAATTGACCCAAATCTAGTTAAAAGTGGACAATTTACATGTGATCCCCCATATGGGCACACCACTGCTTCCGCTGCTTAGTTTGTCCCCAAACTAAACTCGTGCGGGGGTGACCCAGGATTAGTGGACTGCTACTTTTTCGATCGAGGTTTCCCTCTAATACCACTTTTAAGACCCCATTTTTTCTTTTTAAACCACGGGGTCTTAGGCCCAGAACTGCCGCTTTGTGGTGACGCCATCACGCCCGGGAAGGTCGTTACCACAAAACGCCGATCCTGCCAGCCATATTGATCACAGAATAGTAGCAAAAGTATGAGAATACATGAAATTAGAACTCTAACACATGTCCACAAAAATCACATATATAGTAATAATCCTCCACGAAGGGAGAGTCCACAACAATAATAATAAAAGTACTGGAAATAGGGCTCATGCCCGATACATTAAAGTCCTCACTACAAGTCACTCATCGTGGAAGCAAATCTATAACAACTACTAGCGAGCGGGACTCACTGTCCCAACTGTCTGAACTCCGGTGTTAGACTGTCCCGTCTCCAAGCGTGTCGACCTCTAGGGTTGCACCTCCAAGCTGGGCTCCCCGATCACCTAAAATGATTTGGTACAAAAACCATTAGTCTAAAAGACTAAGTCCTATCATGCCCTAGCCCTCCCCCCATGGCTCCTAGGCACCGAGCGGGGAGAAGGAAAGGAATGGTAATGAAGGTGAAGAATAAACAAGGCAGGTGACGGTGGAACTATTCTAGCAGTTATTTATAATGTATTTACAGCTAATGAAGGAAGGTATAACCTAGCAGTAAGGTAGAAAGTAAAGCAGAGTAGTAAGTATATGAAAGGTAACCTAAGAAACAAGTAACCTTAACTTATATGAATGTCCATACAAACTTATAAGTTAAGGGATCTTTTATAAGGCTCTCATCGTGTAAAAAGTCTCATATCGATTAATACGTTGGGGTGTCGGTTTTCAAGCAAGCAATATATATAATGATAGAATAATAAACTTAGCTTATAAGCACGCTCGCACAAGCTTATAACCTAAGGGGTAGTTTCGCAGAGCCTATTGTATAAAGCGTCACATACCACTTTATATAATATGTGCCAAGGGTTATACGCAAAGATTTATGTTATGCTATGTTATGCCATGAATCATGCATGTGCAACACAGCCACCCGACTCTGTGCACACAGACCTTTAGTTCCCCCTTTCTGGAACATAACCTCCCAGGATACCTCCGTAGTGGTAAACGGAAGCGGTGGGTTGGGCCTCGCCCACCTCTATACCAGTAATTGCACTACCAGTCAGACCTATCGTACGCCTCAACGCTTGTAACGCCCCCGATTTTTCGATGATTTTGTTTGTTTGGGCAACGTCAGATTTATGACGACGTGGCGTTACTTTTAATGCCAAGTGTTGGATTTGAGTAGTTTTGGACGTGCTCGTCCAGTTTCGTCGCAACCCGAGCATTTTTGGAGTCTCGGCGCGCGATCGAAGTTTTGGGTTTTGTTTTTGTTCACCGCATGTTTTGGCGGTTAATATCTCGGGAATGGCTCGTAGGATTTTGGTTTTGACTTCGTCGTTATGTCCGTAGCTGCAGTTTTCGCCTACGGCGTTAGTTTCGTTTAATTCGGCGCGTTTGAGCCTTTATTTTGATATCATAGTTCCTTGTTCAACTATCTGAACACGTTAATTTCTATTTTAATGCCTTGGGCTTGTGTTGATTTCTCGGGAAGCCCTCCTAAGGTGTGGGTTTTCGTGGAACCAAGTTTTTTTTCGGTTTTTTTCTGGGCGCTGTGTCGGGTTTGACGATCGTTGAGTGGAGCTTGACGATTGTATTCCTTTTCCAGAGCGCTGTGTCGAGTTCGACGATCGACGAGCGGAGCTCGACGATTATTTTTCTTTTTTGGGTGCTATGTCGAGTTCGACGATCGTCGAGCGGAGCTCGACGATTGGTTTTCTTTTCTGGGCGCTGTCTGAGGTCGACGATCGTCAAGAGGAGCTCGATGATTGTTTTTATTTTCTGGGCGTTGTATGAGGTCGACGATCGTCGAGCGGAGCTCGACGATTGTAACTTCTTTTCTGGGCGCTGGCTGGAGGTCGACGATCGTCGAGCGGAGCTCGACGATTGTCGTACTGAGCTCGATGAATCATCGAGCGGAGCTTGCTGTAGGTCTGTCCCTGCATGTTGAGTTTGATGATTTTCGAATTGGTATCGATGATCAGGCCTTGCGTTCGACGATATTTTTCTGGGCACTATATTTTCCCCTTGTAGTACTCGAGTAAGCTGCCTTAGTACTCGAGTAATCCCCGTACCGTACTCGTTTAACTCCCTTAGTGCTCGATTACTCCTTCTCTGTTACTCGAGTAGTTGTAATGAACTACTCGAGTAGGTCTCTGTTACTCGAGTAGTTGTATTGAACTACTCGAGTAGGTCTTCTGTTACTCGAGTGGTCATGTTGAACTACTCGAGTAGGTTTTTGCTTGATACTCGAGTAACCCATTCCCTCTGCTTCGGGAAAACCGGTTCAGCTGAACCCAGTTTATTTTGTTGTTTTTTTCCTGTTATCACCTTTAGTATAAATGCCTTCTTCATCTTCTTCTCCGATTCTTTTTCCTCCCGAACCAGAGCGGCGTGAGCAAGAAAGAGGTTGTTTGTCATTACTTCTTCCGGTGGCCGTCAACGGTGCTTCGATGCTCGAAATTCCAAACCGATCATAGATCTGAAAAGCTATCGTCGAGAGCTGCGCCCTCGTGGTAATTTTCTTCCCCGTTTCTCGAGATTTTCTTGTTAGGGTTTTCGGCCCTAACCGTTATTTCAGACATTTTCGTTCAGATTTCGACTCCTATCGTGACATGTGGAGATTTGGAGAGTTTTTCCGGTAAATCGAGTCAAGTGGTGTTTTTGCTCTCCCTCTTGTTCTTGATTCTAAATTTCTGCCATTTTTCTACATTTGTTTGAGTTTATTATGTTTTGATTGTTGAGATACTTGTCCTGAAATCCTAACTTTCCCCCCCTCTATTCCTGGAATTGTGACTTGATGTCCCTAAAGTCTTAACCCCAAAATTCTAGTCCATTGAATTGGTAAACAAATTGGTTGTCGTGCTGTTATAACCATCGAGTCATCTTGTTTATTTTTTTTATTAAACTTCACTTGCTTTACTTTGAAATGCTCTTATGCAGTCCACTTGGTTGGTTATCCATTGAGTTTATGATGAATAAAAACAAATGAACCCTGTTTGTATAATTATGTAACTAAAAATACTCAGATGAACTGTGCGCGTTGGGGTCCTCCCTCGTCATAGTGTTTTATACTCAGATGAACTGTGCGCATTGGGGTCCTCCCTCGGCATACTGTTTAATACGCAGATGAAATGTGCGCGTTGGGGTCCTCCCTCGGCATATTGTTTTATACTCAGATGAACTGTGCGCGTTGGGGTCCTCCCTCGGCATAGTGTTTTATACTCAGATGAACTGTGCGCGTTGGGGTCCTCCCTCGGCATAGTGCTTAATGCTCAGATAGAATGTGCGCGTTGGGGTTTCTCCCTCGGCATAGTAATTATTAATGAAAGATTGAACTTCTGTTGTTGGTGCTCGTTCTATCTTGATAATGTGTTTAGCCTTTCTTGCTCGGCTAGTTTTACTGTTGCTTACTTTTACTCTATTGACCATTTTGTTGCAGTATCTTTTCATTCTCCTTCACTTTGAGGTTTGTGTAGTCTGATTTTACTCTTGCATTACTTGTGACTTGCTTCTGAGGTGTTCTTCTTTTGAATGCCTCAGGATCAGAGTTGTAGCAGGTTTAGCTGACAGTGTTGGGCTTCTGGTGCTACTGGTTTCTGCGGCCGTTTGATTCCACCTCTGAGCTTGAGGTAGTTGTCTTGTTTGGACTTGCCAGATTTTTTTTTCTATGGGTTCGTGTCAGTTGTTGACGCCCATAGTCTTGACTTTTCAGTGATGGACTACTTGCTGCTGTTACAACTGTTACTTTTTACCTGATTGTTCTTGCTCTCTGGGAATGATTTATGTTATGATGCATTTAGTTATTTTAAAGTATGCAAACCTGCATTCTGGAATATTGGCATGACATGACTTCAACTACTAAATCTACTACTTTTAAGCGTACAAAATATTTATATATATAGTAAATGTAGAAGTCACATAATCATTTTATAATACTGGACCCTCACTCTCACGTAGTTTAACAAATGAGCTAACTCAGTATTTTCCGCCGCATAAAATATATATCTTTTCTCACCTATGTACTAGTTGTCCACCCGACCGAGAGACACGGTCATTAACTCTATTAATTTATATGCATTGTTTTTAACTAAAAGTTATAAATCTTTTACTTGAAGTAAATGTGAGGACGGGATTCCTGAGCATCTGCAGTTGTCCCATGCATGGCGTGACATCACGGCGCGTAGTTTCTCTACTCTGATGTACTTTTGAATACGGAGAAAATGTGGGTCATGATAGTTGGTATCAGAGGGAGGTTGCTTGATAATTTGTCGGGCAACCTTTCCTTGTTGGTATTAGGTGTTTAGCATCATATCATACACACACTGATATGTCATCAGCACGTCTTGGCTAAAGCACGAACACTACACTCATAGCATAACATGAAGTATACGGGGCATATTATGTAGTATGGGATGCATAATATGTGTCTGTATATGGATCCACCAAAGGGGCAACATGTGAAGGTTATGTAGTATGGGATGCGTAACCTCGCCACATGAATGCGACTAGCACGTTTCTTTTTCGTTGCATGAGAATGTCATGTAGTATGGGATGCGTAACATTTTCATGCGTACGCCGCTCATAACATACATTAGGGCTTTTTTTAGAATGCATTGCACAATCATGCATAACATAACATTGCATAAGCACAACATGTCATGCTAAAGATTTGCGGGATGACATATGTACACACATGGTTTTAAATCAAAAAAAGAATAAAAGAATACATGCATTCATGTCATTGACACAAGAGTCAATAGGATGAGAGGATATCATCCTAAGTAGGACATAACATCATTATAAAATCTCAGAGCAAGTTGCAGCGTAAGCAAGTGTCTTTTACGTATGGTCTGAACTAAGTGGTGTAGTCCTAGTTTAAGCTAGAGTTTTAATGAGGTGTTATGTGTTTTTTTAGAATGTCACATGAGCGTGTTACGACCAGGTGGACTCCCCAGTCTGAGGGCGAGTCGTCAGGTACGCGGGGTGAGGCGATGATTGTTGAACTGCGCCAGAGCATGGAGACCCTGACATGTCAGATCGTGGCAATGCAAGCACAGTTTCAGGCATTATTGGCTGCCACCTTAGGACAACATCCTAGTGTGAAAACCCCCGTAGTGATTGGGTACGAGAGTGAGATTAGTAAATTTAATAAGTTTGCTTCTGAGTTGAGAGTGCTGAGGAGCGCAGGGTTAAAGGTTTCTTGGGCGGTCTCCAAAATGACATTCAGCAGTTTGCCAATACTTACCAGTCCGAGACTAATGCGAGGACAGTAAAAGTTGCTCCTGAAGTTGAGACCATTGGATATGCTAAGGATCGTGGTATGATACCGAGGATAGAGAAGAGGAAGGGTGTTGAGCATGGAAGCTCTAGGGCATCCGTCCCTTCTTCGAAAAAGAAAAGTGGAGAAATATGTAGCTTCTGTGGTCGACCTGACCACCTTTTCGAAAGGTGCTTCAAGAGGACTGCCATCCTAAAGCAGCGTCAGGTGCACGTCATCCAAGGTGCACCCAAGGGAGAGCTTGTATGCTCGTTCTGTGCAAGGAAGGGTCACGATGTGACTCGTTGCTGGATGAAAGAAAGGGTTTGCTTCCAGTGTGGGCAGAAGGGACACCAGAAGTCTTCGTGCCCCCAGGCTCAGTCCCCACTGCAACCTGCCCTGCCTCGGGCTCTACCGCTGCCACCAAGCCCGGACAAAGGAGAAGGTAAACTGATCGCGACAACCGAAGAAGAAACTCAGTCTTCAACCCAAGTGATCTCAGGTTAGGTTCTATCTGGTTTTGTTATTGATTGAATAAGTTATGTATACGATTTTATAAGTAAATTAAGGTAAAGAACGATTGGGTGCGTGTTCTTTTAAATTGTGTCTCTACCCACCCGTTCGTGGCTAGGCCCTTTGTAGAGCATCATGGTTTGACCCTCGATAAGGTTGGTGACGTGTTTTGTGTCAATTTTCCTTCTGGTGATTCTGTGGTATGGGACGAAGGTATTCAGGGTTGTCTGATTCAGTTATTTGTTTTTCTAGTGGTTATTGATTTAAAGGTGATAGACCTGGAAGGTTTTGTGTAGTCTTGGGCATGTACTGGTTGTCTAGGTATGACTCTGTTACCTAGTGTAAGGTTAAGCGTTTGGACTTCTAGATGGACGACAGTCAACCCAGGAGTGGTTATGGTTATCTGCATTAGGCTTCTCCAGTTATTTCTACGGTATGTGCTCGGAAGCTTTTAGCTTCTGGGTGTTTTTTCTTATTTAGTTTCAGTTCTAGAAACCAAGGTAGGTTTACCGTGTTTAGAGGAGATCTGTATGGTGCGTGAGTGTTCGGATGTTTCCTATCTAATCATCCTAGTCTTCCTCCTGTGAGGGACATAGAGTTCGTCCTAGGTCTGGACCGTTTAGTGATTGTATTTATAGATGATGATGTCTTGATGTATTCCCGCAATGCTGAGGATCATACTCAACATTTGCGTTTGATTTTGTCGACCCTGAGGGAGCATAAGTTATATGCGACGTTGAGCAAGTGTGAGTTCTGGCTACCTCAGGTGTCCTTTATTGGTCATGTTGTAAGCAAGGGCGGTATTTCGGTAGATCCGAAAAAGATTTCTGCTGTGATGGAACGGGAGAGACCTTCTATACCCAAGGAGATTAGGAGTTTCTTGGGCATGGCTGACTATTATAGAAGATTCATGGGGGGGGGGGTTCGGTGTTGTCTGCTCCTCAACTAGACTCACTCAAAAGAATACTGCTTTCATTGGAGTGATAAGTGTGAATAGGCTTTCCAAGAGTTGAAGAAGAGATTATGTACTGCTCCGATTTTAACTTTACCTACGGAAGGAGTTGAGTATGTTGTGTATGTTGACGCGTCCCACATCGGACTTGGTTGTGTTTTAATGCAAGATGGTAAGGTGATCGCGTATGGATCGAGGTAACTAAAGATTCACGAGAGAAACTATCCTACGCATGATTTGGAGTTTGCTGCCGTAATTTATACGTTGAAGCTTTGGAGACACTTATTATATGGCGCATTGTGCAAGATCTATACGGACCATAAGAGTTTGAAGTACGTCTTCACTCAGAAAGAACTAAATCTGCGCCAACCTCGTTGGTTAGAACATATGGCTGATTATGAAGTGGAAATTCCTTATCATCTAAGAAAGGCTAATGTAGTAGCCGACGCTTTGAGTAGAAAGACCACCAAAATTTTTAATCTGCTGGTACAGTCCTTGGTAGAAGAATTCTTGTTGATGGATATTGAGGTTGGGTGTCGTACTGTGCCTGCTAGTCTAGAGGCAGAAGAACCCTATCAGATTTCCCTTACTCTAGCACACCAGAAGGATGATTCAGATTTGTCAGACCTCCTGAATAGAACTGTGAAGGTAGAGCTACCCGATTTCTCCTTGGACGAGTTGAATGCCTTGAAGTATCGGGGTAGATTCTGCATCCCCGCCTTTGGCGATATTCGAGTTAAGATCTGTGCTGAGGCTCATGTTTCCAGTGTAGCCTACCGCTCTGGTTCCACTAAGATGTATAAGGATCTAAAACAAATGGTTTGGTGGTCGGGGATGAAGAATGATATCGCAAGGTTTGTATCGGAATGTTATACGTGTCAGCGTGTTAAGGCTGATCATAGAAGGCCTGGTGGTAGTTTGACACCGCTTGATATTCCAAGTTGTAAATATGAGAGTATTTCAATGGATTTCATCACCGGCCTGCCTAAATCTCCCAGTGGGCATGACTCTTTTTGGGTGATAGTCGACAGATTGACAAAGTGTGCTCACTTTAATCCATTTAAGATTGGGTACTCGATGAAGAAGATAGTTGAGTTATATCTTGAAGAGGTCATCAGGTTACATGGTGTGCCTGTTAGCATCGTATCAGATCGGGACTCTAGATTTACGTCTCATTTTTGGAAGAGTTTACAGGAGGGGTTGGGTATCGATTTAAGGTATTCCACCGCCTATCATCCGCAGACTAATGGTCAGACGGAAAGGGTAAATCAGATCGTAGAGAATATGATCAGGTGTTATGTTTTGGATCATGGTGGTGCTTGGGATGAGCGTCTCAGACTAATGAGTTTGCATACAATAATAGTTATCAAGAGAGTCTGCAGATGGCTCCGTTTGAGGCTTTGTATGGGAGGCGTTGTAGAACTCCATTGTTTTGGGCTGAAGTTGGTGAGAGACCGTTGCTAGGTCTGGAAGCCCTTGAAGAGATGAATTGTGATGTGACTCATATTCGGGAAAAGCTTCGTGTGGTTCAAGAGCTCTATGAGAAGTATGCTAATCTATGAAGGGTCGATCTAGAGTTTGCCGTTGGGGACTTGGTTTTTCTGAAAGTTTCCCCGATGTCTGGCGTTAAAAGGTTTGGAAGGAACCACAAGTTAGACCCTCGGTATGTGAGACCTTTCCAGATTCTTGAGCGCATCGGAGTGTCAGCTTATAGGCTGGAATTGCCTGCGACCTTCCCTGGTGTCCATGATGTGTTCCATGTGAGCCAGCTGCGGAAATGTGTTCGTAGTGATCGTCAAGTCCTTGACTCGATACCCCAGATTCAGCCCAACCTAACATATGTGGAAGAACCTATTCGTGTTCTGGATTCTCAAGAGCGTGTGTTGCGGAGAAATACCATTCCTATGGTCAAGATCCATTGGAGAAATCAAGACGTCGAGAGCGCGGCATGGGAATTGAAATCATCCATGAGAGAATCTCATCCTCACCTCTTCTCTTAGTTTCGGGTATGTTGCTATGTTTTCAGTTATGCATGGTTTTATCAATTTTGGTTTGGTTTTGGAGTTGTGATAAGTTTCGGGACGAAACTTCTTTTTAAGGGGAGTTACTGTAACGCCCCGGATTTTTCGATGATTTTACTTGTTTGGGCAACGTCAGATTTATGACGTCGTGGCGTTACTTTTAACGTCGAGTGTTGGATTTGAGTAATTTTGGATGTGCTCGTCCAGTTTCGTCGCAACCCGAGCGTTTTTGGAGTCTCGGCACGCGATCGAAGTTTTGGGTTTATTTTTGTTCGCCGCATGTTTTGGCGGTTAATATCTCGGGAATGGCTTGTAGGATTTTGGTTTTGACTTCGCCGTTGTGTCTGCAGCTGCAGTTTTCGCCTACGGTGTGAGTTTTGTTTAATTCGGCGCGTTTGAGCCTTTGTTTTGATCTCATAGTTCCTTGTTCAACTATCTAAACACGTTAATTTTTTAATGCCTTGGGCTTGTGTGGATTTCTCGGGAAGCCCTCCTAAGGTGTGGGTTTTCGTCGAACCGAGTTTTTTTCGATTTTTTCGGGGCGTTGTGTCGGGTTCGACGATCGTCGAGCGGAGCTCGACGATTGTATTCATTTTCCTGAGCGCTGTGTCGAGTTCGACGATCATCGAGCGAAGCTCGACGATTTTTTTTCTTTTTTGGGCGCTGTGTCGAGTTCGACGATCGTCGAGCGGAGCTCGATGATTGGTTTTCTTTTCTGGGCGCTGTCTGAGGTCGACGATCGTCGAGCGGAGCTCGACGATTGTTTTTCTTTTTTGTGCGCTGTCTGAGGTCGACGATCGTCGAGCGGAGCTCGACGATTAGCGGATCTCGACGATTGTAACTTATTTTCTGGGCGCTGGCTGGAGGTCGACGATCGTCGAGCGGAGCTCGATGATTGTCATACTGAGCTCGACGAATCGTCAAGCGGAGCTTGCTGTAGGTCTGGCCCTGCGTGTTGAGTTCGACGATTTTCGAATTGGGATCGACGATCAGGCCTTGCGTTCGACGATATTTTTCTGGGAACTGTATTTTCCCCTTGTAGTACTCGAGTAAGCTGCCTTAGTACTCGAGTAATCCCCATGCCGTACTCGTGTAACTCCCTTAGTGCTCGAGTACTCCTTCTCTATTACTCGAGTAGTTGTAATGAACTACTTGAGTAGGTCTCTGTTACTCGAGTAGTTGTATTGAACGACTCGAGTAGGTCTTTTATTACTCTAGTGGTTGTATTGAACTATTCGAGTAGGTTTTTGCCTGATACTCGAGTAACCCATTCCCTCTGCTTCGGGAAAACCAGTTCAGCTGAACCCGGTTTAATGTGCTGTTTTTTTTTCCTGTTATCACCTTTAGTATAAATGCCTTCTTCATCTTCTTCTCCGATTCTTTTTCCTCCCGAACCAGAGCGGCGTGAGCAACAAAGAGGTTGTTCGTCCTTACTTCTTCCGGTGGCCGTTGACGGTGCTCCGGTGCTCGAAATTCCAAACCGATCGTAGATCTGAAAAGCTCTCGTCGAGAGTTGCGCCCTTGTGGTAATTTTATTCCCTGTTTCTCGAGATTTTCTTGTTATGGTTTTCGTCCCTAGCCGTTATTTCGGACATTTTCGTTCAGATTTCAACTCCTATCGCGACGTGTGGAGATTTGGAGAGTTTTTCCGGTAAATCGAGGCAAGTGGTGTTCTTGCTCTCCCTCTTGTTCTTGATTCTAAATTTCTGCCCTTTTTCTACATTTGTTTGAGTTTATTATGTTTCGATTGTTGAGATACTTGTCCCGAAATCCTAACTCCCCCCCCTCTATTCCTGGAATTGTCACTTGATGTCCCTAAATCCTTAACCCCAAAATTCTAGTCCATTGAATTGGTAAACAAAATGGTTGTCGTGCTGTTATAACCATCGAGTCATCTTGTTCATTTTTTTTTAAAATTCACTTGCTTTACTTTGAAATGCTCTTATGCAGTCCACTTGGTTGGTTATCCCTTGAGTTTATGATGAATAAAAACAAATGAACCCTGCTTGTATAATTATGTAACTAAAGATACTCAGATGAACTGTGCTCGTTGGGGTCCTCCCGCGGCATAGTGTTTTATACTCAGATGAACTGTGCGCGTTGGGGTCCTCCCCCGGCATAGTGTTTAATACTCAGATGAACTATGCGCGTTGGGGTCCTCCCTCGGCATAGTATTTTATACTCAGATGAACTGTGCGTGTTGGGGTCCTCCCTCGGCATAGTGCTTAATGCTCAGATAGAATGTGCGCGTTGGGGTTTCTCCCTCGGCATAGTAATTATTAATGAAAGATTGAACTTCTGTTGTTGGTGCTCGTTCTTTCTTGATAATGTGTTTAGCCTTTCTTGCTCGGCTAGTTTTATTGTTGCTTACTTTTACTCTGCTGACCATTTTGTTGCAGTCGCTTTTCATTCTCCTTCACTTTGAGGTTTGTGTAGTCTGCTTTTACTCTTACACTACTTGTGACTTGCTTCTAAGGTGTTCTTCTTTTGAATGCCTCAGGATCAGAGTTGTAGCAGGTTTAGCTGACAGTGTTGGGCTTCTAGGGCTGCTGGTTTCTGCGGCCGTTTGATTCCACCTCTGAGCTTGAGGTAGTTGTCTTATTTGGACTTGCCATATTTTTTTTCTATGGGTTCGTGTCAGTTGTTGACGCCCATAGTCTTGACTTTTCAGTGATGGACTACTTGCTGTTATTACTGCTGTTACTTTTTACCTAATTGTTCTTGCTCTCTGGGAAGGATTTATGTTAGGATGCATTTAGTTATTTTAAAGTATGCAAAACTGCATTTTGGAATATTGGCATGGCATGACTTCAACTACTAAATGTACTACTTTTAAGCGTACTAAGGATTTCTATATATATAGTAAATATAGAAGTCACATCATCATTTTATGATACTGGACCCTCACTCTCACGTAGGTTAACAAATGAGCTAACTCAGTATTTTCCGCCGCGTAAAATATATATCTTTTCTCACCTATGGACTAGTAGTCCACCCGACCGAGGGACACGGTCATTAACTCTATTAATTTAAATGCATTGTTTTTAACTAAAAGTTATAAATCTTTTACTTGAAGTAAATGTGAGGACGGGATGCCTGAGCGTCTGTAGTTCTCCCCTGCATGGCCTGGCATCACGATGCGTAGTTTCTCTACTCTGACGTACTTTTGAATACGGAGAAAATGCGGGTCGTGACAACGCTGGTGCACTAAGCGGAGCTCCTGCGTACTCTTTGCCAGCTGGTCCACTGGACTTAAATTGGCTAAGTGCTAAACCACACTTCCCGAGTCAACGTATTGGCGTCGGTGCATCGACCCTCCAACACCAAAGACCCACCACCTTATAATTTTTGCACAAGCAATCTTGATGTATCAACCACCGAGCCAAAGCTCCCCGTACAATCCCATCCATCCCAAATATCTATCGAGCCAAAGCTCCCCAGAGTATCCTATCCGTCACAATGATCTGCAGAGCCATCGGCTCGCCGGGCTAACCTGCCCTTCACCCAAAACCACCAAGCCTACCGCGTGTGTGACCTAACCTAACTTCCTAAGATACTGGGGTGTGTGAAATTAAACCCCTAGTTATAATAGTTGCTCTTACTCATTGATTTTTCTTACGGATTAGGTTAGCCCTGGACTGCCCAAGGTATTCCCGGAGAAGAGCTCTAACATGGCACTAGGAACTATGATGGGCTGAAACCCAAAGCTCCCTTTTGCAAGGCACTTACTGATATTGGTTAATACCCAATTCCCGATCCCTTTTAATATTACTCAGGATCTAACCCTAGTGTGTTTTGACCCTCTCTCTCTCTTTCCACAGGAAAGACGCTCTTTCGTCGATCCCGAGCACCCCCCAATCCTAGTCTACCCCGTATTTTCCTCATCACAACTTCCAGTGATGACCTCAATCTCATTTTACCCCAAACCAGCTAAATATTAACCCCAACCCATATGCCCAATTCAAACGCTATCACATTTTCTGCAGTTTTACTATATGCAGACCATCATATACTATATGTTGTACATGATAGGAGGTACTCCAAATTTTCATCCACAAGCCTTAAGATATTTAATGTGAGTCTATCGTGACATGATTAGCCTATCTCCAGAAACTTATAATTTCCTAATTAATTTGGTATTTTATTAATTTTCCCCAAAGTTAGGCCATGGGTAATTTGAACATGAAGTATAATATATTCTCAAATAATGGCCACCCAAAAATTATGAACACTAGATAATAGAGGAATAACTGTAAATACCAAGCTTAATGATTTTTCCATAAAAGATTTGGCCTCTAATTAATTAATCCAATAATAAGCCATTAATTATGGGTAAAGAAGAAAGTACTAAAGTTAATCATCAGAAAATTATAAAAATATTTCTAAATCTCGAGGATGGCCAGAATGGGGCTCTGACCAAAAATCAAATTTTTTTGAGATTAATAAGTATCAAAATAAATTCAATTACTTTTACTTAGAAAACAGCACCTTGTGAACCAACCCCTACAGATAAACATTCAAAAATTGCATAAATATTCACGGAGCTTTTAAATGTCAATAAAGGTCTTATTACCAAATTTCATAAGTTTACATTGAGTGATTTGTTCGTAAGAAATTTCTAAGTAGAAGGTGCAACTTGATGGGTTGTGAATGAAGTACCCCATATAATGATCAAAAATTCATATTAAAACTTTTTAAGTCTAATGGTAGTCTTAAAACATAGCTTGACTAAATATCATCCAAACCCAAGGTTAGGAAATCACATAATAAAATTCTTCAAGACAACTCATGATAGTGCACTTTTTAAAGGAACTCACTTGTAAACTCATCGAAACATTATGTAGTATATTTCAGTGGTTAATATGATTAAAAAAATGACCTCTACCAAAATGTCATGCAGTTCCAAAGTCATATGAGCCACTAGATATTCCCTAAGGTGTATGGACCCAAAAACTTACCTAGTGGTTTAAGTGATGTACATGTGTCCAAATCCCACCTCATCTCTCCCTAGGGCTTTTTACCACCCTAGGATCACATGGACTAAACACCAAGTCCATATAAGGGCATTTCATCCCATGCCTTCCACAAATCCCCAAAGCCCAACCTTAGGGCATGTACTTGGGTCCTAGGGTAAATCACCACAATCCACCCCAAATTCCATGTGAGGTTTCTAGCAACATATCAAATAAATGGCCCAAGTTTCTGCCTCTATTGAGGTGATTTGACTACTTAAACCTAGAAGGAACACTTTGACCTAAATACCCCTCTTTTGGCAAAGGATAGGGTTTACAAAAATTCAATACAAATCATCTCCAAATGAGATGAAATTTTTTCCAGAGCCTCATGATGCCCGTAAGGACCTCTCCTCAAAATTTGGGAGGGTTTGGAGGTCATTAGGTCCCCTAATTAAATTACCATAGGATTATTAAATAATTTCAAAAATTAAAGAAAACCTATCTCCAAAAATTCCCATTTTTGGATATGTTCTAAGTATAGGTACGATCCAAATTTCAGGTCATTTGGACCTATGATGAAGTGGGGGCACACATTTAAATCTCTGCTAGCCCTAGGTATAGACCCTATCAAAATTAGTTCTCTGGTCAAACCACTTACCCAAATGGGTTGAAACAAATTTTAAATGAAATTAGACCCATATAGCTACAATTTGTATGTTCACCATTTTCTTTGATTAAGCCTTTAAGTATTTTTAATAATTAGAAACATTAACTGTATAATATGTGACAGAAATTCATTTAATTGAAATCATTTAATTCATAAGAATTTAACCAAGGTCCATGATTTTTGGCGCAGAATATGCGGCATCCAGTCATCTTCAAGCTCCAGCCGACGGTCAGGATTCCCCCGACCTGGAGCTTATTCCAGGCCTATTTCCAGGCCACCCAGCCACCTCCCTGGCCGGCCACCACCACAACCACCTCCATCGAGGTGGTGGCTATTGGCAGGCGGCGACACAGCCGCCAGAGGGGCAGATTCTGGCGATCCTGACAAGTTAATTTTTCGGAAAAACTAGGGAAATTCGTTCCCCTGATCGTGCTTAATTGAGCCCGATGCTTATCCCTATTGATTCCTATGATCTACCCACAGAAGAAGGAGCAAGGGAGGACTTGTTGGGAGGGCTGGAGGCGCGTTGATCTCTGATTTGCCATGGTATTTGTGGTGCCAATCGGGTTTCTGAAACAACACAGTCAAGTGCTTCGAATCCTTCAGGTAAAGGTTGTAACCTTCTCCCCTCTGCCTGGTGATGATTTTAAGATCCCTAATTGGGTATGGAGAAGGGTGTAACTCCAATGGCCATGAATGGCCATTAATTGTCATTTTCGGTTTCAGCCATTTGAAGGGCTGAGACACCCCATTGGCTGGCCACCTCCTGAAAACCCCTCCCCTGCCTCCAAGGAGTAAAAGCCCATCAAGGTGGGGGGGGGGGGGGGGCTTTAAAACCTCCATATGTAACGGCCTCCCCAGGCCACGCTCGCAAGGACGGCCGCCGGCACCCCAAGCACCACGCTCGAAAGGGTTCAACCTAACCAGGTCTGCATACCAGGCAGCCCAACCCCTCTCCATCCGCAGGCGGGTTGTTGAGGTCGGGGATCGAACCCGAGACCTCCTTGATAAGGAGTTTTCAAACCACTCCTCATCACCAACTGAGCTGCAGCTCAGTTGGTGATGAGGAGTGGTTTGAAAACTCCTTATCAAGGAGGTCTCGGGTTCGATCCCCGGCCTCAACAACCCGCCTGCGGATGGAGAGGGGTTGGGGTGCATGGTCTGCAGACCTGGTTAGGCTGAACCCTTTAGAGCGTGGTGTTGGGGGTGCCGGCGGCTGTCCTTGCAAGCGTGGGCTGAGGAGGTCGTTACAAAAAAGTGCACTTTTTATTGTAACGTCGCCTGGGCCGTCCGTGGGCCGCAGCCCACTAGGCCTCCGTTAGATCGTTACCAGTCTGCAGCCCAAGCACCCCAAACCCTCTCCATCCACAGGCGGGTTGTTGGTGGCCATAGCCTGCTTTTAATGAGGTAAACTCGATAGTCAAGCCCGCACTACGGGGACTTCCCAGGAGGTCACCCATCCCAGTACTACTCCAGCCCGAGCACGCTTAACTATGGAGTTTTTACACAACTCATCACCAATTGAGCTGCAAAATGTAACGACTCCAACCGCTCACAGGTATATACTAGAAGGTCCGGTCGGGGCCCCACAGCATATACCATAAAACAGTCGGGGAAGTCACGGAGGGATACCAGAGTTGCGCATCCTAAATCATTGCATTCTAGCGGAAGCCAATTACACGAAACTGAACTCACGCACATGAATGTCCACCATATAAAAGTTCCACATTTATATAAAGTAGGAATGTCCAAATACGAAGTCAGTTGGCCTTATGGCCTTACAAGGCTTTACACAACAGTGGCCCTACATATTGGCGCGCAGGTCGGCCACGTATAAACAAACATATCATTTCTAGTTTTAGCCTTCAAGGGCTAGCAGCAGGGACTTTAGCCTTTATGCGTCCCGCTTGGTTCTCCAGCACCTGCACAGGGGCAGTCCACCCAACGGTGGCAAACAAGACAACGGTCATCATTCAGCTGACCAAATTATAACGACCCTACCCCTTTCTTGGGGCAGTGGTATTCCTTCCCTGCAGGCATAGCATTTCACAGGCAGATATTTATATTCATACAATATGCTCTCACGCACATCCATTCCATCACAATCGTCAGCCACGCGGCCCGAAGATCCATGCACTTAGGGCACATTCTTGGTGTACCGACAAACCAGGGTCCCACCACCGTATCAGGGTCGCAACCCAACAGTAAAATTGAGCATTTTGCTCCATAGCGTGCAGCCGAAGACTTTAGTCTTAATGCACCGGGATTGGCCCGTAGCCCCCCATTGTATCATGGCGCGCATGCCTAAGACTCTTGCTATGCACTCCAACAGTCCGCACTTTCAGGTCTCACGTCGGACGGACATAGCACAGGTCAGATCATCCACCCCCCCCCCCCCCCCCCCCCGTTGCTCAAGTCGCCTTACCATCACCGAGTACGACGTACTCGCAGGTAGATAAAAGGAGCGGGTCGATTTCACCTTACCTGTTTCCTTTAGGTGAGCTTGTCCGCTCACACATAACCATCCCATTCTCACGGAACTGGCTTCACATTTATCGGTTACCTAGGAGCCACACCTCGTGTTAGCGACAAAACTCAATTTCCATCCCTAGGCTTAACCGTACATTCATCGCATTCACTTGAGGTTATTTTCCCGGGCTGCCAAGCCAGTACATCCTGCTACTCCCCTTCACAGGCACAACCCGTCAAGCATTCCAAGCATCAAGGGTATTTTCCTGGCTTACCATGCCAGTACTTCCTGCTACTTCCCTTCATAGGTACTACCCATGAACATCAAGCATTACAAGGGTCTTTCCTGGATGCCAAATCCAGTACTTCCTGCTACTACCCTTCACAGGTACAACCCATCAAGCACAAGCATTATACGAGTATTTTCCTGGACTACCACTCCAGTACTTCCTGCTACTTCCCTTCACAGGTTTAACCCGTCGACTCCTAAACTACACGTTTGTCACGGAGTCTTCTCTGGTGCGTATATGAAACATCACCAATCCAGACCAACCTGTCTAGATGGGGTTTACACAGCATGCCTATTCTGTATTCCATGTCCGGATCTATATGCCAAATGATTGGGGATTCCATGAATCAACCCAAGGGACTCCCATCACAAACCACCCTCTGTTGGGGAATCAGATGCACATGCCAAAAAGGAAGCATTCACATGGCTAGAAAGAAAAGTCATTACCCTTGAAGACTGCTTAGGAACCATGGATTCCTAGCCGGCTCGAAAGTACCGCAACAGTTTTGCCTCTGCAACACTAGCCTCGGATCTCTAACCGGAACTCCGCAGCTCCACCGGTGGCCAGCTCTTCTTTCTCCTCCTCCTTCTTCCTCTCTTTCTCTTTCTAAGTTTGTAGAAAGATGAAGGCCAAATGAAAATGAGCTTTCTCATCTCCTTTTCCGGCCTTAAGGACACAGGGAGCAACCTCATCCATTGGATCCCAGCTGAGAAAATGGGCGGCAACGATTTTTCCACAAAAGGTTATTTCTTGCCTGACACGGCCTGTGACATGCCCGTGTCACAGGCTGTGTGCCTTAAGCGGTACACAACCAACTTAGCCAGACTAGAACACGCCCATGTGAAACGCCCGTGTCATGGGCCGTGTCACCGGACACGCCTTCAGGCACGCCCGTGTTTGTGGCCATGTACATCAGGCTGCACTAAATCGAGATCAACTCGATCAGGATATGGCCAGTGACACGCCCATGTCACAGGCCGTGTACCCTAAGACACACCCGTGTTGAGCCCGTGTTCACTAGGCCTCACTGCCTTGGGCATATCCCGCAAAGGATACGACCTATTACACGCCCGTGTCCCAGGTCGTGTGCCTATACACGACACCAAACACGCCCCAGCTCAACTTCGTCGAGCTGAGTTTGTCGAGCAGAGGGGGACGCGGCCTCTGACATGCCCGTGTTAGAGGGCATGTGCCCTCATTTTCCTTAGAATGGATTTTCGTCGACCTCTCACCCGAGCAGGACACGCCCTGGGACACGCTCGTGTCTCAGGCCGTGTCACCCCATTCTGGGATGTAGGGTGTTACAACCCTCCCCTCCTTACAAAAATTTCGTCCCCGAAATTTGCACAAAGTAAGGAACTCAAACAGAAGGATTTCATTCCACAAACGTTCATTACAACTCAATATACACTGCATAACAGTTACACAAAGAGCTCGGGAAACTCAGCTTGCATGGTCTGCTCTCGCTCTCATGTCAGCTCTTCACGACCGCAATTATCCCACCAGACTTTGACCATCCCGATCATCTTTTTCCGCAATTGTTTATCGGCACGATCCTCGATCCGAATGGGCCTAACCTTCGTCGTTAGCCCATACTCCACTGGCACACGATCAGTCTTGATCACTTAAGCTGGATCTTTGACTGCTTTCTGAAGCACCGAGATGTGAAACACATCATGTAATCCACCCAAGTTTGTCGAAAGAGCTAGCCGATATGCAGCTTCTCCAACTCGCTCTACAACTTCAAATGGACCAAGATACCTCGGGCTCAACTTTTTCAATCGTCGAATCCTGGACGTGCCTTTGAAGGGTTTGATCTTCAAGTACACCCAATCACCAACCGCGGACTCCACGTTCCGGTGCTTGACGTTGTAGTATTTCGCTTGACGATCTTGGGCTATCAATAGCCTCTCTCGAATAGTGTGTATTGTCGAGTTTGCTTCCTCGACTTCGTTACGCCTATACACTTTGGATTCGCCTGCTTCTGCCTAAGCTAACGGTGTACGCCACTTCCGACCATACAAAGCTTCAAACGGTGCCATATCGATGCTCGCTTTATAGCTATTGTTGCAGGCAAACTCCACCAGATTGAGATGATCTTCCCATCTCTTCCTAAAGTCTAGGGCGCACATTCAGAGCATATCTTCCATCATCCTGTTGGTCCTCTCAGTTTGGCTATCCGTTTGGGGATGAAAGGTCGTACTAAACATCAACTTCGTGCCCAACAAATGATGGACTAGCCTCCAGTCACTCGAAGTGAACCGCCCATCACGATCACTTACGATGCTCTTAAGAACACCATGTAGCCGTACAATCTGCTCCACATAGAGCTTTGCCAAACTCTCCACAGAATCGTCTCGTTTATTTGGAAGGAAGTGTGCCACTTTCATCAGCTGGTCTACAATTACCCAGATGGAATCATTCCCGCGCTGAGATCTCGGCAACCCGTGCACGAAATCCATAGAAATATCATTGAACTTACATTTCGGAATCGGCAACGACTTCAAGAAACAGCCAGGTTTCTAGCATTTCGCCTTCACCAAAGCACAAGTTTGGCATTTGGCCATATAATGAGCGACATCTTTCTTCAGTCCTGGCCACCAGAACAGCTTCTTCATGTCTCTGAACATCTTCGTGCTCCCAGGGTGAATTGAGTACGTTGTATAGTGCGCCTCGTACATCAACTCTTCCCTCAACTTATCCAAACTCAGGACGCACAAACGGCCTTCTCTTCGCAAAAGGTCGTCATCCCAGGAGAATTTGCCCTCTGGCTCGTCTTTGGCGTAGCGTTGGAGGTTTTCATCCAGCTCCATTGCCTGTAGAACTCTGTCTGCAAGGTCACACTGCACCTCCGTCCAGTTCAAACATGCATTGGCTGTCAAATTCATGTCAACACAAGAAATCTCTAACGCTTCCAAATTCTGGATTAGACATTCATCGTACCTCTGTAACCAACTTGCCCTTGCCGGAGCTCTCTGACTCAAGGCATCAGCGACAACATTTCCCTATCAGGAAGTATAATGGATCTCAAAGGTGTAGTCCCCAAGGAACTCCAACCACCTTCGTTGTCGCATATTCAGGTTCTTCTGCTCCAACAAATTATTTTGGCTCTTGTGGTCTGTATAGATTTCCACTTTCACGCCATACAGATAATGCCTCCATAACTTTAGTGCAAAGATTACCGCCGCCAACTCTAAGTCATGGACGAGATAATTTCTCTCATGCACCTTCAACTGGCGAGAGCCATAAGCAATCACTTTCCCATTTTGCAAAAGAATGCAGCCTAAGCCACTTCCTGACGCGTCACTGTAGATTTCAAATCCATCAGTACCACATGGCGACGTCAACACATGCGCCGTTGTCAACCGACACTTCAGATCTTCAAAAGTTCGCGTGCACTACGGCGTCCAAATGAACTTCTGATCCTTTCGCGTCAGTGTGGTTAGAGGCAAAGCGATCCGCGAGAAGTTTTCCACAAACCGTCTATAGTTGCCCGCCAGTCCAAGGAAGCTCCTAACTTCGGCTACCGAAGATAATACTGACCACTCCTGTATGACCCTTATCTTTGCCGGATCCACTGCTATGCCCTCTCCGCTTACCACATGGCCTAGGAAAGCCACTGACGATAGCCAAAACTCGCACTTCGAGAACTTGGCATAGAGCTTATTCGTCCTCAGAGTCTGCAACACCAACCACAAGTGGTTTTCGTGATCGGCTTCTGATTTCGAATACACCAGGATATCATCAATGAACACAATCACTAATAAGTGCAGGTACTGTCAGAACGTTCAGTGCATCAGGTCCATAAACACCGATGGCGCATTACACAGCCCAAACGACATTACCGTGAACTCATAATGCCCGTAACGTGTTCCAAATGCGGTTTTTGGAATATCATCTCCCCGTATCCTCAACTGGTAATAACCAGACTTCAAATCCAACTTGGAGTAGAAGGTTGATCCCACCAGCTGATCGACCAACTGATCAATCCGTGGAATCAGATACTTGTTATTTTCTGTCAGCTTGTTCAATTCGCTGTAGTCAATACATAACCTCAAACCACCGTCTTTCTTTTTCACGAACAGAACAGACGCACTCCAAGGTGATACACTTGGGCGCATATAACCGTACTCTAGCAACTCCTGCAGTTGGACTTTAAACTGTGTCATTTCCTTTGGCACAACGTGATATGGCGAGCGGGCCACAGGTTTCGCACCTGGGACCAACTCGATCGTGAATTCAATATCTTGCTGGGATGGTAGCCCAGGGAGATCCTTAGGAAACACATCTACAAATTCCAATACAACCGGAACATCGCTCGCACCGGCCTTGGGCTCAACAGCCTGAATCAGCGTGAAGTAGCACTCCGCGCCCTTCCGAATAGCCTTAATGACTTGGAGTGAAGACATCAACGTGCCGCCCACTCCTCGCATACCCGCGAACTTCGTCTCCTGCTCCGTATTCTGGCCCAACATGATCTCTTTGGCATTGCAATCAATCAAGGCATGCTGCTCCGCGAGCCAATCCATACCAAAGATCACGTCGAATTTCGATATTGGCAATACAGATGCAGTCAGACAAAAATCCCGACTTTCTATTTGAACTGCCACATCGCAAGCCCGATCCGCGAGCATCAAAAATCCATTCGGCAACACCACCCTGACGCTATCTGTCTTCACCCGACTAGGTATCCCAAGTCGAGCTATAAAACCTTGAGACAGAAAAGAGTGTGAAGAACCCGTATCAAATAGTGATCGCGCCAGCATGTCCCGAATCATCACAAAGCATGTGACAACCATGTCACAAACACAAGCCGCATACACATATATAATAATGAAAGCATGCAATAAGAAAAGTAATCAATAACTTAACTCGTACCTGTGACGACGTCACTCTTCTTAATGGACTGCTGGCCAAGGTTGTAGACTCGGGGTTGTGCTTGGGAGGCAGAGGAGTCCACCACCGCCTTTCCCTTCTCAGCATACGACGCTCCCGCCTTCTTTTCTCCCTTCGGTAGAAAAACCCGACAATCACGCGCGATATGCCCTACCCGTCCACAATTAAAGCACGTACGAGTCTCCGGCCTTGAAGTGGCCCCCGACGTTGCTCCCGATGCAACCGAAGAGGGAGCTTGTCCTACCGATTTGGACCTCTTGCCCCATTTCTTCTTGTAATATGATTTCCCAGGTCAGGGCACTTTGAATTCCATCTTCGTCACACCCAAGGCCCTCTTCCCTTGCACCCTTTTCATATCTTTTTCCAGTGCGCACGCAGTGTTAACCAATGCCTGGAATCCTTGGTTCACTGAACTAGAAAGCAAGAATCGGAACTCGTCCCGCAATCCTTCATAGAACCTGTTAGTCTTCCTATGCTCATAAGCAAAGATTGAACCTGCATATCATACCAACCTCGTGAACTCATGCAGGTACATGTAAACACTACCCTCTCCTTGCGTCAGCCTTTGAAACTCATTCTCAGCAATGCGATGTGCCACCGGGAGGTGCTTTGCCAGGAAGAGTCGGGAGAATTCCTCAATCATCACTTGTGTTAATGTCCTCCCCGCTAAGTGGTGTGGTTCCATCTCATCCCACCATAAACGAGACTCTCCTTCCAGTAAGAAGGTGGTTAAGGTGACTTTCTAATCATCATCCGTCCCAATCGCCGTCATTATCCGCTTGACGCGCGATAACCAGTCCTCAGCCTGCGTAGGAGATCCCACTCCCGAAAATGTAGGCGGGTTAAAACTCATGAACTGCTTTAACTGCCTTGTAGCTGCTCGAGGATCCACAGCCTCAACAGGTTCTGGCCTCGCTGCAACCTGTTCGGGCCTCAAGGCCGGCTACGCCTGCCCAATCGGCTGCGATTGAATCATGGCAAACAAGGCCTCAGCAACTCATCGCACAGTTTTTGCAGACGGCGGAGGTGTAGGCACCTCAGCTGGTGACGTACTTTCATCAGAACATTGGGGCTTTGATTGCCCAGCACCACTCCGCGTCACGTAAAGGTAGACAAGACACGCACATTAGTGACCTTACACAAGTAATCCCAACAAAATAAGAACGCGCAGGTTCCTCAAACACATGTATTTGCATTCCTAAAGTGGACATTCAAGAGTTCATCAGTGTTAACACGATTCGCATGTACACTTGCTCGCCACCCCTCAAAAGAATTCGACCACGAATTCGAAAGGGAAAGACCGAGACAGCTGATACCAAAAATATAACGACTCCATCCGTTCACAGATATATACTAGAAGGTCCGGTCGGGGCCCCACAGCATATACCATAAAACAGGCGGGGAAGTCACGAAGTGATAGCAGAGTTGTGCATTCTAACTCATTGCATTCTAGCGGAAGCCTATTACACAAAACTGAACTCACGCACATGAATGTCCACCATATAAAAGTTCCACATTTATATAAAGTAGGAATGTCCAAATACAAAGTCAATTGGCCTTATGGCCTTACAAGGCTTTACACAACAGTGGCCTTAAATATTGGCGCACAGGCCGGCCACGTATAAACAAGCATAGCATTTTTATTTTTAGCCTTCAAGGGCTAGAGGCGGCAGCAACAACAACAACAGGGACTTTAGCATTTATGCGTCCCGCTTGGTTCTCCAGCACCTGTACAGGGACAGCCCACCCAACGGTGGCAAACAAGATAAATGTCAGCATTCAGCTGAACAAATTATAACGACCCTACCCCTCTCCCGGGGCAGTGGTATTCCTTCCCTGCAGGCATAACATTTCACAGGCAGATATTTATATTCATACAATGTGCTCTCACGCACATCCATTCCATCACAACCGTCAGCCACACGGCCCGACAATCCGTGCACTCCGGGCACATTCTTGGTGTACCGGCGAACCAGGGTCCCACCACCGCATCAGGGTCGCAACCTGATGGGCTAAAACCCGAACAGGCAAGTGTACCTGTCGAATTGTAGTACCAAGGTCGTATTAAAACTCGGGGCTATCAACTACTCTTACTCACGCTTGAACTATTATCCTACCGAAAGAAAGTGGGTTTTGAGAATTTTTCTTCGGAGAAAAACTAAATATAATTTTTAGACGAAAAACGTATAATAAAAAGTTAGCATTCGATCGAAGATTCACCATGAAACGAGATGAGGGAGATAAAAAGCATAGTTTTAAGCTTGCAAATCAAACTCGACCTTGACGGATCCGAAAATAAGACAAAATCTTGCG
The DNA here is from genome assembly GCA_039583875.1 of Platanthera guangdongensis. Classification (NCBI taxonomy): domain Eukaryota; kingdom Viridiplantae; phylum Streptophyta; class Magnoliopsida; order Asparagales; family Orchidaceae; genus Platanthera; species Platanthera guangdongensis. The sequence goes on from CM077165.1 coordinate 61,976,733, forward strand.
AGAGCATTAAGTCTCCTAACTTATAGACGCTTTGATCGAAATCTCTTTACAAATCAAAGGGGTCTAAAGTCGCATTATCGAGGTGACCAACACTATTGGATTTGACTCCAATCCGGAAGATTTACATCATCCTATCTCTAGAGTTGCGTTCAAATCCTTCCTTCTTTGAGTGATCTTTCACATTCACGGGCCTCTCGGCTACTCAAATATGAGATCCAAAGCCTACTACCATATACCGGAAATACGGAGTCGACAAAATAAAAATCAAACAAGGATCGAGTAAAATTAAGCAAAAATAAAACTATGAAATAAAAAAACCCTCATCTCATTTTATGTATCCTCCCGATCGAACGCTAAGAGAAATTAGCTACTCATAATTGAAAGGGAAGACAAAACAAGATAAGAGGGGAACATTTTCATTACTTGCAAAAAAGAAGAGTACACAAAATATTAAAAAGACAAGACTATCTTATGAAGAAAACTTGCAATAATGAAAAATCTAATACAATAATGAAACTAACATTAACAACTCACAATCACTCTCCAACTCAATACTCAAATTTAACTTAAAACTTCACTTCCCAAAATTCCTCTTTTTGGCTTGAGGGATGGGGTGGCTTTTATAGGAGATGGAGAAGCTTCTAGATGATAGGAAATGAAGGGGACATGAAGGGTGGCCGGCCATAGGCTTTGGAGAATGTTCATGCATGAATTAAATGAAGGGAGAGAGAGAGCATGTGGGATGCATTGTATGACATTTAATGGAATGAAAATGGGAGATATTTAATAGAAAGTGGATGAATGTAGAGGAGGGTGGCCGGCCATGAGGTTGGAGAATGCATGAATGCAATAAATGATGAGGGAGAGAGAGGGTAGGCTAAATGCAATGTATGGTGTTTAAGGGAATGAATTAGAAAATATAAAATAGAGAAGGGGAATGAATAAGAAATAAAGAGGGGAGAAAATAGAGTGGCCGGCCATGTATAGTGGTAAGGTGCATGCATATGGAAATTAATGAGGAGGGGGAGAGAGGGCATGAGGTGGCCGGCCATGCATGGGTAAATGAGCTGTTTTGTAGTGGGCTTTGGGTAGGGGCTGTTCTTGCAAATGTGGGTTGTTTTGGTGGAAGAGGGCTGCTCCAAAGGCTGCTTCATGTGGTACCGGGCTGCTCCATGTTGGGGAAGGTCGGCCATGGGCTGCATCATGTAGAAGGGCTGCTCCATGTACAAGGGTTGCACCATGACTTGAGGGCTCGGGTAGCATGTAGGGGGGCTGCATCCTGATGTGGGCTGCACCATAAGTGGTCGGGCTGCTCCATGGTGAAGAAGTGGGCTGCACATGAACATAAAAACAAAACATTAGTTAATACAAATAAAACTAAACATGACATAATATAATATATATTAATAAGACTAAACATAACAATAATAAGACATTAAATAAGACAATTAACAAAACATAAAAATAAACAAAAAACATATTAAATATTAAAACTAAACTAAACATAACATAACACAACATAAAATATAAAACATAAAATAATAAGAACAAAACGCATAATAAAGTTAGAAATTATAATATCATAATATAAAAGACATTAATCGAGAAATAAGACAAAACAGACATAAAATAAACAAAATTATAACTAAACTTAGGAATTTAGGCTTATAAATTATACCAAAAACGATGACTAAAAGTAGTCATCACAACCCAATGGTAAAATTGAGCATTTTGCTCCATGGCATGCAGCCGGAGACTTTAGACTTAATGCACCGAGATTGGCCCATAGCCCCCCATTATGTCATGGCGCGCAAGCCTAAGACTCTTGCTATGCGCTCCAACAGACCGCACTTTCAGGTCTCATGTCGGACGGAAATAGCGCAGGTCGGATCATCCACCCCCCATTGCTCAAGTCGCCTTGTCATCAGCGAGTACGGTGTACTCGCGACTAAATAAAAGGCGCGGGTCGGTTTCACCTTACCTGTTTCCTTTAGGTGAGCTTGTCCGCTCACACATAACCAACCCATTCTCACGGAACTGGCTTCACATTTATCGGTTACCTAGGAGCCACGCCTCGCGTTAGCGACAGAACTCAATTTCCATCCCTAGGCTTAACCGTACATTCATCGCATTCACTTAAGGGTATTTTCCCGGGCTGCCAAGCCAGTGCTTCCTGCTACTCCCCTTCACAGGCACAACCCATCAAGCATTCCAAGCATCAAGGGTATTTTCCTGGCTTACCATGCCAGTACTTCCTGCTACTCCCCTTCACAGGTACTACCCATGAACATCAAGCATTACAAGGGTCTTTCCTGTACGCCCAATCCAGTACTTCCTGCTACTACCCTTCACAGGTACAACCCATCAAGCACAAGCATTATACGGGTATTTTCCTGGACTACCTCTCTAGTACTTCCTGCTACTGCCCTTCACAGGTTTAACCCGTCGACTCCTAAACTACACATTTATCACGGAGTCTTCTCCGGTGCGTATATGCAACATCACCAATCCAGACCAACCTATCCAGATGGGCTTCACACAGCATGTCTATTCCATATTCCATGTCCGGATCTATATGCTAAATGATTAGGGATTCCATAAATCAACCCAAGGGACTCCCATCACAAACCACCCTCTGGTGGGGGAATCAGATGCACATGCCAAAAAGGAAGCATTCACATGGCTAGGAAGAAAAGTCGTTACCCTTGAAGACCGGTTCGGAGCCATGGATTCCTAGCCGGCTCGAAAGTACCGCAACAGTTTTGCCTATGCAACACTAGCCTCGGATCTCTAACCGGAACTCCGTAGCTCCACCGGTGGACAGCTTTTCTTACTCCTCCTCCTTCTTCCTCTCTTTCTCTTTCTAAGTTTGTAGAAAGATGAAGGCCAAATGAAAATGAGCTTTCGCATCTCCTTTTTTGGCCTTAAGGACACAAGGAGGAACCTCAGCCATTGGATCCCAGCTGAGAAAATGGGCGGCCACGATTTTGCCAGAAAAGGCTATTTTTTTGCCTGACACGGCATGTGAGACGCCCGTGTCACAGGTCGTGTGCCTTAAGTGGTACACAACCGACTTAGCCAGACTAGTACACGCCCATGTGACACGCCTGTGTCATGGGCCGTGTCACCAGACACGCCTTCAGACATGCCCGTGTCTATGGCTGTGTACATCAGGCTGCACTAAATCGAGATCAACCCGGTCAGGACACGGCCAATAACACGCCCGTGTCACGGGCCGTGTACCCTAAGACAAACCAGTGTTCACCAGGCCTCACTGCCTTGGGCATATCCCGCAAAGTACACGGCCTGTGACACGCCCATGTCCCAAGCTGTGTGCCCATACACGGCACCAGACACGCCCCAGCTCAACTTCGTCGAGCTGAGTTCGTCGAGCAGAGGGGGACACAGCCTCTAACATGCCCGTGTCAGAGGGCTTGTGCCCTCATTTTCTTTAGAATGGATTTTCGTCGACCTCTCACCCGAGCAGGACACGTCCTGGGACATGCCCGTGTCCCAGGCCGTGTCACCCCATTCTGGGATTTAGGGTGTTACACCATGGCCATAATGGCCATTAAGCTCCATTTTCTCTCTCCTCAAAAATTGAGTAACTCTTTCCACTCTCTCCTAGTCATCATTCTCTGAATTTGTTTGGCCCAAAATGTGTCTCTCCACTTTCTTAGACTAATGGGCCAAACCACTTGGGCTTATCCCACTTGAATTGGGCTAGGAATTGGGCTAGGTTAACCTAAGTTGACCACTTCGACCCATGAGTTGACTTTAGTCAACATGACGATTGGGTTGACCACCAAGGGGTCATTGGTGACACCTTGGCTTCCCCTAAGGTCTAGGAAGGGTTGTGTAGTGTTGACTTGGCACCTTGGTGGTCACTTGCCCCTTAGTTAGGGCACTTTGACCACTTTAGGGCTAGAGGTGACTTGGGTCAACTTAGCCTCTAAGGTTGACCCCAATGGGTCTTTGGTGACCCATTGACTTCACCTTAGGTCTAGGAAGACCTAGGTAGGGTTGGTTGGGCACATTAGGGGCACATTTCCCTTAGTTAGGGCACCTTGCCCAATTTAAGACTAGGATGATCCGAGGTCAACTTGGCCACCTTGGGTTGACTCCAATAGACCCTTAGGGCTCTAATGGATCTTGCAATAGATTTGTGAGGTTGTGGTGGTGTCTTGGAGTCATGGTGAAGCCCCATGATCATACTAAACTAGTGTTTAGAAACCTACTATTTGCACACCATAGTGATCTCACCTACATTCCTAGGTCCACTTGGTCTTCTTGGGCTTCCTAGGGTTTTGTCATGACCTAGTCATGACAAAACCACTCCTAGGGGTCTAGTTGTCTAAGGGATGTTATACATTGTGACCATCAACAATATTCTTACCAGGCTAGTTGGCAACTTAAATTAAGTATCACAGCGTATTTCTAAGAAGTTATCTAGCTATTGGATCCCTAGTTTGATTTGGGGTAGGTTCAGTAACTAGGATAATTGACCCACCATGTATAGTCAGTGTCATGACATTGTGTCCTAGAGTTTAGGCTAAGTCCTTAGAATCAACCACACATGGACCAGCCAACAGAAGAGAGCAGAAGACTCAAAGACTTAGAAGGAAATCAAGTTCAGAAAAGTGAGTTTGACGTTCGTCGAACTCAGCTCGACGAATGACATGCTCAGCTCGACGAACTCAGACTCAATTCTCTGAGTTCAGTTCGATGATATTCGAGCTCAGGTCGACGAATTCTGGAAGATCAACTTCAACTCATTTAGTCCAGAATACTTTCTCTGAACTCATGTTGACGAAGTTATATTATCAGCTCGACGAACTTAGAGCACAGAATTGAGAAGTTCTTCACAGAAAGCAGTTAGCTGATCTTAGGTTGACAAACTTGGTTTTCAGGTCGACGAACAAGAATTCCTAGGTCGACGAATATGATTTCTCTGGTCGACAAACTTTGATCTTAGGTCGACGAAATCTGTTCTCTGGTCGACGATTACTGCGCAGTTCCAGACTTGGAATTTTCCCTCATTTTGTCCTTATTCTATAGCAGTAATTCTTGAGTAATTAATGTTTATATTCTCTGAATATAGCCGTTAGTGGCAGCATTGATTATGGTCTTCATCAAAAATATTACTTGTTGTTTTTAATGGGACAGTTGGGGAAATCCATTAATGCAATATTCTCTCCTGTAGATTTTCATTCTCAAGGCCGTCAGCAATTAATGGAATGGAATTCAAAATTAAAATGGAGAATTCGACTGAAGATATAAAAGAGATTTTCTTTTACAGAAGAGATACATAATATACAGAGAACTGATAGAATACAGGAATACAGATACACAGAGAAGAGATCAACAACAACAATACTCTGAACCTTCTCTGTACAAAAAATAAATTGTTTTCTCCTTGACATTACTGAAGAAGAAGAACAACAATCATCAAAAATCAAGAGTCTTCTTCAACCTTCATTCCAGGAGCTTTCAAGGACAACATATTTATATCAGTCAGAAGTTCCTGGATCTCATTTTCAAGTCAAGGCTGAAGACTGAAGACCTACACCCTGTGCAAGACTCCAAGTGTTATTGAGAGGAGTTCTTGACAACAGCAAAAATCCACAAGTCTTCTCTATTGAAAAGATAAAGAGAAGACACAATCAATCTCTCTCCACCCTCTGTATAAAGGGTTTATTAACTCCCTTCAAAAGTTTATTTTGGTTTTTGAGCACCTGATCAAAAGCTTATTGGTGGCAATCACCTGATCAAAACCTATAAGTGAATTCCTACAAGGGTGGTAGAAAAGTGGATGTACCCAGATTGGGGAACCACTATAAAAGTTCTTATGTTGTATGGTTGCCATTTTCTTTTTGTTCTTGCTGTGGCTGTGATAGATTAGATTATCTATGTTGTGTTAGATTAGATTAACTTAGGTTGCTTTTGCTTTCTGTAAAGCTTGGTATCTCTTATTTTATTACTCTGATATTATTATATAAACAGCAAAAAGTTTTCAAGTTACTCTATTCACCCCCTTTAGAGTAAATCAGGTCTAACCCTCTCTTTCAATTGGTATCAGAGCAGCAGTTTCCTTTGGTTGTAAAAGCTAACCCTTGAACCAAAAGATCCTGTGTTAGACCTGATCTTTATTTCTCTTAGGTTTATTTATTACACAGCATGACAAAGAACAAGGATTATACAAGCACCAGACCTCCAGTCTGCAATTTAAATAAATTTTAAATCGAGAATGCAAGAATTAGATTGTATATGAATTCCATTGATGAGGAAATCTACAATTCCATTTTGATAGGTCCTCCTCAACCAACAACTTCTATATCCACATCAACTTCAAGCACTCATGCAGTTCCACCACCTGAGTGGACTAATGCCCAGAAGAAAGCCAAAATTACAGATGCCAAAGCCATGAATATATTGGCCCAGACCATATCAGATGACATCTTCCAAAAGGTGGCTGAGTGCACCTGTGCAAAAGCAATCTGGGACTCTCTCAACCAGATGGTTGTTGGCTCTACAGATGAGAGAAAAGATAGAAGATCAACTCTCATCTCACAGTATGAGAACTTCAAGAAAGATGAAGCTGAATCTGTTGGTGACATGTACAATAGATTAAGTGCAATTATCAGTGAATTGAAGACCTTGGACAAAGACATCTCTCTCACAGAGGTGAATGACAAGATCCTAATGTGCTTCCCAAGCTCATGGGATTCCAGGATCTGGACAGTCAAGGAGGCCAGAAGCTTGAATGAGATTTCCACTGAATCTCTCCTAGGAAAGCTCAAATCGTATGAGCAGTTGATCAAATCCAAGGAAGCTGCAGAACAAAGGAATCCTCCACCAGCAAGAAAGGAGCAGAATATAACATTCAAAGCTGCTGAAGAGACTGAAACTTCAAAAGTCAATGAAGAACTGATGAGCCTCTTTGCCAAGAGATTCTATAAAATGACAAGAAAGAACTACAGGAGAAAGTCATCCAGGAATGATGACAAGCTCGGTATGATAAAACTCCTACTAAAGAAATAGTATGTTTTAGATGCAGGACACTTCATCTCTGAATGTCCTGAGAATCAGAAGAAGGAGAGGAGAAGAGAAAAGGACTCCAGAAACAAGCAATACAGCATGCCTTCTGTAACGACTCCATCCGTACATATAGTATTTACTAGAAGGTCCGGCCGGGGCCCAACAGCATATACCACAAAATAGGTGGGGACGTCACAGAGTGATACCAAAGTTGCGCATCCTAACACATACTATTCTAGCGAAAGCTTAACACAAGTTCAAACTCCAAACATGAATGTCCACCATATAAAGCATCCACATTGATTTATAAAAATAGGAATGTACCAAATACAAAGTCAGTTGGCCTTATGGCCTTACAAGTCTGTTTACAATAGTGGATCTCAAACATTGGCGCGTAGGCTGGCCACATATAAACAAAACACAGCATTTTAAGCTTTAGTCTTCAAGGTCTAGAGGCAGCAGCAGTAACAGCAGCATGGACTTCAGCCTTTATGTGTCCCGCTTGGTTCTCCTGCACCTGCATAGGGACAGCCCACCCAATAGTGGGAAACAAGGCAACGGTCAGCATTCAGCTGACCAAATTATAACGACCCTACCCCTTTCCCAGGGCAGTGGTATTCCTTACCTGCAGGCATAGCATTTCACAGACAGAAATATATATTCATATAATGTGCTCTCACGCACATCCATTCCATCACAACCGTCAGCCACGCGGCCCGACGATCCATGCACTCAGGGCACATTCTTGGTGTACCGGCGAACCAGGGTCCCACCACCGTATCTGGGTCGCAACCCAACGGTAAAATTGAGCATTTTGCTCCATGGCGTGCATCCGGCGACTTCAGTCTTAATGACCCGGGATTGGCCTGTAGCCCCCCATTGTGTCATGGCACGCAGGCCTAAGACTCCTTCTATGTGCTCCAACAGACCGCACTTTCAAGTCTCACGTCAAACGGACATAATGCAGGTAGGATCAGCCACCCCCCATTGCTCAAGTCGCCTTGCCATCACCGATTATGGCGTACTCACGGCTATATAAAAGAAATGGGTCGGTTTCACCTTACCTGTTTCCTTTAGGTGAGCTTATCAACTCACACATAACCAGCCCATTCTTACGGAACTAGCTTCACATTCATCGGTTACCTATGAGCCATGCCTCATGTTAGGGACAAAACTCAATTTCCATTCCTACGCTTAACCGTACATCATAACATTCACTTCAGGGTATTTTCCTGGACTGCCAAGTCAGTACTTCATATTACTCTCCTACACAGGCACAACCCATCAAGCATTCCAAGCATCAAGGGTATTTTCCTAGCTTACCATGCCAGTACTTCCTGCTACTCCCCTTCACAGGTACTACCCATGAACATCAAGCATTACAAGTGTATTTCCTGGACTCCCAATCCAGTACTTCCTGCTACTACCCTTCATAGGTACAACCCATTCAGCACAAGCATTATACGGGTATTTTCATGTACTACCACTCCAGTACTTCCTGCTACTGCCCTTCACAGGTTTAACCCGTCGACTCCTAAACTACTCGTTTATCATGGAGTCTTCTCTGGTGCATATATGCAACATCACCAATACAGACCAACCTGTCCAGATGGGCTTCATACAGCATGCCTATTCCGTACTCCATTTCCGGATCTATATGCCAAATGATTCGGGATTCCATGAATCAACCCAAGAGACTCCTATAACAAGCCACCCTCTGGTAGGGGAATCAAATACACATGCCAAAAAGGAAGCCTTCACATGGCTAGGAAGAAAAGTCGTTACCCTTGAAGAATGCTTCGGAGCCATGGATTCCTAGTCGACTGGAAAGCAGTGCAGCAACTTCGCCTTTCCAACGCTAGCCTCGGATTGTGAATGGGAACTCCGCAGCTCCACCGGTGGCCAGCTCTCCTCCTCCTCCTCCTTCTTCCTCTCTCTCTCTCTCTAGGATTTTAGAAAGAGAATGGCCAAATGCAAATGAGGATTTCCTTCTCATCCTCAGCCATAAAGCAGCAGGGAGGAGTTTCAGCCATTGGATCCTGGCTGAGGAAATGGACGGCCACGATTTTGCGACAAAAGGCTATTTTTTTGCCTGACATGGCCTGTGACACGCCCGTGTCACAGTCCGTGTACCTTAAGCAGTACACAACCGACTTAGACAGACCAGTACACGCCACTGTGACACGCCCACGGGCCATGTCACCTGACATGCTCGTGTCATCAGGCTGCACAAAACCAACTTCAACCCGAGCGGCATACGGCCAGTGACACGCTCGTGTCACAGACTGTGTACCCAAAGACATAACCATGTCGTGCCCATGTTCACCAGGCCTCAATGCCTTAGGCACCACCAGAAAAGGACACGGCCTATGACACGCCCGTGTCACAGGCCGTGTTCCTATACATGGCACCCGACATGCCCCAGCTCTACTTCGTCGAGCTGAGTTCGTCGAGAAGAGGAGGACACGACCTCTGACATGCCCGTGTCCTAGGCCATGTCACCCAACTTTTCCCAATCCTGAGATTTGGGGTGTTACACCTACCTCCAGCAAGCACAAAAAGAAGGAGAAGGGCTTTGTTGTTGAAACCTGGAGTGACATAGAAGATGAATCCACATCTTCCAGTTCCAGTGAAGATGAAGAAGAGGCAAAGGCAAGGGAAGTCTGCCTCATTACTATAAATGCATCTTGTAGCCTATCAGATGCTGAAGAAGAATCTGAGAATGAAGAAGCTTTAGAATCAGAAGCTGATCAGGTATTATCATCATTTGATTATAGTTCCGATAGTTTTAAAATTGAATTTAAAACCATTTGTATAGATTTAATAAATTCTGAAAAAGAAATCAAACTACTTAGAGAAAAAATAACTGATCATGAAAAGTGTATCCCTAAAAATTTTAAATTAAAGGATGATTTAGTTTTAGCAAATGAACAAATAATTTCACTAAAATCTGAATTAGCTGAGGCTAGGAAACTTGAAGAATCTCTAAATGGGAGAAGTAACATGTTGATGGACATCACAAACACAGTCAATGCCAGACTTAATGGCAAGCTGGGCTTAGGTGCATCATCAAGCCAACCCCCACTTATTCAGAAAAATATATTAAATACACCCATAAAATTTGTATCAGAAAAGGGAAAGGAAAAGTTGGATAATAATAATAATAAACAAATTCAATCAAAATCAAAGAATAAGAAAATAAAACAAAATAAGAAAAATCCAAATAAAAATAATGTTCAGCAGATTTCGTCGACGCAAATCGATGAAATATGTACAGTTCGTCAAACTCCATTCGACGAACTCCGAATGCATATTTATATAATAATTATTCGTTGAGCTACGGTCGAAGAAACCAGAATGGTTCGTCGACCAGTGATCGACGATTTTGGGGCTCAGAAAATGACTTATATCATTCTCTGAGTGGAGTTCGACAAACTCATCCCAATTCGTCGAACTCAGGTCGACGAACTCACCAGAATTCGTCGAACGCAGATCAGTTTAATAGAAATTTTAATTTCTCTAAAACTTATAACCAACAGAGAACATTTGATAATCAATTTAACCAATGGATAATTCCACCCAGCAAATATCACCCTTTAGGAAATAAAAGCCAACCTGAATGTTCATTTATTTCCAGTTTTAGTTATGTAAAAAAAGAAGGACCCAAAGTAACCTGGGTCAGGAATGTCTAATCTGTTTCATTGCAGGTAAAAGACTGTTCTACTACAGAGCAACAGTGGTATCTGGACAGTGGTTGTTCCAAGCACATGATTAGAAATAAGGCCAACTTAAGACATTACAAGGCAAAGCTAGGAGCAAAAGTAATATTTGGTGACACCAATTGTGGTCAGATTGAAGGCTATGGATAAGTCAGAATTGGAGTTGTCACCTTCAAGAATGTTGCATATGGAAGTAATCATTCTCTGTGCTCAAATATCGTTGATCTCCCTTCGACGAACCATACTGGTTTCGTCGATCGTAGTTCAACGAATAATTATAATAAAAGTTTGCGTTCGGAGTTTGTCGACTTGATTTCGACGAACTGTACACATTTCGTCGATCTGAGTTCGACGAAATATGCTGAACATTGTTATAGTTATACTTCTTCTTGTTCTTTCTCTTTTTCTTATTTTTCTGTTTAAATTCTATTAGCTTAATATCATCTACTTTCTCTTTACCTTTTTTAGAAACGAATTTAATTAGAGTTGTTAGTATGTTTTCTGAATTAATGGTGGTTGGCTTAATGAAGAACCTAAGCCCAACATTCCATTAAGTCTGGCATTCACTGTGCTTGTGATGTCCATCAACTTGATGTTTCTCCCATTTTGGGATTTTTCAAGTTGCCTTGTCTCAACCAATTCAATTCTTAATGAGATTATTTGTTCATTGGCTAAAGTTAATTCATCTTTCAGTTTAATGTTTTCAGAAATGAAATTACCTTGTTCAGTCAGTTTTTCTCTAAGTGTTTTAATTTCTTTCTCAGAATTTATTAGATCAATACATAATGATTTAAATTCAGTTCTAAAACTATCTGAATTGACATCAAAAGAGGACAGTACCTGATCTGCCTTAGATTCAGATAGTTCTTCATTGTGTGACTGCTCAGCTTCTGATAGGCTGTCTGATGCATCAATAGTCATCAAGTAAATCTCCTTTTCTTTAGCCTCTTCTTCATCTTTACTTGAGCAGGAAGATGAGGATTCATCTTCAGCTTCACTCCAGGTTTCAGCCACAAAGCCTTTCTCCTTCTTTTTATGCTTACTGGAGGAGGGCTTGTTGTAGTGCTGCTTCCTGGGCTCCTTTTCTGTTCTTCTTCTCTCCTTCTTTTGGTTCTCTAGACACTCTGATATGAATTATCCTGGCTTCCTGCAACCAAAGCAGACAATTTCTTTAGTTGGAGTTTTATCTTGCCTTGGCTTGTCATCTTGTCTAGATGACTTCCTTCTAAAATCCTTCTTGGCCATCTTGTAGAATCTCTTGGCTACAAGACTCAAAAGTTCTTTACTAGCTGATGGAGGTTTTGTTTCTTCTAAATCTTTATATGCTATGTTTTTCTCCTTTCTAGCTGATGAGGATGTCTTCTGCTCAGCAGCTTCTCTAGTCTTTATTAACTGTTCATAGGACTTGAGCTTTCCTTGTAGAGATTCAGTGGAGATCTCATTTAGACTTCTGGCTTCCTTGATTTGCCAGATTCTGGAATCCCATGAGCTGGGGAAGCACATGAGGATTTTATCATTGACCTCAGTGAGTGTTATGTCCTTATCCAAGGTTTTCATCTCATTGATGATTGACCTGAGTCTATTGTACATGTCACTCACTAACTCTGACTCATCTTTCTTGAAGTTCTCATATTGAGAGATGAGATTTGATCTTCTATCTTTCCTCTCATTTGCAGATCCAGTAACCATCTAGTTTAGAGAATCCCAGATAGCCTTAGCTGAGGTGCACTCAGCCACTTTTTGGAAAATGTCATCTGACATTTTCTGAGCAAAAATGTTCATGGCCTTGACATCAGCTATCTTGGCCTTCCTTTGTGCATCTGTCCACTCAGGTGGTGGAACAGCATGAGTGCTGGAAGTTACAGTAGATGTAGCCTCTAGAATTGGTGGTCCTGTAAAAATAGAATTAAAAATATCTTCATCAATAGAGTTCAAATATAATTTAATTCTTGCCTTCCAGATAACAAACTTGTTCAGATTACAAACTGGAGGTCTAGTGCTTGCATAATCCTTATTCTATGTCATATTATGAAATAACCAAAATAACTAAGGAAAAAGAAATCAGATCTATCAAGGATCTGTTGGTTCAAGTGTTCCCTTGTACAACCAAGGAGACCAACCCTCTGATACCAATTGAAAGACAACTTTGGCAATTGATAATCTACTGATAGCAATTGAAAGTTAGGGGATAGACTTGATTACTCTAGAGGGGGGTGAATATAGTATCTTAAAACTTTTTGTCTAAAAAAATTTATCAGAGAAATAAGTGATAATAAAAGTAGTATAAAATGAAATGGAAACTAAGCTAAACTACACTATCACAGCACAGCAAATAAAGAGAAAATGAACAATCAGACAATACAAGAATTTTATAATGGTTTCCCAAACTGGGTACATCCACTCTTCTACCACCCTTGTAGGAATCCACTATCAGGTTTTTGAACATGTGACTGCCACCACAAGATCTATTTACAGGGAGATCTCACAACCCTTTAGGCTTTTGATCAGGTGTCCAAAAACCAACAATAAACTTTTGAAGTGACTTAATAAACACTTTGTACAGGAGGTTGAGAGAGTTGATTGTGTCTTCTCTTTTATCTATTCAATAGAGAAGACTCGGTGGATTGCTATTGTCAAAGCTCCTTCTGAAATGTTGCGAAGTTCAAAAAGCCTGGAGCCTTGCTAAGGGTGTAGGTCTTCAGCCTTGTCTTGTTGAAATCCAGGAACTTGTAGACAGATCTAGAGTTGTTATCCTTGAGGATTCCTGGAGTAGAAGTTAAAGAAGACTTTTGATATAAGATTGATGTTCTTCTTCAGTTTTTTGAAAGATCAAGGGGAAAACAGAAAGTTTTTACCACAGAGAAGAAGTAGATATTCTTCAATATATTTCTGTATTTATTCTCTATATCACTTCTTGTGTTCTGTATTCTGTGTATATCACTGTGTATCTTTTTTCTTGCATGTTTGTATCACATATCTGCTATTATCTGAAAGAAAATTCTCTTATATATTCTGCTGTCAAATTCTCCTCTTGAATTTTGAATTCCAAGCATTAATTATTAACTAATTCTAGAGAATGAAACGGCTGGAATATATTCTTGAATGAGTTTCCCCAACTGTCCCATTAAAATAATCAAGCAATTAACTCTGATGAAATCCATAATTAATGCTGCCAAGAATGGCTATATTCTTGAGAATATAAGCATTAATTACTCAGAGAATTACTGCTAAATAATATAAGAAATTGGGGACAGAAATAAGGAAAACTCATCAATTTGACCCGGGACAGAAATCGTCGACCTTTAGGTAGAATTCGTCGACTGGAGTTCCAAGTTCGTCGAGATGAGAAATCCTGTTCGTCGACCTGATCTCAGCGAACTACAAATTTGAAATATCTTGCTAATTCTGCACTCCATGTTCGTCGAGTAGAGAATCTGTCTTGAGGAAGAGATCGTCGACCTGAGCTCGAATATCATCGAGCTCAATCCAAAGAAAGATTTCTGAGTTCGTCGATCTGCGATCGATGACCATCGAGCTGAGTTCGAAGAACTTCGAACTAATAATTTGAACTTTGAATTATTCTAAGTCTTGAGTATACTGAAGTCATCTGCAGGCTGGTCCATGAAGATTGATATTAATGACTAGCCTAAACTCTTGGACTAACAGACTTGACCCTAGCTATACAAAGTGGGTCAAACATCCTAATTAGTGAACCTAGCCCAAATTCAAACTAGGGATCCAACATGGGGATCGACTGGGTAGGCGAGACGTCTCTCGCAGCGCAGGCTGGCCCTTGAGGGCGAGATGGCTCTTGTAAGGCGGGAGACCTACGAGACAAGCAGATGAGCTCGTCTTGCCAGCTGGTCATTTCCTCCCTCGTCGTATGAGGAAAAAATGTGTTTTTACCTTCTTACCCCTGAGGGGGATTTTACTCTTCTGTACCATGTAATTTTACCCTTCTACACTTGGTGGTCTGCATATAACCCTTCAGAACAGCGGAGATTGGCTATTGGCAGACCCAACCCAGGGTATTTTGGTAATTTCAGGTCGGTTCAGTATGATTATTAGCAGATAAAACTCAGAGGCCTATAAATATACCGATAAGGTGCCTTGAAGAGGTTGTTGAACCTTTCCATCTTCTTCCTCAGAGGCACTGATGTTAAAGATCACGGCAGTGAATCGGTCGCACAAGTAATATAAAATAGGCGAGTTTTCCCAAGTATTAATCTCTCAAGGAACACAGTAAGGTGGAATTAATTTCGAGGAGGACTTGAGATTGAAGTCCTTAGGTCAGAGTTAACTAAGGGGGTTTTGATATTTGCGGAAAAAGAAAATAAAAGGCTAACAACTACTCCTATGCAATGCCGCTATGCGATGCTTCGACAGGCGGGATGGAAGACTAGTCGGGCCGCTATGCACCGAATCACTAGGTGGATGGGCGAGTAGGCTTGCGGATGAGGTGATGAGAATGGCGGAATGAGAGTAGAAAGCACCTCTTCGCTACGCACGCCACTAGCAATTGCTAGTACGGTAAGGGTGGATGGTGGTGGATCGAATATGGCGCAACTCAAGCAAATATAACAAAAATACAAATCACAAAGACATGATTTAATATAAGCATTTTATAACTAAGCGTACATCATCTATAAATAAAGTTTACAACAACACATAATCAACAATAAAGGAAGAACAAGGCAAGAGATCGACCGAATCCGAAGTCTTGCTGAGTATTCACGGTTGGAATCGTCAAGTTGTCAATCCGCGTCCAAGTTCGGACCTCAACTCTGTCCGGGGTAGAGAAGGGCTTTCACCACCTTCCAATAGCTCGTCTTCTTCGTGTCACGATAGCGGACGAAAGTTGCAAGCTTCCCTTTGCTTGATGGCTATGGCGTTGAAGCTTGAAATGAGCCCAAGAGATGATGGAGGAGGCCGAGAGGAAGCTCCGGCTTGGATTTGGCGGTGAAAGCTTGCCCGGAGCACCTCCCTAGGGTGGATATTGAATGGGAACGACGGAACCCTTCCTCGGAGACGAAAACGGCAGAGAAATGTCGAGCGATCCCGAGAGTTGTTTTTAATTAGGGCAAGACCTGCGATATTTATAGAAAACAGAATTGAACAATGCGCACGATAACGGTCGCACGACCAGTGGTCGTGCGTACTATGTCCAGTGATCGTGCGCACTAGCATGGCAGATTAGTAAGAAGAACTTTGGTAATGTGCACGAACAGTGGCGCACGATCGGTGGTCATGCGCACTATGTCCAATGGTCATGCGATTACCCCAGATAGAACTCTAGGAAAAGAGGAATCAATGCACACGATCAGTGTCGCACGTCCGTTGGTCGTGCACACTATGTCCAGTGGTCATGCGATTACCCCGGCCAGATTCTGGGAATCAGGGTACATTACGCACGATCATCGGCGCACGACCAGTGATCGTGCGCACTATACCTGATGATCATGTGCAGTATTCCTACTTCCAAACGTCCCCGGAACACGCACACGACCCCTAAACCCAGCACTGATATGTGCAGACATTCCAAACGAGCACAAAACGGAGTACAAAAAATAGGTATACACAACCACGGGTTTAAATGTGCACTTCCTATGAAAATATAGACAAGTTGGAATATGAATGATATAGAACTAAAAGTGAAGTGCAAACGCGTGAAAACTAGCCTAGATGAGTCCGAAAAATACTATATAAATCGGACTCATCACACCCCCAGACTTAACTATTTGCGCGTCTCGAGCAAACAAAATCTAAGCAGATAGGGAAAATGATTTAGCTAACAAGGAAATTGCGATATGGAGTACCATGCGAAGTCGCATGCTCGCGTGCGTAAAAATACAATAGAGAAAATTTCTAAGTAGGCAGAATGGTTTATATTTTTCACAATGCGTAGCAAAATTTTATTGCTACTCAAAAATAGAATAATGGTGAATCAACCGGTCACGCATAGGAAGAAAGTAGGCAGGCCATTAAGGTGAGCTTTGCCAAAGATCGGGGCTCAGGATCACCTCCAAAGGAATCCACCAATGTCGGGGACCATACGCTTGCCCGTTCACACTCTCTCCACGGCACTAGTTAGACTCAAGCGCAAATCCGTAGGACTTTAGGATAATCACAGGGCTTGGGTTACGGTGAGGTAAACAATGATAGAAAGAAAGGCTATGCACCTTACCCAAATGAGTTAGCCTAAAAAGAATCCCTCTGCTAAGAAAAATACACGCGGGTACACCACACCTCCAGACTTAACTTTTAACATATGAGTGTGTGCACCGCCTACTCCAAATATAATCACATCTCAAAAAGAATTTTCAATCAAACTATTTCTTCTTTTCACTTTTCTTTTTCACAACTAATTTTTTTTTTGTATATATATATATATTTTAATCCTATTTTATTTTAACAATTTCAGCAAATAAAACGTTGGAGCACATCCACATATTCACATGTAATATCACCACATCGCATTCCAAAATGAAAATGTAAAACTCTAAAGCTCAACTTGGGTATGCGACTAAGATTGGCTATGAGGCTTTGGTGAAATCATGGTGGAGCTGAATCAAAAGGAGGGGTAGGCACAACGGGGCTAGCGAGGATATGACGTTAGGAACGGTATAAAGCTCAACCGGGCCAAAATGATGGCCTACATCACGCTTATGCTAGACTAACCAAGTACCCATGCTTCGAGAGTAGCTTGGGGCAAGTTCTTAGCCACCGAGAAAGATGATCCTTCCTCCCAACTCGAGCAAAATGAGTCTAGTGATGGCTACACACATTCCTATACTACCGTTTGATTCACACTGGATTCACCAACTTTTGAGTAGAATAAAAATATCTTTACGCAAATAGAAAAGTATAAAACCATAAGCATACAGAAAAATTAAATCTACTCGAATTTCTACACGAGACAAGAGCAGTTGACTAGAAACACAACAAGGTCAACATTTTACTCTGTCTCATAATCCTAAGCCAGCACCATAATTTTCCCAAATCTAACGAAGAAATGAGTTTAACTCGCGGCACACTAACAGCTAAGTACACGCTCAAGTGGGTGCAGTGGTGTGCAGTGCAATGAACTAATCAAAATAAAACTATAAAAGCTTCTAGTATGCACATGAGATGTGTACGTGCATTAGGTAATAAATAATGGCTCTCCCCCAGACTTAAACTAAGCAACACAGCATATGATAGAGAAATTAAAATCATAAAGAGCTAAGGGAAGAGGTTACCCAATGCTCAGCCAGTGAGCATACCAGAAGACGCATGGAATCCTGAAGCAGGCCCGCCATACAAAGAATTACAACCCCGCCAATGCGAAGTTGTCAAGAATACCTGCAGGGGTGAGCTCCGCAAAAACAAAAAAAAAATATACAAACTACAAAAAAATACTAAAACTAAATAGACATGAAAAAAAATAAAAATGCAGGAAATAAAAGATAAGTACTGGGGTTATTGTCATCTCAACACGACTTATTCGGCTACGAAAAGGTTCTAGCTAATGGGCCTATGAAAATAAAAATGCACAAGTAACTGTTCCAATATCCGTTTCGGTAACGGGTACCGATACAGCGATAGAATAGTTACCCCTCTGCCTAAATAGTAATACCTGCCCAACACAGGTAGAGGAAATAGGAAGTAAGAAGAGAAGGAGCGTTGGTCGTCACTCTTCTCACCACAAAATTAATCCTTGCCCAGCAAGGTATCGTCTACTATAGGGAGAAGGCAGGAGGAGAAAGCAATCAATGGAGCTTTCTCAACAGAGGAGGAATCAACCTCCTCATGAGAGAGGATGCTACCATCGATGACTCGAGCTGAAAGCTCCAAGTACTCATGAAGCTCCTGCAGAGACTCAACCCGCCCAGGCTTAGATAAGGAAGGGGGGTCAAGAAATAAAAGAAATGAAGAACATAAAGAAATAATCGGGGGAGTGATCCCGGTTTCACTCCCCAAAGGCTGAGGTAGAAAAATATCGCCAGCAATGTCGAGAATGCTACAAGGCTCGGCCGGATCCATAGAGGCCTCCACCAAGACTTGGACTTCCTCCTTTGGTATCGAGGGAGAAACCTCGACACCAGGAAGGTTGTACTCCTCTATGGGAGTGGAAACAACCCATGTATCACAAGCCTCAACTTGTGTTTCATCGTCGAAAATGTCGTCAGAGACGACTGAAGTAGAATGCAT
Source organism: Platanthera guangdongensis (assembly GCA_039583875.1). Classification (NCBI taxonomy): domain Eukaryota; kingdom Viridiplantae; phylum Streptophyta; class Magnoliopsida; order Asparagales; family Orchidaceae; genus Platanthera; species Platanthera guangdongensis. Next base: position 61,995,680 of record CM077165.1, read on the forward strand.
AAAAGGCAGAAGAACTTTGCTTGGATAAAAGTCAAGCGCAGGTTCCTCACAAAGAATCGGCTCCACGCTTGGAGATGTATGCACAGGAGAGATGGGCTCAGCCACGTCGAAGCCTAGATCAGCCACACATCTGGCCGTTGTGTCCACATCATTCCCTTCAACAAATGAAGGTGACAGGGATACATAACCAGATGATGAAGGTGTGTCACCAAGGGTAGGAGTCGGGATGATCCGGATGTCCGTCTCATCATCCTCTTCCATAACACGGAGGTACTCGGCACAATCCTTCAGGACATGATCTGTTCTACGACAATACAAACACTTTCTCACATTAATTTGCGGTCCTTGTGGGGCCAGAGAGGAATAAGAGAACGGTGTATGTGGCGAGAACGATTGACCATAAGCTCGGGGCACAGTGTTTGAAGGGTTGTACGAATACAACATCTCATGCATTGTGCATTGAGGCTTATGCTCAATATCTCTCGTAGGGCATTCATGAATAGCGTGGGAAGGCTTTCCACACCAACGACATTGGGCATACGAATATCCCCACATGGTGTCGAAACAGCAGATTCAAAATAAATTGTGCAAATTACTAAATCCAACAATATATTACTACAATTGCCTAAACAAACAAGAAAAAGGCAGGCAAAACAGAAATAGAACAAAACAAAAGCAATTTACAAAGGAAAAGGAAAGCAATCTCACGTCTCCCTCTCCAGAAACTCACACGATTGTGTTCCCCAGCAACGGCGCCAAAAACTTGATGCTAAAGATCACGGCAGTGAACCGGTCGCATAAGTAATATAAAATGGGAGAGTTTTCCCAAGTATCGATCTCTCAAGGAACACAGTAAGGTGGAGTTAATTTTGAGTAGGACTTGAGATTGAAGTCCTTAGATCGGAGTTAACTAAGGTGGGTTTTGATATTTACGGAAAAATAAAATAAAAGGCTAACAACTATTCCTATGCAACACTGCTATGCGATGCTTTGCCAGGCGGGATGGAAGACTAGTCGGGTTGCTATGCACCAAATCACTAGGTGGATGGGCGAGTAGGCTTGCGGATGAGGTGACGAGAATGGCGGAATGAGGGTCGAAAGCACCTCTTCACTACGCACGCCACTAGCAATTGCTAGTGCGACAAGGGTGGATGGTGGTGGATCGAATATGGCGCACCTCAAGCAAATATAACAAAAATACAAATCACAAAGACATGATTTAATATAAGCATTTTACAACTAAGCGCACATCATCTATAAATAAAGTTTACAACAACACATAATCAACAATAAAGGAAGAATAAGGCAAGAGAACGACCGAATCTGAAGTCTTGCTGAGGATTCACGGTTGGAATCGTCGGGTTGTCAATCCGCGTCCAAGTTTGGTACTCAACTACGTCTGGGGTAGAGAAGGGCTGTCGCCACCTTCCAATGGCCCGTCTTATTCGTGTCACGATAGCGGACGAAAGTTGCAAGCTTCCCTTTGCTTGATGGCTATGGCGTTGAAGCTTGAAATGAGCCCACGAGATGATGGAGGAGGCCGAGAGGAAGCTCCGGCTTGGATTTGGCGGTGAAAGCTTGCCCAGAGCACCTCCTTAGGGTGGAGATTGAAGGGGAACGGTGAAACCCTTCCTCGGAGACGAAAACAGCGGAGAAATGTTGAGCGATATCGGGAGTTGTTTTTAATTAAGGTGAGACCTGCGATATTTATAGAAAGCAGAATTGAACAATGCGCACGATCACGGGCGCACGACTAGTGGTCGTGCGCACTATGTCCAGTGATCGTGTGCACTGGCATGGCAGATTAGGAAGAAGAACTGGGGTAACGCACACGAGCAATGGCACACGACCGGTGGTCGTGCGCACTATGTCCAATGGTCGTATGATTACCCCACATAGAACTCTAGGAAAAGAGGAATCAATGCACACGATCAGTGTTGCACGACCGTTGGTCGTGCGCACTATGTCCAGTGGTCGTGCGATTCCCCCGGGCAGATTCTAGGAATCAGGGTACATTGTGCACGATCGTTGGCGCACGACCAGTGGTCGTGCGCACTATACTCGATGATCGTGTGCAATATTCCTGCTTCCAAACGTCCCTGAAATATGCACACGACCCCTAAATCCAGCACTAATATGTGCAGACATTCCAGACGAGCACAAAACGGAGTACAGAAAATAGGTATACACAACTACGGGCTTAAATGTGCACTTCCTATGGAAATATAGACAAGATGGAATATTAACGATATAGAACTAAAAGTGAAGTGCAAACGCATGAAAACTAGCCCAGATGAGTCCGAAAAACACTATATAAATCGGACTCATCAGGCACCTAGCTCAGCATTGGCTAGGGAGGGGGAGAACTTCTGATTCTTCTGGGTAAGAGGTGGTACCTCTGATCTGAGACCTTCAGTCTATTACTGGTCCTGTGACTCACATCGAGAGGGTGGTTCAAGAAGACTAAGTGTGTTCTGCAACTTCAGGTCCGAACTTTAGGTGGAGTCGGGTTACTGGTTCCAACAGTAAAGCATGTGACAGTGGATCTGTTCTATCATGGTTATAGAAGAACAAGTATATTTCTACTTTAGCAGTTCTATATAGTACAAGTAGTGGAGTAAAAACAGTACTGAACAAAAGTGCGATAAGTAGTGTAAAGTACTGAGCAGAAAAGTAAACTAGCTACTACTACACTAACATCACAAAAGTACCTTACTTATATGAATGCCCATACAAACTTAAAAATTAAGGTTTCACAAATGTAACTTATCATATAAAAGAGCTCATACTAATTTATATGATGAGGATCTATGTTGTGTATGTCCCTAGTATGGATGTGTGGTATATGATGAGTCTGATTTATATAGGGTTTTTTGGACACATCTGGGCTTATTATCATGCCGGTGCACTACTATTTCAGTAGGAAATGTCATATATTTGATTAGGGCCTCACTTAGCCATTGTGCACTGTTTCAGCCCATTGTGGTTTGCGATTTGCACCAGGACATCGGGGGTATGTACCGGGGTACACCCCGTGCGTCTTTGGATATTCTTTGATGTATATTTTGTGCTGGGATCTTTTGCTCCAGCTTTGGTTTTGATGTGCAGGTGGTCGGTTTTCCCCAATTCTGGAATTCTGACTTGCGGAAAATGCACGATCGTGTGATTACTTAGTGCACGATTTTCACCAAATCATGCGATTTCTATAGGTTTTCTCTGGATGGACAGACCAACCAGTGCGATTTCTTCACACACGGTTTCTTTGAAACCATGCGCGAAGGAGACGCATGGTTTTCCTATTGCATTCTAGTTTTATAGCGCTCTATGGTTAATCGTGTGATTTGTTCGTGTGCGGGTAGGAGTGTCCGTGCGGGAATAAAACGCACGGTTCCACCTGCTTGGTGTGAATTTCAATGCTCTGTGGTTACCCGTGCATTTTCCTTCACGCACGGGCAGAATCGCCCGTGTGAGAGTAAAACGCACAGGTCAACGCATCTTCTTCCGCAATCTTGGACTGGAAGTTAATATCGCGCGGTTAATGCACGATCGTGCGCCAAACCGTGCGTGACCATTTTTCTGACATTTTTCTATTTAAGTTCAGGAGTTGACTGGAGACTGGATCAGCCCGACATTTCCGTTCCTCTGGGCGTGAAATCCTTACCCCAGCCACTTTTTCCTCTCTCCTCCTTGAAGTGCTCATCCGGCCACCGTTCTTCCTCAAAACCTCACCGCAGTCGAAGATCCTTCGTTGTTTTCCGCTTCTCCATCACATGGGGAGAATTTGGAGCTCTTTCTTGCCACCATTGAAGAGTTTTCCAGCAACTTCCATCCTTCACAAAACGTGAAGAAGACGGGGAAAAGGCCTTTGAAGTAGGTGACAGCACTTCAAGAATCCTCGGACGTCAACCATCGACCAAGCCCTGACGAAGACCGACAACCTTCGACTCCGGCCGAGAATCATGGCTAGCCTTCACGCGTTGGGTTGTAAATCTCCTTCTTACTCTGATTTGAACTTTATTTCTAAGCTTGGGATGTTAACTTAACTTGCTAAGACATTAACAATGTTCATGTTATGTTATTATGTTAAATGTTGTTGTGGTTCATAGCTTAGCTTTCCCTCCTTTGCTCGCTTTGATGTGTTGCTTGGTGAAACGTCGCTCTAACGTATGTTAGGGGCTGGCTTGGTGAAGAGGTGTTTTCGACCATCAACGATAACAACCGCACGCCCTAATACTCATCAGACTATCCCACCCTTGCGAAGCGATGAAGGCGACCCGCATAGTTACTTTTAGTTGTTCTAAAACACCCCCCAACCTTTGTTGTGTTTGCAATCGATTTCCGATGAGAAAGATCACACTCCCAATCTGCACTCCTTGAGAGATTCGATACTCGGAGGATAACTCCCCCAGTTTATTACTTGACGAAGATCGCTGCACTTGCCGAAATTGCATCAAGTTTTTGGCGCCGTTGTCGGAGAGTGCAACCATTGTGAGTATTTTTCTTATTTGTAAAGTTGTTGCAAATGTTTTTGGTATTTTGATCGGTTTTTGTGTGTTGTATGACAGATCCAAGCCCCAGGGATTTAGGTGAAGATCTTGTCGTTGATCTTGAAACCTCATGAGCGAGGCGAGCTCGCCAGCGTGTGTTGCTGCTGAAGGAAGAGAAAGAATGGAAGAATTAGGTCAAGAATGAAATGGTATCGGTGAACGGGTCGGTGAGGACCATGAGGTGGTTCGACCCTGCATTAGGACAATGCGAGACTTCATAACCCGTACCGCTGGAAGTGTTTACCCTGGCTTTGGCCCGACCATCGTAAACAACCACTTCGAGATAAAGCCTGCCATCCTCAACATGATCCGAAATAATACGTAGTTTTCGGGCTTGCCAAGTGAGGATCCGCAGCTCCATCTTGCGAAATTCTCGAAGATTTGTGGCACCTTCCGTTATGCATGTATTATTGATGACGTGGTGAAGCTAAGGTTGTTCTCATTTTCGCTGAGGGACAAGGCATAAACCTAGCTCCACACTCTTGCTCCCGGGACAACAACTACATGGGAGGGTCTTTCCACAAAGTTCATAACTAAATTCCACATGGTGGAAAAAATAGTGAACGCCCGAAGGGAGATAGCGACCTTCCGGCAGCTAGACCAGGAAACATTATCTGAGGCCTGAGAAAGATTTGCTGATATGCAGCATTGATGCCCCCAGCGCGGCTATGAGCCGTGGAATTTAGTTGAAATCTTTTATTTTGCTGTTGAACCCAATTACAGGGCTATAATTGATGCGGCGGCTGGAGGAACTATCATGAACCTGACTCCCGACGATGCGTTGCGGCTTCTTCATGACACTGCTTCCCATAGCACGTATTGGACTGCTGGAAGAAACGCGCCTAGGGGTGCGAGAAATTTGTTTGAGGTAGATGCGGTACATCCGCAAGCTGAGGCGAGCCATCCTACTATGTATGGAATGATGTTGCTGACTAGATCGAACCCTCCTCCAGCTCAGGTGATGGCTATTTCATGCCAGGTTGTGGAAACCCCGGCCATCATACATATGAGTGCCCAACTGGAGAAGCTTTTGCTGATCCCTCAAGTATATCTGCTCACGAGAATGTGAATTTTATACGTAATCAAAACTACACTGCTCCTTATAAGAATGTCTATAACCCGAATGCGAGAAATCATCCAAATTTCTCCTGGAACCAATATGCACCCGGTCGAAGGTGGCAGGCAGGCCAACATCAGTTTGATGCTCAAGCTTCTAATAGACAGGCATGATTGCCGCAAACGGGTTATAATCAAAACGCGTAGGGGACGCGAAAGAGTGCGTTAGAAGAAATGATGGAAAAGTTTGTGGAGATGGCCCAATCCAACATGGACACTCAGACCGCCTTCATGAGAAACTTGGAGACGCAGTTGGGTCAATTGGCCCAAGTGTTCTCTGAGTGCACTCGTGGCTCCCTCCTGAGCGACACGGAAAAAAATCCCCGTGAGCAAGGGGAGTGTGTTGGGGAGACGGATGAGTGAACTAAAAATGAAGTGGCTGTGAAATGTGAAATAAATGAGGTTGACACTGTGGCCTTATGTGATTCCAGATCTTCTTGCAACATTCTTGGTTTGCAAGATGTTGAAAATTTTAATTTGAATATCGAGTTTAATGTTCGGAAATCACTCGTTCTGGCAGACGGGTCAGTAATGAAGACCGACCGTGAGATAAAGGGGGTGGAAGTGATATTGAACGGTGCTACGGTGATCACTGATTTTCAAGTTTTGGGACCAATGGGGAATGCTTCAAAACCTATCTTAGGGGTCCCATTACTGAAAGCTAGTGGGGAGACGATGCAATTTAACGCGAGTGGCATCACCTTGGCATCCAAGGTTGAATTGCCTTTACCGCCATCCCTTCCCTCTATGATTCCGAATGAATTCGAAAAACATCGGGATTTAAATGTTGTTTTATCTGACGGTTTGCCTAGTATTGCTGAGACAGGTATGCTGCAGAAAGGTGAAGAGAAGGCAGTGGATTTAGCGAAAATGCTGAAGGAGAAACAACATCGGAGTTGCTTGGAGTGCAACTAACTGCGGATGAAAAAATAGTGAGCATAGTTAAAGGCAAGGTGCTGAGGCAAAGGAGTGGAGCACGGCTGATGAAAGCGTGCTTAATTTGGAATCAAAGACTTATATTTATTTAAATGAATTGTGTAAAACTATGAAACAGGTTACTTGTGCTGATCTATCACCCATCGCGAGTGAGGAAAGGACACCTCCGGACGAAAAAGCTAGAAATACCTATGGATTGGATGGAGTAGTTGTACCACCATGGCGATCTCCATCCGTAGATTTGCGAAGGAATTAACTGCGAAAGCGCAAGGCACTGGATTTTGGCCGCCGGAGCGAGAAGGAAGTGGCTAGGGGCAGGGGAGATTCGTCTTCCCTGGGCCCTAAAGCATTTTCTTCTCCCTTATCTCGCGTGTCTGGGGGGAATCTATCACAAGTCAGTGTTTACCTGAGATGTGAAGGATCTCCAGGGCCTCCCACTCTTTTGTACTATAATTTATGTTTAATGTTTAGTGAAAAGTTTTAGACTTTATTGTTGCGTGCTGCGCTTATGCACTGAACTCTATATAAAACTGCCAATATAGGTATTTGGTCCACCTTAAAGACGGTAAAGAAAAGTGGCTTCTAGGAGACTACCCATTATTTTCTTTTTGTTGCTTTTGAATATTCTATAATATGAATGTTGTGCTTTGTGGTATTTGCTTTTGTAGGTGAATTTCATTTGGGTCGTGAACTTTTTCTATAGAAATTAACGCCAATCTTTTGGTATGCACATTTCTGAGCATTGGGTAACCCCTTTCTCCTTACTTGCTTTTTAATTTCACGATCACATTGTGGTGTTAGGATATTTAGGCTAAGTCTAGTGGGGAGAGTTGTAAGACCCCCCTCCCGGATCCCAAAACATGGCACGAAGGGGGTCTTATGCCCAAAACAGCCGCCTTGCGGTAGCATTAGCACACGGGCTAACCTGTACCACAAGACGCCTATTCTGTCGGCTATAACCAAGATCAATATATATAAATGCCAGCCCAACCAATATAATAAGAGAAGTAAAATCCACAAAAAGTATATATAAGTCCAAAGTACATAAAAATAGAGAAGCTAAAACATGCTTCTACAATATATCAGAGTACAGCTAATAAACGCCCAAAAGGGCTACATCAGAGTCGCTCGACACTCACATCAGTAACTGACGGTAGCGACGGTACCGTCCCTTCAGGCCCTGTCGGCCTGGCCTGGCTGTCCTGCTGCAAAGTCTGCGGCTGCTCTACCTGCGGGGAGGCCTCCTAAAAAGGAAGACGTAGCAACCGTTAGTCGAAAAGACTAAGTGGCTTCACATCCGCTCCCCTGGCGACTCCTCGGCACCGGGCAGAGAAAAGAGCAAGGGTACAAAGTATAATAAATAGTGTAACAGGTACAAGCAGGTGTTAATGGTATAATAAGATTAATAGCATTTTATTCTAGCAGTTCTACATAAATAATAACAAACCATCAAGTACAAGTAACTACAGCAGGAAAGTAACTTAACTTACAAAGATGCTCATACAAGCTTATAAGTTAATGATCGGTTTACATAAAGTAACTCATCGTATAGGAGTTCCCATAAAAACTTATACGATGAGGATCTTATTGTGCAATGTTATGAAATGGTATGTATGTTATGAAATGACTCACCCATGATCACACACATGCAACCGTTATGCCGACATAGACTAGTAGTTCCCACTATTCGAGCAGATAGCTAACCTCTCAGGCATCAACCATCGCGGCCAGGCAGTGACAGTAGAGCGGGCATCTCTACTACTAGGCGGGTATACACACTACTTCACCTAGTCCTCCGTACGGCTCAATGCTAAGAACACAACAACATAGCCCGTGCATACTATGGCCCAACGGGGGACTCGGGTAGGTGTGCACCGAGAACACAGCCCCGAACTGGCCTTGTGTGACCCGGAAGGGGCCTCGGAAGAAAGCACGAGGACACAACCCAACCATTCACTTGGCATGGAAGGAGCCCTGAGATGTGAACATCGAGGACCAAGCCCAACTTCCCAAAGTCTAACTGTCAACTCCCGTCGGTGTGACGATCGGCGAGCCCGTAGACGTGTCACACTATCCTTAACCCAGGATTATGACACCACATGTCGACTCACACTTCATGCAACTCCACATCACCTTGGCATGGAAGGAGCCTCGGAGAAAGCACGAGTACCAAGCCCAACCGGCCGACTTTGACTCATCTCATTGCACTCCCAACTAGTGACGGGCAACACCGCACTTACATCCCTTAACAATGCTACCCGTAGGGAGATGACACTCTAAGAATTGGACACTAAATTCATTCTATTATACGTGGCCATAAGTTATCATCTTACCTTTCATCCCAAATGATTCAATATGTTATTATCATGATGCGCATTTGTAATAGTCTACCAATGTCTATCAAATCGTTTCGTTTAGATATGCTTCGCTTCACAAATCAATTATGTGGAATCCAACTAATAAACATCATCATTCATTGGACTAAGATGGTTAACCTAAAAGAGTTCAACAACCTCAAGTTAATTTGCAACATTATCTCTACCGAGTCCAAATCCAATATTATTCCAAACCCAGAATTTAAGTACATGATAAATCTGGATAGCAGCTTCGACCGGAGATTTCTGAAGCTACAAGAATTCGGTGAAGGCATATAACCCATCGATGGAAAGTTCTTTCCATGCGCTACAACTTTTATGTTCAGACCACAGCCTAAATTCAATAGTATCATACTTGAATTCAGCCTTGAAGTCCGCTGCGTACAGAACACAATTTCTGCATGTAGGATTTATCAGATGTCATTTTCGTTCAGACTTTCCCGTGGCTACAAACTTCGCTTGAAGTCGTGCAACCACTAGTTGGAAAGGTATTTTCAAGGACTTCAACTTTCGTGTTTAGTCGAAAGCCCAGATCTGGCCATATCACATCTGAAAATGGCCAAGGAGATTGCTGTGCGCAGAACATAGATTCTGCACGCATCTTAAAGCGGAAAGAACGGCATCGGTTCATCTTCCTCCTCAAGTCGATCTACCACAATCACATCAGAAATTCCTCCTCCCTTATTCACCCTCATGAGGCCATGATTCTTCACAAAACCATCCCACATCTTCACATAGAAGGTTGGAGAGGTTGAAGACACAACTAGCCTTTGAGCACATGCCCTAGAACGTCCTCTTCCTAGAGAAATCACCATCTCACTAGTTTAGACTCTTTTGAGTCGACATCTCACCTAGATATATACATATCTAGCACCAAGGGAGAGGGGAGGAATCTCACCTCATTTCCGGCATTTCCACTATTTCCGGCTATGGATCTTGTGACTCTTCTCGGCGACATCTTCTCTTTCACGGAGGCGGCGGATCTTCTTCTCCAAGACTTGCTCCAGCAGTTTTCCCTCTTTACAGAAGTTTCTCTCATGAAAAATGGCTGGAATGTGGAGTGAAAATGGCTAGGGTTTTCACAACCCTTATATATGAAAAGTGATACTGGTAGGGATACGCCCGTGTCCTTACCCGTGTCCTGCTTCGGGCGAAGCGTCAACGACAGTTTTAGTGTCGGTTCAACACTCGACACTGGTAGGGACACGCCCGTGTCCAGACTCGTGTCCACATGACACGGCCGTGTTCCCTGGTCGTGTCCTTCTCTGGATACATCTCGACGAACTCGACTCGACACACAGACACACGGGTAGGGACACGCTCGTGTCTCTACCCGTGTCATACATTTTGTCGATCTCGACACACTTCGTCGATCTCGACATGCTTCGTCGACTTCAACTCGACACATACACGGGTAGGGACACGCCCGTGTCTCTACCAGTGTCATTTCACACGGGTAGTGACACGCCCGTGTCACTACCTCGTGTCCTTTTCTGGACATACTCGAGTCGTCGACTCGAGAGCTAGCCTCTCCCACATGGGTAGGGACACGCTCGTATCTCTACCCGTGTCCTGTGCTTGACTGATTTCTCCTCCTATTTACAGGTGCAACCCAGTTACTAGCACGCCCCTGAACCCAAGTCAGCTCACCTCACCCAAAAATGAGCACGAGGGGCCTAGTGCGAATCGGGACATTACAAATCCTATAAACAAATAAAAGATTTCGTCCCCGAAATCAGGCTAGGGTTGTGGAGGTAAAAGCATAACATAACATAAAATATGCTTTTAAACAAAATTACCTTGAGCAAACAATTCCGGGTAGCGCTTTTGCATCAAATCCACCGTCTCACATGTATACTCCTGTCACAACCCGCATTTCCTCAACGAGTACCTCGTATCAGAGCAAGAGGAACTACGGGTTATGATGCCACGTCGTGCAGGGGATAACTGCACACGTTCAGGCAACCCTTGACGCTTACTTTGTGAATTCAAGTTCAACAGTTATATGTAAGAAAATTAGTTCATTTGCTGGCCGTATCCCTCGGCCTTAGGTATCAAAACACATTGTTACGCGGCGGAAATCCTTGGTTTATTCATAATGAGCTCCTATATGCAGCCTATAGTGATATTATTATAAGAAATCCTCTTTGTTTACGTTATTTGAAAATAAGTCTTAATTTATCAAGTCATGTATGCATGAGATACAATAATAGTTTTGGTTTAGCTTCAAAATACCTAATGCAACCTACCAGGAAACCACCCCAAAAGCAAGTATATTCCATCCAAAGGAGTTACAATAGCAGTCTAGTTCGTATTTGCATAAAAGAAAATCCACCAAATGGGCGCCAACAAGCTGACACGAACCCATTGGGGCATAGATATGTCTGTACAACAAAAGAAGAACTACCTCGCTTTGAATGCTCGGTTAGCTCCCAAGAAACGCCTCCAACAAACCTAGCCGCTCAACCGGCTACAACCTGCACCTGAGGCATTCAAGAAAGAATACCTCAGCAATCAACCAAACCATACAAAAGAGAGTATAAATTTCATAATGGATCAAGAAGGGGCTTACCGACCCCATAGCAATGCTTAAGTCAAAAGAGTGCACAAAACAAGTGCGTACATGTAGAAAAACAAGGTCATTCCAAAGGATCAACCGCACCAAGTGCGTACTAGTTCTTCAAGTCCTGCTCAAACCGCAGAAACAAAAGGCAAAACACATGCCTATTTCACCATTCATAGAACACGAATTTACTAGACAAGTGAAGCATAAGCAGCGGTTAAGTTCAATTTCACAAGGGTCTTATCGGTGGCGGCCCTAAAGTGGAACGCACCAAACAAAACCAGCCCAAATCGGGGCCAAAGTGGTCTCTCTAACCACAAAAAAACAAAACCCGGTGGCCACAGGCTGAAACCACACCACCCCTTGCAAAATCCTCACACAAACGCTCCCGCCATGCTTCACGAATTCGCCTCGCAAAACACCTCATAACCCAAGATAACACGTTTCCTTTCATCGTCCTCACACATGACTCCCAATTGCCAACGCATAGCGTTTGATGAACTTCAACACATAAAAAAGATCATAGGCCTTGTATCCAAGAAAATTACATATAGGGTTTGATTACCATAAGTACATAATCAAGGAAAAATCACTTTTAATGATAGGCTACATGAAGATGAACCATATTGCTACATGAAATAATCTAGCATAGGGAAAGTTGTTAACTCCATGAAGCACCAATCTAAACATGGGAATTGTAGAATAGGAAGTTAGCATGGGGAATTAACTACATGTCATATGGAATTACATAAGGAATTAGCATAGGGAATTAACTACATGTCATATGGAATTACATAAGGATTTAGCATAGGGACCTTTGATAAAACAAACAAGTGGATTGATAATCAAGAAGAACACACTAGGCAAGTGCATCATAGAGAATTTAAGAACACAAGAAACTAAAGTTAGGAAAGTGAAAGAGGATCACTAGCTATGTTGGCATAATTCATATCAAGAATGAAGATTGGCAAGGGTGGAGGACACCGCTTGCCTGAACCGAGACGATGTCGCGATGGCTGCTTTTCTTTTCTTGCCTTGCTTGAGCCTTGCTCTCTTTGCTTTCTCTTTGAGGAGAAGGAAGAAGAAGATGAAGATGAAGAGGAAGAAGATGAAAATGAAAGGTTTCTGTTTCGGACTTATTTCCTCCAGAACCGAGCTGAACCGTTCGATGCAGGATCAAGGAAATGAACGGCACAAAAAAACTGGAAAAAGTCGATTTTCGGGCCGGTCACGCCCTGTGTCACGCCCGTGACACAGGGCGTGTACCATAAGCGGCGCCGAAAGGCGGCAATTCCACGTTTATCCAGACGGTACACGGCCGGGGTACACGCCCGTGACGGTCAGTCACGCCCGTGACCTAGGGCATGTAACCCGTGTCTCGACACCTCGTCGACAGAAAGTGTCGACACTCGACCCAGCCTGACACGCCCTGTGACACGCCCATGTCACAGGCCGTGTCCCCTCTCTCGACGACTCGACACTCGATACTCGACGCTCGATACTCGCCGATCGACACTCGACACTCGACGAAGCGGGACACGGCCCGTGACACGCCCGTGTCAGGGGGCGTGTACCCCATTCGTCGAGCTCAACTCGACGCAAGAAAAGTCGTCGAGTCAAGGAGGTCACGCCCAGGTCACGGCCTGGGTCACGCCCGTGTCAGGAGGCGTGTCTCGCACAAAAACGACCATTTTCCCCTTTTGTGAAAAATGTTCCTGGGACGTCCTAGACCATTTTTGCCTTAAGCACTTTTTACCCTTTTTTGTTTCCTGAACCAGCAACTTATCTTGAGCAACATTCCCCGGGCGCGAAAACGTGCAAGCATTCCCTAAGAGGCCTCACCGAGTCCCTTATTTGGACTACGGTTTGCTGGGGAATCGTGCAACTCGGCAACCAAAACAGCCACTCGCATGCCTGCGGGAAAACCATGCTCGAACAACAGTCAACGCCAACGTAACGCCCGTCATGCGTACGTAATAAAAATCCGGGGCGTTACAATCACTCCCCCTAACAAAAAGTTTCGCCTCGAAACTTTTCACAAAACCCAACACACAAGCAAACCAAAACATGAATCCAACCAAACACTAAATCTCATACCAGCTTACGGGAACAAATGAGGGTGAGCCGCCCTCATCGTTGACTCGAGCTCCCACGTCGCGCTTTCCACATCCTGATTTTTCCATAACACCTTTACCATAGGAATCTTCTTTTTCCGCAACACACGATCTTAGGAGTCCAATATCCGGATGGGCATCTCCACATAAGAAAGGTTTGGCGCCAATGGCGGCACCACGTCCAACACTTGCGTGTCATTCCGCAGACACTTGCGCAGTTGGCTCACATGAAACACATTGTGAACACCAGGAAAGTTCACAGGTAATTCCAGTTTGTAGGCAGATGCTCCAACTCGCTCAAGAATCTTGAAGGGACCCACAAATCTTGGGTCTAATTTGCGCTCTTTCCCAAACCTTTTAATCCCAACCATTGGGGAGACTTTCAAGAAAACAGAATCCCCCACCGCAAACTCCAATTCCGACCTTCGTCGGTTGGCATATTTTTCATATCGCTCTTGGGCGATTCGGAGCTTCTCCCGAATACGTCGTACTACAACTTCCATATCCTCGAGCGCCTCTGGCCCCAGCAAAGGCCGCTCGCCAACCTCAGTCCAAAAGAGTGGGGTCCGACATCGTCGCCCATATAACGCTTCAAACGGAGCCATTTTCAAGCTTTCTTGATAGCTATTATTATACGCGAACTCCATAAGCCGCAAACGTTCATCCCATGCTCCGCCATACTCCAGAATGTAACATCGAATCATATCTTCTACAATGTGATTAACTCGTTCTGTTTGGCCATTCGTCTGAGGATGATAAGCTGTGGAGTATCGCAAATCTGTCCCCAAACCCTCTTGTAAACTGCGCCAAAAACGAGAGGTAAAGCGGGAATCTCGGTCTGAAATGATATTCACAAGCACACCATGTAGTCGGATGATCTCGTTCACATAGAGCTCCGCTATTGTCTTCATCGGGTAGTTGACCTTAAAGGGTACGAAATGAGCACACTTGGTCAACCTATCCACGATCACCCACACGGAGTCATGTCCTCGGGGAGATCTTGGTAAACCTGTAATAAAATCCATTGAGATGCTTTCCCACTTCCAGGTTGGAATCTCCAATGGTGTCAACTTGCCACCAGGTCTCCCATGATCAGCTTTCACCCGCTTGCAGGTATGACATTCTGATACAAACTGCGCTATATCTCTTTTCATTCCATACCACCAGACACTTTGTTTCAAATCACGGTACATTTTTGTTGAGCCTGGATGGTAGGCCATACTTGCGCCATGTGCCTCCTTACACACCATCTCGCGAATATCCCCAACCGCGGGGATACAAAATCGTCCACGATACTTTAACGTGCCTGCACCATCAATCACAAAATCTGGTAATTCATCCTTTTCCGTCCGAAGAAATAAATGTAACAGATCAGGATCATCTTTTTGATGTTGTCTTGTAAGCACCAGCCATGACGGTTCTTCTATTGCCGAATGACTTTGCGGATCATATTTTCCCACGGAAATATCCATCAATAAAAATTCCTCTACGAGACGATCAACAGAAAGATGAAATAGTTTCCCCGTCTTCCGACTCAAAGCATCGGCGACAACATTCGCTTTCCCCGGATGATATTGAATGTCCACATCATAATCAGCTACATACTCAAGCCATCGCCGTTGGCGCAAATTAAGTTCTTTCTGCGTGAAGACATACTTCAAGCTTTTATGATCTGTAAAGATCTTACACTGCGCACCATATAGCAAGTGTCTCCACAACTTCAATGCAAAGATCACCGCTGCAAACTCCAAATCATGCGTTGGGTAATTCGTTTCATGACTTTTCAACTGCCGAGACCCATACGCAATCACCTTCTTGTCTTGCATTAACACACAGCCCAGTCCAACGTGCGACGCATCCACAAATACTTCATACTCTTTTCCTTCCGTCGGCAAGACCAACACAGGAGCGGTACATAATCGATGTTTGAGTTCCAGGAAGGAGGTCTCACACTTGTCATTCCATTCAAATGCCACGTTATTCTGGGTTAATCGAGTCAAAGGTGCGGCCAACGTCGCAAAACCTTCGACAAATCTGCGATAATAGCCGGCTAAGCCCAAGAAGCTTCGAATCTCCTTGGGTGTTTCCGGTCTTCTCCATTCCATGACCGCAGAAATCTTTTCGGGATCCACTGCAATACCATGGTGCTTAATGACATGACCCAGAAAAGCAACTTGCGGCAACCAAAACTCGCATTTGCTTAGCTTGGCGAATAACCGTTGATCTCGTAAAGTGGCCAATACGAATCGCAGATGCTGTTCATGTTCCTCAGCACTGCGGGAGTAGATAAGAACATCATCAATAAACACCACCACAAATTTATCCAAATAGTCCTTGAACACTCTGTTCATCAGATCCATGAAAGCGGATGGTGCATTAGTCAATCCAAACGACATCACAAGGAATTCAAAGTGGCCATGCCTTGATCGAAATGCAGTTCGCGGAATATCAGATTCCCGGACCTTGAGCTGATGATAGCCCGAGCGGAGATCAATCTTCGAAAATACAGAACTGCCACGTAGTTGATCAAATAAATCATCGATTCTTGGCAGTGGGTACTTGTTTTTAATAGTCATCTTGTTCAGTTCCCGGTAATCGATGCAAAGCCGCATTGACCCATCTTTCTTCTTTACAAATAACACCGGTGCACCCCAAGGTGATGAACTCGGCCGAATAAACCCCTTGGCCAACAAGTCATCCAGCTGTGTACGCAACTCTGCTAGCTCACGCGGGGCCATCCTGTATGGCGCTTTCGCGATCGGTCGCGTACCCGGCTCCAAATCAATAACAAACTCGACGTCACGATCAGGGGGTAGACCAGGAAGGTCAGTCGGAAAAACATCTGGGAAGTCACGCACAACAGGAATCTCCTCCAAACGCGGCAAAACAGCACTAGTCCCCACAGCGGAGACAAGACAAGCAAAACAGTCGGAAACAAACAACATCCGAACACATACCGCCGAAAGCCCTGGAGAATCCTGGCAAGAATCACCATACACACTTCCTGGTTGACCATCGTCCTTGACAAAATCCAAGCGTTTCCCTCTGCACTGGATGACGGCGTCATAGCGGGATAACCAGTCCATACCCAGAATGACGTCGAAATCTTCCAAATCGATTACCTTGCAATCCACCCTTGCTATAAAATCCCCCAACAAAATGGGACAATCAAGAAGACCCCAGTCAGCCACCACAGAAGCGCCAGAAGGAAATTTCACCAAAAACGCATTCCCCACTCGCTCTGGTGTCAAATGATAGCGATCCAGAAAGGTTCGCGCTACAAATGAATGGGTCGCGCCAGAATCAAAGAGAACACGCGCCCAACGGTTCTTGACCTTAAAGTTTCCTATAAGGTATATATGCTACGCTAAGAACGACACCTACTAGGCAAGGCATACACAAAACGAGAACCAGAGGACTGAATCAAACCTGAGATAACCTGCGGTGATGTATGCGCTTCCTCTGCAGAGACCACATTCAACTTCCCTTTGCCTTTGTCCAAGCGCGGAGGCAGAGGCAAAGCCTGGAGTGGTGCGGGTTGCAACACAGCTTGCACCTGTGGGCATCTTGCGCGAAGATGTCCTGGTCTGCCACACTGGAAGCATACCTTGTCTTTGGCCCAGCAGCGGCTCACATCATGACCTCTTCGCCCACAAAAAGTACACTCCAAGTCTCTGGTTGGCGCACCCATCATGGCGTGCACCTGCTCCTTCTTTTGCATCCCCAACCGCTTGAAACATGACTCAAAGGGGTGACCAGCTCGGCCACAGAAGCTACATGTCTCCTTGTTTCTCTTCCTTACGTCTGCGTCTTGGGAGCTTTTCCCTCCCACCAGCTTCCTCTTATCCTTCCTCATCAGTTGCCCTCTCTGTTTGGCATTTTCAATCGCTTCTACCTTCAACGCCGCCTCAACCACCGTAGTGTAACTTGTCGCTCCATACGCACTTGCGAACTGCTGTACGTCGCTGCGGAGTCCGCCCAAAAATCGCTTAACTCGATCAGCTTCCGTCGTTACCAAGCTCGGAGCGAACCGACTTAACTTGTTAAACTCGATTTCATACTCACTCACTGTGAGGTTCCTCTGCTTCAAGTATAAGAAATCATTCATCAGGCGGTCCCTTTCCACTGCCGGTAGAAACTTGCGCCGTACCATTTCTTTGAACACTTCCCACGAGCAGCCCGCCCCTAGTCCTTTCTTTTCTCGTAACCACCAACCTTTCGCCAACCCGTTCAGTTGATAGGCAGCAAGCATCACCTTCTGGTCCTCGGTCACACCAGCATACACAAACATTTCTTCCAACGTAATCACCCAATCATCCAAGATCACGAAGTCTGCCTTTCCATCATACGTCGGTGGTCCAAGTCGCTGAAACTGCGAGATGAAAGTCATCGCAGGAGGAACTACAACTGGGGGTGTCACTGCCACTGAAGGAGTCGAACTAGTGGGGCCTCTAACCGTCTCTTGTCCTCTTGGTGCCAGCCCAGACATAGCGGATGACATAGCTTGAAGCTGGGACTGCACCTCCTGCACCTGCCTCGTCAAAGCCTCATTACTTTGGCGAAGACTATCCATCAGCGCATTATTCTGCGCACCCGAAGACTCGCCCTCGGATTGGGGAGTTTGCCTTGTCACTGGACGCTTCGACATCCTATAACACGTTCACTCTTATCAGGCTCAAACCCAACAAAACACACAACGGCTATGTACAGACCATACATCAAGAAATATGAACATCAACTGCTAACTTGCTTTGGGAGTTTGAGAATGATGGCATGCCTAACCTAAAGATGACTCACCGTCATCCCACTAACTTGTGCCTAACCAATGGATGCATGACTTGATTTTGACCCAAAACCATGTGTGTACAGGTGTCATCATGTAAGTCTTAGCTTGGCACGTTGTGCTCATGCAATGTTATGTTATGCGTGCTGTGCTATGCATTCGAGAAAAGGCCTTAATGCATGCCATGAGCGGTCGTACGCATCACAATGCTATGCATCCCATACTACATAGCATTGCATGCAACGAAGAAAAGAAAACGTGCTAGTCGCATCCATGTGGTGAGGTTATGCATCCCATACTACATAACCCTCACATGTTGCCCCTATGGTGGATCCATATACAACCACATATTATGCATCCCATACTACATAATATGCTCCGTATACTTCTGTTCATGCCATGAGTGTAGTGTACGTGCTTCGGCCAAGACATACTGATGGCACCTCGGTGTGTGTATGAAATGATGCTTATACGCACAAAATAAAAAGAAAAGTTTGCCCGACCAAATGTCAAGCAAACCTGGCTTTGATACCAACTGTCACAACCCGCATTTCCTCAACGAGTACCTCGTATCAGAGCAAGAGGAACTACGGGTTATGATGCCACGTCGTGTAGGGGATAACTGCACACGTTCAGGCAACCCTTGACGCTTACTTTGTGAATTCAAGTTCAACAGTTATATGTAAGAAAATTAGTTCATTTGCTGGTCGTATCCCTCGGCCTTAGGTATCAAAACACATTGTTACGCGGCGGAAATCCTTGGTTTATTCATAATGAGCTCCTATATGCAGCCTATAGTGATATTATTATAAGAAATCCTCTTTGTTTACGTTATTTGAAAATAAGTCTTAATTTATCAAGTCATGTATGCATGAGATACAATAATAGTTTTGGTTTAGCTTCAAAATACCTAATGCAACCTACCAGGAAACCACCCCAAAAGCAAGTATATTCCATCCAAAGGAGTTACAATAGCAGTCTAGTTCGTATTTGCATAAAAGAAAATCCACCAAATGGGCGCCAACAAGCTGACACGAACCCATTGGGGCATAGATATGTCTGTACAACAAAAGAAGAACTACCTCGCTTTGAATGCTCGGTTAGCTCCCAAGAAACGCCTCCAACAAACCTAGCCGCTCAACCGGCTACAACCTGCACCTGAGGCATTCAAGAAAGAATACCTCAGCAATCAACCAAACCATACAAAAGAGAGTATAAATTTCATAATGGATCAAGAAGGGGCTTACCGACCCCATAGCAATGCTTAAGTCAAAAGAGTGCACAAAACAAGTGCGTACATGTAGAAAAACAAGGTCATTCCAAAGGATCAACCGCACCAAGTGCGTACTAGTTCTTCAAGTCCTGCTCAAACTGCAGAAACAAAAGGCAAAACACATGCCTATTCCACCATTCATAGAACACGAGTTTACTAGACAAGTGAAGCATAAGCAGCGGTTAAGTTCAATTTCACAAGGGTCTTATCGGTGGCGGCCCTAAAGTGGAATGCACCAAACAAAACCAGCCCAAATCGGGGCCAAAGTGGTCTCTCTAACCACAAAAAAACAAAACCCGGTGGCCACAGGCTGAAACCACACCACCCCTTGCAAAATCCTCACACAAACGCTCCCGCCATGCTTCACGAATTCGCCTCGCAAAACACCCCATAACCCAAGATAACATGTTTCCTTTCATCGTCCTCACACATGACTCCCAATTGCCAACGCATAGCGTTTGATGAACTTCAACACATAAAAAAGATCATAGGCCTTGTATCCAAGAAAATTACATATAGGGTTTGATTACCATAAGTACATAATCAAGGAAAAATCACTTTTAATGATAGGCTACATGAAGATGAACCATATTGCTACATGAAATAATCTAGCATAGGGAAAGTTGTTAACTCCATGAAGCACCAATCTAAACATGGGAATTGTCGAATAGGAAGTTAGCATGGGGAATTAACTACATGTCATATGGAATTACATAAGGAATTAGCATAGGGAATTAACTACATGTCATATGGAATTACATAAGGATTTAGCATAGGGACCTTTGATAAAACAAACAAGTGGATTGATAATCAAGAAGAACACACTAGGCAAGTGCATCATAGAGAATTTAAGAACACAAGAAACTAAAGTTAGGAAAGTGAAAGAGGATCACTAGCTATGTTGGCATAATTCATATCAAGAATGAAGATTGGCAAGGGTGGAGGACACCGCTTGCCTGAACCGAGACAATGTCGCGACGGCTGCTTTTCTTTTCTTGCCTTGCTTGAGCCTTGCTCTCTTTGCTTTCTCTTTGAGGAGAAGGAAGAAGAAGATGAAGATGAAGAGGAAGAAGATGAAAATGAAAGGTTTCTGTTTCGGACTTATTTCCTCCAGAACCGAGCTGAACCGTTCGATGCAGGATCAAGGAAATGAACGGCACAAAAAACTGGAAAAAGTCGATTTTCGGGTCGGTCACGCCCTGTGTCACGCCCGTGACACAGGGCGTGTACCATAAGCGGCGCCGAAAGGCGGCAATTCCACGTTTATCCAGACGGTACACGGCCGGGGTACACGCCCGTGACGGTCAGTCACGCCCGTGACCTAGGGCGTGTAACCCGTGTCTCGACACCTCGTCGACAGAAAGTGTCGACACTCGACCCAGCCTGACACGCCCTGTGACACGCCCGTGTCACAGGCCGTGTCCCCTCTCTCGACGACTCGACACTCGATACTCGACGCTCGATACTCGCCGATCGACACTCGACACTCGACGAAGCGGGACACGGCCCGTGACACGCCCGTGTCAGGGGGCGTGTACCCCATTCGTCGAGCTCAACTCGACGCAAGAAAAGTCGTCGAGTCAAGGAGGTCACGCCCAGGTCACGGCCTGGGTCACGCCCGTGTCAGGGGGCGTGTCTCACACAAAAACGACCATTTTCCCCTTTTGTGAAAAATGTTCCTGGGACGTCCTAGACCATTTTTGCCTTAAGCACTTTTTACCCTTTTTTGTTTCCTGAACCAGCAACCTATTTTGAGCAACATTCCCCGGGCGCGAAAACGTGCAAGCATTCCCTAAGAGGCCTCACCGAGTCCCTTATTTGGACTACGGTTTGCTGGGGAATCGTGCAACTCGGCAACCAAAACAGCCACTCGCATGCCCGCGGGAAAACCATGCTCGAACAACAGTCAACGCCAACGTAACGCCCGTCATGCGTACGTAATAAAAATCCGGGGCGTTACAACTCCTCCTTCCCATGATTAGACCATAGCACCTTTACCAAAGGAACACTTTTGTGGCGCAATATTCTTGTCTCGTTGTCTATGATTCGCACCGGCTCCAGTCGCACAGACCTATCAGTCACCACTGCACTGTCAGTAGTCATGATATATTGATTGGGCCGCAACAACGCCTTTCGAAGCGACGACACATGGAACACGTCGTGGAGATTCTCTAGCTCTGGTGGTAACTCCAACCGATAGGCCAATAGGCCCATACTTTCCAATACAGTGTATGGCCCAACGTACCTTGGGCTGAGCTTTTTCACACCACGCACCCGTGACACTCCATGCATCGGCCGAATCTTCAGAAACGCTTTATCACCCACTTGAAATTACACCTTATGGTGCTTTGCATTGTAATACTTCGCCTGCCGAATTTGAGCCTCCAACATGCGATCCCGTATTAGTCTAACCACCGTATCGGTATCATCAATATACTCAATTCCCAAAGCCTTCGGGTCTTCATCTTGCAACCAAGACAAGGGGGTTCTACCCCTTCTTCCGTAAAGAGCTTCATGGGGCGCCATACTGATGCTGGCTTGATGACTGTTGTTGTAGGAGAATTCTACCAGTGGTAGGAGTCTTTCCCACAACTCTCCTTTATCCAACACACATAATCTCAACAAATCTTCCAGTGTTTTGATGGTCCTCTCAGACTGCCCGTCCATCTGAGGATGAAACGTGGTGCTAAAGATAAGGCATGAACCCAAATACGCTTGTACCGCCTTCTACTCCCTTGAGGTGAAGCGACCATCCCAATCAGAAATGATTGTCTTAGGAATGTCATGATACCGTATGAACTTCTCCACAAAAAGGCGTACCAAGACATCCACGTGAGCCTCTTTCTTCATGGGGATAAACCGGGCTACTTTCATCAGTCGATCAACGATGACCCACACTGAATCATTCCCCGAGCGTGAGCGAGGTAACCCATGGACAAAGTCCATGGAGATGTCCTCAAACTTCCACTCGGGGATGGACAATGATTGTAATAAACCACCGGGACTCTTGCATTCCGCCTTCACCCTTTGACAAGCTTTGCAATGTGTAACAAAATATCGGACATCTTTCTTCGTTCCCGGCCAACAGATGGTCTTTCGTAGGCCGGCATACATCTTGGCAATACCCGGGAGCACTGAATACTAAGAGCAATGTGCCTCTCTCAAGATATCCTCCTGGATTTTATAGCCCTTGGGAATGTAGAGCCAGCCGCGGAAATAAACGAGGTCGTCTTTTAGTGTGTACTCATCAGTAGTCACATCCTTGATTGCCTTGATTGCCGGGGCCAGAGCCGCATCCCTTCCTTGCTCCGTCCGGATTTGGTCCCGGATATCACAAACTATGCTCATAGTTGCCAAGTACTCCGTATACTCTGCCAAAGGAGCCTTAAATACCAAAGTAATATCCATCTCTTCAATCATCCGAGCCAACTCCATACTCATCAACCGAGACTCTGGGCTCGAGTCTGGTACCTTTCTGCCCAATGCATCGGCCACCGAGTTTGCCTTTCCGGGATGATAGTTCAAAGTGAACTCATAATCGCACAAAAACTCTAACCATCGTCATTGTATCAGGTTAAGTTCCTTCTGTATGTGAACGTACTTTAAGTTTTTATGGTCTGAAAAGATCTCGCAGTGGATTTCGTATAGATAGTGCCTCCAAACCTTCAAGGCGAACACCACTGCTCCTAATTCCAAATTGTAAGAACCGAACAAAAAACAAACTGAAATGGTTTTAACTGAAACTTTATTATCCGAAAAAGGTATCTATTACAAAGATATGCCCTCCCTTATATAGAATGGAGGAGAGATGAGAGAATACAAATAAGAGATGTGGGACTAAAAATTTACAGGACTAAGCGTACTATACTCACGCACGTGCATTAAATCACTGTCATGCTAGAAGAATATTTACATTTGTTATTTTTGATGATTGGCATTGCATACAACTTCGCCACATTTGAGCGCGTGCTTGAACAGGAGCACATCGTGAGTTTTATCGTCACTAGTGTGCGATTTGTAAAATTTCAGCTCTGGGGTAGGATTGCGAGGCGGAGTAAAATGTTGACTCCTGTAGTGCTCCTAATCGAGTGCTCACTTCTCATTTAGGATTACGTGTAGAATTAGATTCTTTTTATGTACATAGTGTATATTATTTATATTGGCGTAAATCTTGTTTATTCTACTCGTCTACTTCCAATTCGGTGTGAATCAAACGGTAACGTAGGGATGTGTGTCGACATCGCTAGCCTCGTATTGCTCGAGTCGGGAGGAGGGTTTGTCTTTATCAGTGGCTAAGAACTTGCCCCTAGCTACTCTCGAAGCATAGGTACATGGTTAGTCAAGTGTGTGTGTGATGTAGGTCGTCACATTGTCTAGTTTGAGCCTTGTACCATTCCCGACATCTAGTTGTTGCTATCCCAGTCGAGTCTATCCCTTCCATTGGTTTCCCTACGCCTCGCTACCAAAGCCATATAGTCTTTCCTACTCGCACACCTGAATGTGGTCGCTCGATTGTTTGTTTTATTGTCGTTTGTATCTGATATGTGTGACAGTTATGTGGGTGTTTGTGCAGCTTGTGGTGTTTCCGTGTTTTCGGCTAGTTTTTGTTATTTGGTTAAAAGAAAAGAAAAAAAAGTAAAAGAAAACGAAGAAAAAGAAAACCAAAGAAGAAATTTTTTATAGTAGAATTGTGATTTTATGTTTGTGAAAGTTGTTTGTATTGTGATCGTTTAGGGTGTGCACGCACCGTTAAAAAAATCCAAGTCTGGTGGTGCGCTGCACGTGCTTGTCGTTGAGTATAGTTATTATTTTCGTGCAGTTTCATTTTGGGTGCACGTGTAAGTCTTGTTTATCTTTGTATACCCCACCTTCGCCTAAGCCTCCATTATATTCCAAGTCCTACAGATTCGCGCTTGAGTCAAACTAGTGTAGTGGAGAGAGTGTGAACAGGCAACCATATGGTCTGAAAGTCTTGTTTTCAAGGCTAGCTTTACACCTAGAGGGGGGGTGAATAGGTTTTTGTCTCTGTTTAAGTTTTCTAATTTGCTTATTAGATTCTATGTCTGTTGATTAGATATATCAGCTTTCAAGAACATTCATAGACGACACATCAAATTTATAGTGGTTCCCCAATCTTAGGTACATCCACTGTCCCTCTACGCCTATCTAACAGTGTGTTAGATTCGGCACTCCCTCCAGAACTCAGCTTCTTAACAACTTACAGCGCCGATCTCGCAGGGCCACACACAGGTCACATAGACCAACAACTTAGGCATTAAGCCAACCCAGGTGACAAAGACCAATCACCTGGCACAAAGCCAAACACACAGGTCACTAAGACCTCAGCCTTTATAAAACAGGCTTACAACTCCTGATTCACTAAGAATCTTTACAGAAAATAGAAATAAAGAATGAGATGTTAAGACACTAGGACAAGCTCTGTGTCTCCTTCTTCTTGGACTGAGTAGATATCAGATCCAAGATATTGTCGTTGAAGATAATATATAGGCAGTTCAATCTCTCTTCAAACAGCTTCCTTTTTCCCTGCAGAACTTGTAGGTCTACTAGCTTTAGAACAGCTTCTGATCCTGCTGATGCAGATGGGGATTGCTTCAGCTATCAATTTCCCAGCAATGTTCTCTGTGCAGAACAACTTCTTCAGGCTCGACGAAAATTGTGAGGAAGAAGATGACGTTCAGCCGCACTTTTTGTTTTCAAAAAACCTAGACAAGGAAGACATCCTTGATTCGATGATCTGATTCTTTATATCTCTAGCCGATTGAGAAGTGGGTCCCACCATCAGGATTGATGGCCGAGATTAAGCCAATCAGCCCACGATTTACATTCATTCCCGATTCAACGTCTCTTTGCTGCAAGTGGGCCCCAACACTTAATGATGAAATAATCCTTGGTAATTGCAGAAGATAGCAACAGATGACCCGCCAACGTCTCTGGTAGCATTTCCACAACATTTGAATTTTGGTTGACTTTTGACTTTGTTGACGTCAGCATGACTCAGCATCTGTGGACTTAGCGAAAATTCAATCATTACTACCAAAGGCATTGAGTGAGTAGGATCACTCAACTCCACAATACTTAGACAAAATTCTGTCTGTCTATGTATTGAGCTTGACGAACTCTGAGATCCGTTCGATGAACGTCAAGCTTAGCTCGACAAGAGCATAAAAATCAGTTCGTCGAACTGGGGCCTCAGTTTGACTAACGCTGGGTTCAGTTCCACAAAGCTGAGCTCGACGAAATCATAAAGTCAGTTTGATGAACTGTAGGCTTAGCTCGAAATTTTGTTAAACTCAATTCGACAAACACTAGGCTCAGTTCGATGAACGTTGAACTCAGGTCGATGAATCTGAGCTCGACCAAAGCCAAGCTAACCGCACGTTTGGACTTAGCCAAAATTCTGCTTCAAGGTGTTGAGACCGTCGAGAGCGTTGAGAGCTTGCCTCACTCAATTTTTTTTGCCTTAGCAAAAATTTCTACCTTGTCGTTGAGAGAGTATGCTCCACTTAACGCCAAACTACTTAACATAATTTATGTTATCTGGTGTTGAGAGAGTAAGCTATACATAATGCCTTTTGCCTTGGCGTTGAGAGAGTAAGCTCCACTCAACGCCAAACTACTTAACAAATTTTTTTTGTTATCTGGCGTTGAGTGAGTCAGCCACACTGAACGTCTGTGGACTTAGTCAAATTTTTTGCTCAACATTTTGTGGAGTTGACCGACACAACAACACTCAATGCTTTGAGTTGTATGGCATTGAGTGAGTGGACCACACTCAATGCTTGTTGACTTGGCCACATTTTTAGACAATTTTTCTAGTCTTAGACTGACTCAGCCTGACTCATATCCTTTTGTTGTATGGCGTTGAGTGAGTAGACTACACTCAACGCTTTTGTACTTAGCCATCTTTTTTGGCTATCTATCAGTTAGGCTGAGATAGTATCAACGCTATATGTTATATGGCGTTGAGTGAGTAGACTACATGCAAAGCTTTTGTACTTAGGCAAATTTCTACTAGACAATATTGAATCCATACCTCAGGCGTTGAGTGAGCTTGCTTCACTCAACTCCGGTGGACTTAGTCGATTTTTGTGTTATGTCCAACAACCACTTCTTGTGTCCACATGACCAATCAATATGATATGGACTAACCTGCACTCAAAAACTCAAACGCACAGCAAATATATTTGATGTGTGTGACATTGACCTGTTTGACTTCTCACAAATCAGGGACATTGGGAACAATGGACCCAACAATCTCCCCCTATTTGAAGAAGTCAAAACCTCATTTCTATCCTGGGTCAATGGCACACACAACATATACAGCAAACAAAATATGGAAATTTTGATAAGCTATGAGTAAGTGTGCATCATTTACTTACTCCCCCTGTTTTGCTGCAAGGTGTTTGTCCTTCCTTGAGTGCCACATTACTTTCTTTCCCTTTTCCATCTCTCCCACTTGATATGACTCCCCCTTGCTAGGACCTTCTCTCTTCTCTTCTCTCCCCCTTTTTGACTTCTGCAGAATAGGCAGATGGGGGTTGTCCTTACCATTAGCAGAACTTCTTTCCTCTGTCTAGAGTAGCTTACTCCCCCCTTAGTAGAAGCATCAGTGAACTGATACTACTGGGGAGTCTGTATGTCCAGCAAGAGGAATAATACCTGCACAAAAAAATACCAAAAGGGAGTGCCAGAAGCTATTCCAAGTTCAACATACCCAACTCAAACATGAGGGTGTTGAACTTTGCTTCATTTAATGGCTTAGTCAAGATATTTGCCACTTGCTTGTCTGTTTGGACAAACTCAAGACTGATGTCTTCCTTCTCCACATGCTCCCTGATAAAATGATATCTTATTTCTATATGCTTAGTCCTGCTACGTGAGATAAGATTCCTAGCAATAGAAATTGCATTTGTAGAATCACAATAAAGAGGAGTTCTACTTACCTGCATGTTGTAATCCTGGAGCTGATGTTGGATCCACAGCAGCTAAGCACAGCAGCTACCTGCTGATATATATATATATTCTAACTCAATAATGGATATAGACATATTAGTTTGCTTCTTGCTGCTCCAAGAAACTAGTCATCTTCCTAAGAACTGATAGGTTCTAGTAGTGCTTTTCTGGTTTTCTTTGCAACCTGCAAAATCTACATCTAAAAATCTTGTTAGATAAAAATCCCTATTTCTAGGGTACCATAGGCCAAGATCTGTTGTGCCCTTAAGATATCTCAAGATTCTCTTTGCAGCAGAGTAATGAGATTCTTTAGGGCAGGCCAGATACCTAGCACAGACACATGTGGCATACATGATGTCAGGCCTACTAGCAGTCAGGTATAGAAGGGATCCAATTATCCCTCTATACAAAGACTCATCAATAGTTTTCCCTGCCTCATCTTTGCATATAGACATACTTGATACCATGGGAGTTTTCATGGGGGAGGCATTTTTAATACCATACTTTTTGATTAGCTCCCCGGTGAACTTGGACTGGGATATGGACAAGCCATCATCAGTATGTCTTACTTGGAGTCCCAAGAAGAACTTGAGCTCACCCATGCTGTTCATTTCAAACTTCTCTTGCATAAGTTTAGCAAACTTCCTACAAAGGTTGTCATCATTCAATCAAAAGATAATGTCATTGAGATATATCTGGACTAGGATAAGCTTGCCCTTTGATTCCCTTAGAAATAGGGTCTTGTCTATCTTCCCCATGAGAATTTATTCTCAATGAGGATGTTGGACAAGGTTTCATACCGAGCCCTAGGGGCTTGCTTTAGCCCATATAGAGCTTTCCTAAGCTTATACACAAAATTAGGTGAGCTAGGATCTACAAAACCTGGTTGCTGAGCCACATATATTTCCTCTTTGAGTTCTCCATTCAGGAATGCTAATTTGATATCCATCTGGTAGACTCCGAATCCCTGATGGGCAGCAAATGCAAGTAAGATCCTTATGGCTTCCAGTCTGGCTACTAGGGCAATGGTCTGGTCAAAGTCTATATCCTCTTCTTGTCTGTAGTATTTAGCCACCAGTCTCGCCTTATTCTTGACAATAATGTCATCTTGATCCAACTTGTTACTGTAGATCCACTTAGTCCCTATGACATTTTGTCCTTGAGGTCTGGGGACCAACTTCCAAACCTTATATCTCTTTAATTGGTCCAGTTCTTCTTGCATTGCTCCAATCCAAAACTGGTCCTTGATTGCTTCTTCAAACATCTTTGGCTCTTCTTGAGACAGCAAGCTTGAGTAGAGAGCTGTATTCAAGCTCCTACTTCTAGTCTCGACCCATGATGTGCATCCCCAATGATTTGGTGAACTGGATGGTACCTTAGATGCCTGGTAGCTGGAGGCAATCTAGCTGCAACTTGCTGATCTTTAGGGTTTTTAGCTAGCTGGTCTTCATTTTCTTCAGGTATGTCTTCCTCTTCTCTTGGAATAGGCAGTCCAGCATCATTTTCCTGGACTGTGGGAGTTGCTTCCTTGATGGTCAGATTGTCTATCATCTGCTCTGTACCTGCAATACTAGAAGAGGAGGAGCTTGGCAGCTCACAGTTAACCATGTTGGATTCATCAAAAATAACATGCATTGACACTTCTACAACTTAAGTTGTTAAGTTGTAGAATCTATATACTTTACTATGAGTGTTGTACCCAACAAAGATCCCTTCATGGGACTTGACAGCAAACTTAGGTAAATGGACTTTTTTATTGTTGAGAGCATAACACTTGCAACCAAAGATCCTGAAATAGCTCAGGATTGATTTTCTGCCCTTCAAGATCTCATAGGGAGTCTTCTTGTGCGTCTTGGTGATAGAAGCCCTATTAAGGACATAGCATGCAGTGTTAACTGCCTCAGCTCATAATTATTCTGGGTGGGATGAGTCACTTAATAAGGTTTTACCAGCCTCTATGAGAGTCCTATTTTTACTCTCAACAATTCCATTTTGCAAGGGTGTTCTAGGAGAGGAAAATTCTTGATTAATCTCTTGCTCTTCACAGAACCCTGTCATGCACTCAGACTGAAACTCAGTCCCATGGTCACTTCTGATTTTGATCATTGTGCTGTTGAATTCATTCTGAATTTGTTTGACAAATGTCTGAAAGACATCAGGCGTTTCAGATTTCTTCCTTAGGAAGAACACCCAGGCAAATCTGGAATAGTCATCAACAACCACAAGGGTGAAGACTTTCCTACCTAGACTTTGAATTGGCATAGGACCAAACAGATCCATATGCAAGAGGTATAAGGACCTCACTGAATCTTTAGAGCCAATGCTCTTGAAGGAGTTCTTAGTCTGTTTGCCCTTTTAGCATGCAGAGCAGATACCCTCCTTAGTGCATATAGACTTAGGCCCATTCCTTACCAGCTCTTTGCTGAATAGCTTGCCTATGGTCCTATAATTTAGATGGGCTAGCCTCTTGTGCCACTAGATACAGGAAGAGGCTTTCTCATCTGCAACTAGGCATATAGGTGAGTCTTTGATAGAGCATAGAAAATCTAAATAGTACATATTTCCACTCCTAATGCCTGTTAAGATGGCCACTTGGTCACTTAACCTCCTAATTTGGCACTCATCCTTGTGGGATACTATGTCATAGCCAAGATCACAAAGTTGGCTAATGCTTATCAGGTTGTGTTGCAACCCTTCCACATAGGCTACTCTAGTGATAGTGACTATGTCATTAGAGATCTTACCATAATCTCTAGTCACCCATTTTTCTGACCCACCAAAGATGACCTTTGGTTCATTCTTTACAGGAACATAATCCTTCATCATGCTCCTTATTCCATTCTTGTGCCTGGAACTTCCACTGTCCAAGTACCATATAGGGGTATGGGCACTTGGACTATCCTGCAAAACACAAATCAGTTAACCTTAGGAGCCCAATTTTTATTGGGTCCTTGGTGCATGTTAGGCTGAAAATAATTATGCCTGCCTGCAGCTTGATGAGTCAAATTTATATAGGGTTTTTAGGACTCATCTGGGCTTATTTTCTTGCACGTGCACTACTTTTTCAATTGGAAAAGTTATATTTTTGTTTAGGGCTTCACTTCACAAATAGTGCATTGTTTTGGCCCAAGGGTGTGCAATTGTGCATTCTTTTGTTGGGGGTAAGCACGTGGTGCTCCCCATGTCCCTTTCCAGCTATTTTAATTGCATTTCTGTGATGCTGGATGGATCTCTTTAGTTGTATTGGTTTGTTTGCAGGTGGTGCGTTTTCCCCAAGGTAGGAATTTTATTTTGAGGAAAATGCACTGTCGTGTGTTTTCTTAGCACACGGTTCTTTGTGATCGTGTGTTTTGTTTATGCAGGAGAAACGTGGAGCTGAGCTCGACGAACTGAGCTCGACGATCTTAACGTACAATTAACGCACGGTTTCTTGGGAACCGTGCGCGAAGGAAACACACGGTTTTCCTGTAGCTTCTTATTTTTGCATTCTGTGGTTAATCGTGCGATTTGTTCACGCACTGGCAGAAGCGCCCGTGCGTGAGTAAAACACACGGTTCCACTGTTTTATCCTGCATTCCTGTGCTCTGTGTTTACCAGTGCGATTTCCTTCACGCACGTGCGGAATCGCCCGTGCGCGAGTAAAATGCAAGGTTCAATGCTTCTTCTTCCCAAATCATTATCTGCGCGCGAATATCGCACGGTTCACGCACGGTCATGCGATAGACCGTGCGTGACCAATTTTCTGATCTTTTTCTATTTAAACGCAGATTTTCAGCCATTGAAGGATCTGTATTCTGGTCATTCCAGCCGTCTTTTAGGGCAAAGTTCCGCCCTTCCACCTCCACCCTTCATCTTCCACCAAGGGGAGAAGCTCAGGCCATGCTCGCTAAGCCTATACCTTGCCAGTGCTTGCTCTCGGCCTTCTCCTTCATCTTCTAAGCTTCATTTCATGGATTGATGGCATTGCCAACGAGCAAAGGAAAGCTTGCAAATTTCTTCTGGATCGTGACACGAAGAAGACGTGTTCATTAGGAGTTAGTGACAGCCTCCTCTACCCCGGACTTACTTGAGGACCAAGCTTGGACACAAATTGACAACCCGACGATTCCTTCCGCGACAAGTCGACGAGCCTTCGGATTCAGTTGATCTCTTGCCAAACAAACTCTGATTCTACCCCGGTCAGTGGCATTGGACTCGTATGGTCAATATGAAGTCAACAGAAGTCCTCGCAGACAATTTTGATGACGAGTGGTCAACCCGTGATCAAATCGAACACAACCGTGCACCGAAAAGCATGCACACACCAAGTGTGACTCGACACCTCAAATTTGACCTGACCCCAATGACTTGGACCCATTTTGACTTTGACCAGCATGGGGGACCCGCCCCATGGTTGACATGGTCAAATATCCCAAAAAAATGAATTTTCATGAAGAAATTCTAATTTTCAAGTTACCCCATATACCTCCTCGTATTCGCAGAGTGGGGGTCCTCCCGGCAGGCGCAGGACCAGATGAGTTTTATGAGCTTTCGAGCAGTTCGAGCCCCTGCTCGCGGCCTAGCGGGGCAAGACCGGCCAGTGGCCGGGGGTCTCTCCCCAGCCTACGGCCTGGCGGGGCGAGACCGGCCAGTGGCCGGGGGTATCGCCTGAGCCTGCGGCCTGGCGGGGCGAGACCGGCCAGTGGTCGGGGGTCTCGTCCGAGCCCGCGTCCTAGCGGGGCGAGACCGGCCAGTGGCCGGGGGTCTCGCTCCTGCCCTTGGCATAGCAGGGCGAGACCGGCCAGTGGTCGGGGGTCTCGCCCCTGCCCGCGGCCTGGCGGGGCGAGACCGGCCAGTGGCCGGGGGTCTCGCCCCTGCCCGTGGCCTGGCGGGGCGAGACCTGCCAGTGGCCCGGGGTTTTGCCCCTGCCCGCGGCCTGGCGGTTCGAGACCGGCCAGTGGCCGGGGGTCTCGCCCCTGCCCGCGGCCTAGCGGGGCGAGACCGGCCAGTGGTTGGGGGTCTCGCCCCTGCCCGCAGCCTGGCGGGGCGAGAACGGTCAAGGCCGGGGTCTCGCCCTTGCCCGTGTAGTTACCATTTTGCCCTCGGGGGGAATTACCTCTTTGCCCCTCGGTGTGGTTGTTTTCTATTGGCCCGGGGCATATTTAGCGTAGGGGTATTTCTGGCATTTTGGTCCATGGGATTTGGAAAACTATAAATATACCCTTAGGGGTGCCTTGGAGAGGAACACTTCTTCACTCTCTCTTCATCCTTCAAGGAACCCTAGCTCAAGCATTGGCTATGGAGGGGGAGACCTAAAAAGGTCTTCCGGGTGTGAGGTGGGACCTCCGCTCTAGAGCCGAGAGTCTGTTCCTAGCTTCTTGATCCTTTGGTCCGTGAAGTTCTCCTGATTGTAGTAGGTGTGAGGTCACCCCTTTCTAGGGACCCCGAACTCCACAGAGGTCATTTTTAGCTTCAACACCCCCACTGAGTCCATTCATGTAGACCACCCTTTGGCCCAACATCATCTCTATATGGGCTTTAATTTACAGCAAAATTACATCAATGTGGGTGGGCCTTGGGCTAAGCCAAGAGAGAGTCTCTCTCCTTCCCTTTCTCTCTTTCTCAATT
Organism: Platanthera guangdongensis; assembly: GCA_039583875.1. NCBI lineage: Eukaryota > Viridiplantae > Streptophyta > Magnoliopsida > Asparagales > Orchidaceae > Platanthera > Platanthera guangdongensis. Next base: position 62,028,968 of record CM077165.1, read on the forward strand.
CCAAAGCCCAAGCCCATCTAAGCTATACTCAAGATGAGGACACATGGCTGTCCTTGGCCATTCAGATGAATGTCACCTGCCCTAACTTTGCTAAGATGAAAAAAATGCTCTCTCTCCCTCTCTTTGGCCAAAACTCACTCCCATCACATGACTAAATAGCTCAACCCCTATCCTATCCACTAAGTGGTACAACCAGCCACCAGGATGCTGACACCTCACCCCCACTTCACCATGGTTAGCTTAATCCATCTCATCTTCTTCCTTAAGAAACCATGGTCGAGGGAGAGAGGAGGAGGAGGGAGGTGTTCTCCTCTCCTTCTATAAAAAGACCCCTCTGCCCTCAAAGGAGTACACCCCTCTCCAAGATCAAACGAGCCACAACCATGCCTCCGTCGGAGCTCTGCCTTGCCGGAGAAAGAAGAGCCGAGCTCCGCCACCCTGCCACCTCTCGTGGCAACTTCACCGAGAGCTTCCGGAGACACCCAACAAAGGTGGAAACCTTCTCCTCTCCTTACTCTCGATCTTTTGGACGTTTTGCATGCGTCCTCCGGCGGCAAGAGCGTCGCCGCCATTTTCCCCCTCCACCATTCAAAATAAATAAAAAAATAGCTCCGACGATGGCCGGCGACGGCAGGTCACCGGACCACCGCTGGAGGGAGCGCCCGACACCGCGGAGTTGGCTGGAGGTGGAGTCATGGCCGGCCGGCGGCGGGGAAGGCCCATAAGGCCAGAGTTTTCGGTACAGGCAGCTTCTCGATTTGTACAGGGAGTGTGGGAGGAGATTGATATAAAAAAATTATAATATTATAATTTCTCTTTTACAAATTTTATAATATTATAATTACAATAGAGTTTTAATTTTCTGGAGGACAAAAGTGGGTCCTGATGAAAAAGTGGTAAACATGAAAAATGTTTCCCATAATGAGAGATTCCTTCACAAAAAGTTTGGGAATTTTTGGAGGTGATTTGGTATTTATAAAAGCCTAAATAAAATTTTTTTGGTCAAATTAAAAGCCTAAAACTCTTTAAAAAATTATGAAAAATTTTTTAGACTCGCTTTAAGCCCTCTTAGAAGTTGTATAAAAAATTGGGGTCATGGGAGTAAGATTTAGGTTTTTCCCAAATTTTGGAAGTCTAGGGTCGCGCTCGGAATATATTACGGTCGTTTTTTTCGAAAATGAAAATTGGAGCGCGCGACCATCTTTTCCAATTTAAATAATAAATTCAAATTGCATTATCGACGTGAGTGGCCGAGACACGTGACCAAGCTCCGTTTTTTTTTTTGAGAAACCGTCGAACGCCTCGACTCTCGGGTACTTTGGGCAGAATCGGAAAGTAGAGTACAAGTCGCGAGTTGCTAAGTATTCTCGACGAATAATAAGGGTGTAACTCCTAATAAGCCCTTAATCCGATTAAATTTTAATAAAGACGCAACTAAATTAATATCGGATCTTAATAGTAGGTGTAACCCAAGAAAGCGTTTTAAAGGCTGATATAGAACTGAATGTGCCTCCTGTGAACGGAGAAGGAACTGAATGTGCCTCCCGTGACGGAGAAGGAACCGAATGTGCCTCCTGTGAACGGAGAAGGAACTGAATGTGCCTCCCGTGACGGAGAAGGAACTGAATGTGCCTCCTGTGAATGGAGAAGGAACTGAATGTGCCACTTGTGAATGAAGATGAAACTAAATGCGCCTCCTGAGAACCGAGATTTAACGAAAGCCTCCTGGATGGAGCGACTGAACTCTAACCATTTTCTTTATGATTATTCCAGTTTTGTACTGGTTTAGTTCCTTTATTCATTTCAGTTAAGTACTTTCAATTCAGTGCTACTCTAGTCTCATACTGGTCAAGTTCATTTCAGTTTAGTACTTTCAATTCAGTACTACTCCAGTCTCGTACTAGTCAAGTTCATTTCAATTCAGTGCTACTCCAGTCTCGTACTGGTCAAGTTCATTTCAATTCAGTACTTTCAATTCAGTGCCACTCCAGTCTCATACTGGTCAAGTTCATTTCAGTTCAGTACTTTCAATTCAGTACTACTCTAGTCTCGTACTAGTCAAGTTCATTTCAATTCAGTACTACTGCAGTCTCGTACTAGTCAAGTTCATTTCAGTTCAGTACTTTCAATTCAGTACTACTCTAGTTCTGTACTGGTCACATTTTATTCAGCACTTTAATTATGCAGTGTATTATCAGCAGCTTTAATTACCACATTTTCATTTCTGCAATTTGCTGTTATAAGCACGGGTACTTCTCTGACGAGCAGTTGAGGTTCAGCCTTACTTGTGGATAATCGGAGTTGAGATGTTCCTCCAGGTTTAGCCTCAAATAAGGTGCTCCCATGCTCCTTGTTGAAAGTTGAGCTGAGGGTCGCTGCCCGAAGGTCTATGTATAGTATGGCAGGCTGTCGTAAACCCGGTGCATATTAATATGATTGTTGTATTGATTGCTTGTAAATTGCTTGCGGTGGAATTGTGACGGGCCAGTCCCTTCCGCAGACCGTTCGTACCGGTACGGGAATGTCACAACCTGTATTTTCTCAACATTTAAGTTACATTAGAGTAAGAGAAAATACGCACAGTGATGTCACGTCATGTAGGGGATAACTACAGACACTCAGACAAGACACCAAACTCTACAAGTTAAATGAAATCCATAAGTTATTAAGTAAAAACTAGTTTAAATTTAGATGGTCGTATCTCTCGGCACAGTGGATCACTAGTCCATAAGTAAAGATATAATTATACGCTGCGGAAAAATACTTTTGTCTATATTACTTAACTTCCTACATGAGCATAAACATCCCAACTAGACAACTCATGTTATGCATGACTCTAAATTTAGTATGAGTATAGAAATTAATTTGTGTGTTCAATAAGATATAGTGACTTTTGCTTTTCAAAAGTGATGTGCATGAGTTAGAAATAATACTTAATAGTTTAAAATATCTAACATGCGACCTAGCATAAAACCTCCTAGAGAGCAAGAAGAAACAATTAAATCATACAAAAATGACTTAGCAGCTAGCAAGTACTTAGCATAAAACAAAATCCTGTGGGCGTCAACAACCTGACAAGAACCCACCAAAATAATGCATGTCTGAACTAAAGGAAAAGTAAACAACTACCTCACAACCGGTGAGGAAAAGACAGCTGCAGAACACCAGCCTAAAACCAAAAGTCTTAGCCGCTCAACTGTCTACAGCTCCAAACCTGAGGCATTCAAAGAAAGAACACCTCAACAAGAGATATATAAAAAAATACAAGTGGTGAACAAGGGTCAGTAGTAACAATGACCAAAAGAGGCAAAGAGGGTTACCAACTCCAAATCCAAGAATAGCTGACAAAACCACAACAAAATAAGAAATAAATCGTGATAAACGATAAACTTACAAAATCCAAGGGTAAGGTACTTGCACCAGGTGCAATAAAGAACTAAGCTTCATTAGATACATATACAAGTAAGTATATAAATCTAATAAATAGGTCAGCTAAACATGAGTGAGCAAAATCACCGGCCTAACCCGGTACTTGGGGGGGGGGGGGAGATACCTCCGCCGACACACCCACAATAAAAACTTCACAAGGACCCAAGGAAAGGAGGTCTTTTATCTTGACACTCCCAAAATGGGAAAAAAAACCCGGCACGTGTGGTGGAGACACCTCCACCAGCACACCCACAGTTATAAACCCATCAGGGTCAAAAAATTTACCAAAATACTGGCGATCATAGCCAAGACATCGAAAACCCATAAACAAAATGTTGGACTTCTCCAACAACTATGTATGAATAAATTCCAAAAATTGGCCTAAGATCAAACTTGATGAAAACATCAGGCACTGGACTAACTTTATTTAGCAAAAAAAGCCTACTGATGATATAGCAAGAATCAGCAAAAAATAAGACTGTCCACAGAAAAGCATCGAGTACACTCGACGTCGTGTCGAGTGCAGTCCACGCTCTCAACGCCATCCAGAAAACAAGATGGCGTTGAGTGTATTCAACACACTCAACGCCGCATTTAGTGTGTACATCTCACTCAACGCTTGATAACTTAGCTGCCAAAATCAGATGATGACGTTGAGTGAGTTCAGCTCACTCAACGTTGTCAACGCTTTTCTACTTATCTTTATAGATTTTAAGCGACGGCGTTGAGTGAGTTCAACTTACTTAACGCTATCAACGCTTTTTACTTAGCTTGCTGAATTAAGTGACGACGTTGAGTGAGTTATGCTCACTCAACGCTGTCAACGCTTTTATACTTAGACTTACAAGATTAAGTGATGGCGTTGAGTGAGTTTAGCTCACTCAACACTGTCGACGCTTTTAGACTTAGCTTCTAAAATTTACAAAATGGCGTTGAGTGTGCAAAGCTCACTCAACGTCGCGTTGAGTGTATACCACTCACTCAACGCTTTTTAACTTAGCTTCTCAGACCACTCAGCAAGGCGTTGAGTGCATTCAACACACTCAACGCTTTTATACTTAGGCTAGAAACTGAATATCAGTGTTAAGGCTATACTCAACGCCTAAGGGATATACTCAACGCCTAAGGGCTACACTCAACTAATATTCAGTCAGGCGGAGCTAATTCGTCGAACAGCGTTCGTCGAACGGAGTTTGTTAAACTGAGCTAATTCATCGAATGAAGTTCGTCGGGCGGAGCTAACTCGTTGAACGGAGTAGATTCGTTGAGTGCAGCCCTAGGCATTGAGTGTACCCTTAGGTATTGAGTATAGCCTTAGCACTGATATTCAGTTTCTAGCCTAAGTATAAAAGCATTGAAAGTGTTTAGTGTGTTGAATGCACTCAACGCCTTGCTGAGTGGTATGATAAGCTAAGTTAAAAAGCATTGAGTGAGTGGTATACACTCAACGCGGCGTTGAGTGAGCTTAGCACACTCAACGCCATTCTGTAAATTTTAGAAGATAAGTCTAAAAGCGTCGACAGTGTTGAGTGAGCTGAACTCACTCAATGCCGTCTCTTAATCTTGTAAGTCTAAGTATAAAAACGTTGACAACGTTGAGTGACCTTAACTGACTCAACATCTTCACTTAATTTGGCAGGCTAAGTAAAAAGCGTTGATAACATTGAGTAAGATGAACTCACACAATGTCGTCGCTTAAAATATGTAAAGATAAGTAGAAAAGAGTTGACAATGTTGAGTGAGCTGAACTCACTCAATGTCGTCATTTGATTTTGTTAGACCAAGTTCTTCTCCATGGGGTGCTCCGGTTTTGTTTTATCCTATGTCAGCTATAGTGAGTTTTTGGCTAGTTTCTAAGGATTTCATGAGGGTGGTCAGCTTGAGTCCAGCAGTTCCAGCCTTGTCAAACCAGGTGGTGACTTGTTTGTTCAAGTGTGAAATTTCTTCTTTAGTTTCATTTACTTTGGAAGGCATTTCATCCCTTAGATTTGCAATAGATTGATCAACATACTCCTTGAGGGTTGTGGTCTGATTATCCAAGAGTACTTTAATTTGGTTTAAAAAATCCTCATTGGAGATGAGAGTAGATGAAGTATGGTCCATAGGAGGAGGTATAAAATCCTGAGCAGGGATCTGAGAAGTCTCCCCCTCAACTATAACACCTATAGAAGAAAACATTTCCTTAGCTAAAATAGTTTTAACACTATTAAGTTAAAGGGAATGAGTTTTACCTGTAGTGGGTGCAGACTCAACTATCTTATTGACAACTTGATCTAAGTTTGTCACATCAATCTGATCATGCTCCCCCTCAGACTGAGCATTTTTCTCTGGGCTAGTCTTATTAAGATAGGTGTCTAATGTCTCAAGAGGCTCCCAGTTATCTTCTACAGCAGGCCTATCATCAACTGCTACTGCTTCATCAGTAATAATTATGTTTGCCCCATCCTTTTCAGCATTACCTTCTTCAGCAACATTCTTAGAGACTTCTCCTGACCTAGAGCTGGCATGGATTTTATCAATATGCACAGCATCATCCTGAAGTTGAATGTTGGCAGAGGATTGACTGAGGGATAGGTCAACCTACAGACCAGCATCAGCTGGCGAGGATGAACCAAGTATTGGTTTAGGGCTGGAATTTCTTTCTTCCTCAGTGGGTTTCTTCCTTGTACGCTTGGAGGATTCTTTTATTCCTGTAGGTTGGCTTATAGGTAGGACATTAGAGAATCTATCCAAAATTTTTATGTCCATTATTTTCAGGTAGTGAATCTTCACCCCTGTTCCTGTGTCAAAGAGTCAGGATAGGTGTTCACTAGACACAAGGAAATGATTCTGCCCATATTTGGAGAGGATATGCAGTCTACTATTCTCTAATAGATGAGAGAGGTAAATGAGGTCTTTCTATTTAGTATAATTCTGGTCATGACTGCAAACATGAACCTGGAGATGGTGTCATGTGATCCAGGTTTGCAGATGAGGGCTTTCCCTACAATGTCTGCTAGCAATTTTCCGCTTTGATTAAAGAATTTCCTTTTCAGAGACCCAGATTTGGCCTCAGTGTATCCACACCATAAGAGAGCACTATCTATGTCCATGTCGGCGAGCTCTTCTTTCTTGCTAGGGTTGACAGAGGGGATATGAAGTGCCTTTCCTAACCTCTTACGGTTTTCCTTGATTTTGATGTCTTCAATCTTAGAGCTGAGAGAGTTTTGAGATGGGGACATCTTAACATTTGAGAAGAATTCCACAACCTCATTTCTAATAATGGTGGAGGGTTCGGAAAGGGTGTATTCTAGGCCAGCAACCTCAATCATCCTTAATACGGCCTTAATCTCAAGAGAGGCATGATTGAATGCATCCCTCACTATTTCGTATCCATCCTGAAGCTCCTCGATGATATTTGGCGCCATTGAAACAGAGCGGCAAGACGCTGAGACGGTTTCGCTCTCGACGGCTAGGGTTAAGGCCTTTAGAGAGCGATGTGGCTTTTTGTTTTTTATCGTCTTTATATATGTAATGAAAACATTTTAATTAATTTAATTAAATATTTCATTTGACTATTAAATTTAGTGTTTTGGACTTTACGGCTTACTCAATTATTCCTGTTATGATACATGACACTTAGAGCTTTTATTATGTCCCTTACTGATTGGTTGAACAAATTACTTATCTTAGTAAATTTTCAAGTAAAGTGGAAGGGGACCTAACATGCTAATGGGCCAGTTCTATTGGCACCCAATTTATGCATAGTTTTGCCCTAAAGCTTGATAATAATTTGATTGGATTCATCTTGAGCATAACTATCAAATAACAAACTAAATCTCTATATAAGAGAGAGAGGCATACCTTAAGGCTTGCTTCCTCTAGCTTTTGAGGATTACTTACTTGACAGCCTTAACCTTAACATGTTGCTTTTTTGGAGCATGTTCCAAAAGCAACTATCCTGTCCCAGTCATTTCCCTGGAACACCCATTGTCCAAATACCAAGTCTTAAGTGGACGGGTACTTGGACTAACCTGCAAAACAGAGTTCATTTTCCCTTAGGCACACAATAATAATTGGGTCCTAGGTTCTTTTTAGCATCATAAAGTATCTGCCCAAATCTCTACCTAGGCTGGGCACCTTTCTGTACACTAGTCACATTCAGGTTATGCCAGCAATCAATGACAAAGTGACCCACCTTTCCACAACACCAACATTTTTGAATATTGTATCTTCTCTTTAGGATAGCACAAAACTGTTGTCCATGAGAGATGTGAGCAACACAAGGCTTTACTGATGAGCATTGCATGATGATGCCCCCTTCTTCCTGAGTGAAGGAGCTGAGGAACAAAATACAGTTGGTCTAATATGGGCCTGATGTATTTTTGGAGCCTGACATCTAGTGGATATTCTCATTTCCTTAGATAAGGATATTTGGATCCAAATCTAAAGATCTTCTCCTGAACTTTGTGGCTAAAGTGGACAGTATCACTCTTTCTTGAATCATGTGCCTTCACCCCAATAGTGGAGCACACATTTGATTGATCCTTTAGGAGTGGTGCAAACTTAACAGTTTTAGAAGGTGTATTTGCTTTCTGAAACACTGTCCTCCTATTTGGGCAATTAGATATGAAGTGGTGATTGATGTGGTCAATACCCAGCTTCTCAGGGACTTGGCAAGTTGCAGCTTTTGGCAACTGACCCTGTGATTGAGAAGGGTTAATCATAATCCCCAACCTTTCTGAGAACTTTTGTTCCAGATATCTGATGTGCTTCTTCTTTTCTTCTAGAAGTATGGACTAACACTTAAGATTTTTCTTGAGCTCAGACATCTCATGACTTTTCTTATATAATTCAATAGATTTATTATTGTAGAGAGTTTTATAAGACCATAGGACCTCTAATTCCTTGACTTGCCTCTTGGCAAGTAATCTGCTCTCCTTTAGAGCAATTAGGAGTAGTCCAAACTTTTCAATCAATTGATTGACATCAGTTACAGATTCATAGCAATCTTCATCATAGGATGAAGATGTACCAGTATCTGGACTGGATTCAAAGTCAGAGAAAGATGCAAAATTTGAGAGAGATTGTACCTTGATTGATTCTGATTGTTCCTGACTTCTCTCCTCTACAGACATTGCCATCAACCCATGTCATACATAGATTTCTTCATCCTCCTCATTGTCACTGTCTGAGAGTGATAGATGGGCCTTGATTCCTATCCTGGCAGCAGGATATTCCACTTCTTCTTCTGGATCTGCAACAACTGATATCAGCCCTAAGTAGGCTTCTTCCTCTTTATCTTCAGAATCTGAGGATGAAGAATCTGTCCAGCTTCTCTCCTTCTTGGTCACAGAGGCCTTTTTCTTCATCTTCTCATCTTCTGACTCTGAGCCACTGTCAGAAAGATGGACTTTCCCTGTCCCTTCCATATAGTCAATGATAGAATCCCACATCTCTTTGGCTAACTTGCAGTGGACCACTCTCATGAGGGTTGAGTCATCCATGGCACTCACCATGATGTGTTGTGCCCTCTTATCCATAGATTCAAGGTTGATTTCTTTATTAGACATCTCTGCATAACTCTTTGAAGTTTGGATGCTTGCATCTGAAGATGAGACCTTCATGGGAATGAAAGGTCCTTCTTAAACTGTTGCAAGCACCCTAGGATTAGAGGCTTCCATGATTTGCTTGACTGTTTCTTTCCAGGTCTTAAAGCTCTCCTTGTTGTAGACTTGAAGCTCCATTCCTTGTGGTTCACTTTTAAACACACAAGTGTAACACTTTTAGCTAACCTTAGAGGTATACTTAGATTGTTAAATTCTTTTTGAGTAACCTCCCTCTGATACCACTTGAAAGATATTTAACTTTAGGTTAGCTAATCACCTAGAGGGGGGTGAATAGGTCTTTGAGCTTTTAAGATATCTTTTATTGTTTTCAATTTATGCTAACTAGAGCTTGTCCTTAAGTCCTGTAATCAAAGAGAAAAAAACAAGCAACCACAACAAACAACAAAATTTATAGTGGTTTCCCAATTGGGTACATCCACTTTCCCTCTCCACCTATCCAAGCTTATTTGTTGGACTCGGCACAACTTCTCCAAACTGCTCCTAAGAGCTTACACCCCAGATCGCGCAGGATATTCAAGTCTCCTCCAAGACTCACTTCTCAGCCACAAGGGCCTACACTCAGTGGTCAGCAGACTACCTACCTCAGGCTATTAAGTCCTACACTCAAGATGGGAGGATAGCCCTACCTCAGATCCCAAAGGATCCTACCTCAGAGCTCTGCAGTGCTCCTACACTCAGTGACCCGCAAGCCATCTACCTCAGACTTATCTCTAAGGACATCAACTCAGTCTTTTCAGCCCTATAACTTCAGGCATAAGGCCCTACTCTCATAGTGCTGCAGCACTCCTACAGCTCAGTATCCCTTCAGGTACCTACCTCAGTTCCCCTCCTGGCACCTACAGCTCAGTGACAAGCTTGTCACCTACCTCAGGCACAAAGGCCGTACACTCAGAGAGCAGCACTCTCCTACCTCAGGCACTTAAGCCCTACATCTCAGATCCTCACTTGAATCCTACCTCAGTGCCCCTCCAGGCACCTACCTCAGTGACAAATTTGTCACCTATAGCTCAGGCACAAAGTGACCTACACTCAAATTCAGGAAACCTGAATCATACAAGAATTAAATACAGAGTTGAGGAAAATAAAATTACTGACTCAGAGAAATAACTCTGAGTCAACTTTGCTGGACTGAGCAGATTTCAGTCCAGCTCACCTGCTGTAGAAGGAATCAGCCTTCTTCTATAGCTATCACTTAGTACTACTATACTAGTGAGCAGCTTCCACCTTACTGAGAGATGAATTAGCTAAAATATTCTGTAGAGAACACCCTTGCTAAGCTTGAAGAGCTTCAGCTATCCTTTCTTGCCTTCAGGCTATCTTGGCTGGACTACTGCTTTCAAGCTTGATCGGAAGTAAATATCCAGCCGCCTCTTTCAGTTTCTCTTTCTATTTCTTGGATTTGTTAACCCTGAAAGTGAGGGATAAAACTGTCTTAACTCTAGAGGGGGGTGGAATAGAGTATTTTAAAAACTTGATTAGTTTTATTACGGGATTAAAATAAGTGATAGTTATAAGTATAGAGAGAAAAATAAAAACAAAAATAGTCACAACACAACAAATAAAAAATAGAGCAATCCAGATGACACAAAGATTTTATAGTGGTTCCCCAAAACTGGGTACATCCACTCTTCTACCACCTTGGTAGGAATCCACTACAGATTTTTGATCAGGTGTCCAGCCACCACAAGTTTTTGCTCAGGTGCACTGTCACCACAAGATCTATTTCAAGGGAGATCACACAACCCTTTGATATTTTAATCAAGTGCCCAAAAACCAATCCAAGTCTTTTGATAAGGAGACTTGACAACCAAAGTGGTTAACTTTTGAAGGGAGTTATAACCCTGTACACAGTTAGAGAAAGAAAATTCATGATGTTCTTCTCTGCCAACAGTTTAAGAGAAGACTAGTGGATTTGATGTTGTCAAAGCTCCCCCTGAGATGTAGAATGGTTCAGGAAGATGAGAGCTTTGCACAGGGTGTAGGACTTCAGATTATAGAAGATCTTCAGAAGCTTTCTGGATTGATATTGAATAGTTGTCCCTTAAAAAGCTCTGAAGCTGATGGTGAAGAGCTCTGTAAGATTCTCTGTATATCTATGTATGTATCTATGAAAAATTCATGTATCATCCTCTGAAAACAGTCCTTTTATATTCCTTGCAGAAAATAGCATTTGAATTTGAATTCTATCCTTGATTGACTACAGAAAATCTGGGAGTTGAACGGCTAGTAATTGTCTTTAATTGTTTCCTCAACTGTCCCAGCAAATTAGCCAAATAATTACACTGTGAATACTATAATTAATGCAACCTTGAAATGACCATATTCTTGAGAATATAAAGCATTAATTATCAGTGCATTTATAGGCATATAATAATAAATTTTGAAATCAAACTGCCTTAGTCAAAACTGGAAAACTGCAGGGAAATTAGTCGAACAGAACCTATGAGAATGTAGTTGAGCTGAATCTGTTTCGTCGACCAAAGATCCAATTTCAACAAACTAAAACCTCTCTTTCGTCGAGCTGAGCTCCAAGATCTCTGAATAGAAAAATTCACTACCAATCTGAGCTCCAAGATCGTCGAACTGAGATATTCTTTTCGTCATGCTGAGCTTCTGGGAAGAAATCGGATTTTGTCGATCTCTGCTAAGATTTCGTCGAACTTAGCTCAAAGAAGTAGTCTGCGTTTGTCAAGCTAATCTAGGATTTTGTCGAACTCAGCTCAGAGAAATAACTAAGTTCATCGAACTCCGATCGATGAAAGTCGAGCTTGATTCTGTAATCTTCGAACGACTTTTTTCGCTCTTAGAAAACTGCTTTATCTGGGGGGTCTTCTGTCTTCTAAGTTTTCTAGAGGTGAAAACCAATCACTCTAGGTTTGATGTCTGACTTAGACTCTGACAAAAACCTATGACCCTAGACTATACAATGTGGGTCAATCTAAGTAATCCTAATAGTGAACCTAGCCCAAATCAACCCTAAAACAGGTGGGGTTCCAACAATCTGCCCCTATTTGGGTGAGGTCACTATGAACAACTGAAAGAGAAAAATCACAAAGCATAAAAAGATATCTGGCAGAATTATAATTGTTCAATAGATATATAACAACAGTGCCTTGTGAAGAATTAAAATAAATAACAGTTCAAATCAAATAAAGAAAGAAAATTGTCAGACTTTCTTTGAATCTTTCTTCTTTTCATCTGAGAATGATCTGGTGAAAATGATTTCTCTTTTATGATCAGCAGCTTGCAGCTTTGTCATCTTCATATCACTTGCTTCAAGAATTGTCATAGAAGCAGCTCTTGGTACAACTGCTTCAGGATGTAAGGACATATATGCATCAACATTAAAAAGATTATGTACCTGATATTTGTCCATCTCTTTCTTTCTATAGGAATACATAGTAATATACTGAGAAGTGTCTTGTCCTTCTTCCTTAGCTTTTCTGATTTGAGAGAGAGCTATTAATTCTTGGAATCTGGCCATTCTAGAGTTAGGGTCCATTTTTGGATCACAAGCTGGAGATAAAGGCCTTTCTGGACTTGCTTTATCTTGTTGATTATCTTCAGATGTCTTCTGCTTCTGTTGTGCTTCTGATATTGTTGTTGTCTGCTGCTGTTGCTTTTGGAACTATGCTGTTTTCTGCTGTTAGAAGGTTTGGAATGATGAGAGGATCTACACTTCTGAGCTTGAGCAACACTTCCTGATGATCCTGCTATAGGAGGAGGAGGAGGACCTCTCCTGAATTGAGGAGGTGGAGAGTATCTCCTGCTCCTCTTCCTAACTTTCAGTTCATTTTTAGAGTATCTCATCCAGTTGGGGGTGTCTGGAGTGAGAGTTATATTGTGTAGGATATAATATGGAGTATTAGTAGATGGATTAAGCTTTGGAGCAGCCTTTGGAGGAGCAACATTCTTCTTTGCTTTTCTTTTCTTAGAATTTGTATCTTCAGAATCATCAGATTCAACATCATCATCATCAGAAGAATTTGTTGGATTGTCATAAAGAGCATTTAGTTGCTTCAGCGCTTCATCAGAAAGAAGTGGATGAGCCTTTGGCTGTAATTCTTCAGCCTGAGGCTGTTCAGGTAGAGCTTCTGGAACTGGACCTTCTTGAACCTGAGAGTTGGTGACCTATGGTTCCATATCAACAAACATAATGTCATCAAGATCTGGCTTTGGGGACTCACACCAACCAAATGTTGTTGGAGAGAATGCATGTGGCTCTGAAATATTTATTTGCTCTATAAGACTATCAAAAACTACAAAACTTGTCCTAAGTTGTTCAAAAACATTAGGACTTATTGGAGCTGAGTAACATACTATGGCTTTAGATAAATCTGAATCAATAACTAGAACTGGAAGATTGTTGCTATATACATAATCAAAAGATTGTAATAAAGAAACCAAATCAACTGTGGGATTTATCATGAAATCACCAATAGTGCTTATTTCTGCAGTAAAGACTGGCTCTTTTGCTAAACAAAACATCTATGTATCATCATTTATTTTAGTAAGCTCTGCATCTGGGACATCAACTGCTGCTGCTGCAACTTCTTCATAGAATATCTCCCCCTACCTAGGTTCAGAGAGTCCTGAAGCCAGGCCCCATGAAGAAGGGACAGCAGTGATGGAGGCAAGTTGAGCAGATAGATGAGAGATGGTGTCAGTAAGAGGGTCAATAGACTCATTTATGAGTTGCCTGAAAGTTGGAGAGATAAGCTCCAAGAGAGTGGAAATGGGGGGAAAATCTAGGTGCATAAACTCAGGTGGTGTCTGAGTAGATACAGATGGATGGATGGAGGAAGAGGGAGGAATGAAATCTAGCATGACTTCATCCTGAGATGGAGATTGTTGATGTGGAGGAGATGGTGATGGAGATGGTAAAAGATCAAAAGTTGGAAAAGACAAAAAAGTTGGAGGGGTATGTCATCAAGGTGAGCTGGAGATGGAGAATCCTCTGGTATGTGGACTGGAGATTGAGGAAGTGGGGAATGAGGGTGTGATGGTGAGGCAGTAGGAGTTTGAGAAGAAGTGGATGATTGTTAGAGGGGAGTTAATGAAGGAACTGAGAATTGTGGTGGAGATAGTGATGGTGTTGGTGAGACTGGAGGAATGGAGGTAGATGGGTTTTCAGCAATGATGGTTGATGGTTGTTGATTGTTTGGAATGGTGGAAGTGGAAGGGAGTTCTTCAAGAATAATGGATTGATGTTGAAGAGGTGGAGAGGGTGGAGTAGCAGGAGCTTCTTCAAGAGATGGGGAAGTGGCTGTATCAGCCCTAGTGCTTTCAAAAGTAATCCTAGAAGAGGAGACCCGGGAGGGCTTTGGGATAGTCCTCTCCCATCTGCCAAATAAGGCTGAGGTAAGTCTTTTTGAGGAATTTATAAAAATGGTCTGGGAGACCATCAACTTTAGAGCCTTTGCCTGAAGGAAGATTCCTAGAATCCTCCCAAAACTGACATCCTTCTTACCAATCTTTTTCTTAATCAAATCAAAAATAATCTTTCCCCAATTTAAAGATTTCTTATTAACCAGGGCACACATCAGATTGAACTTGTGCCTGGTAATGTGGTCATGTGCAGAATGTTTTGCTAACAACACTTTGCCTACAACATCTGCCAGAAATCTATATTCTATAGATAAGTTTTTCTTAAGAAGGTGGTTAGGGTTTCCTGCAGTATGTCCTAACCTTTCTAGCATATCAGTAAACTCACTGCTAGATAACTCTATTTCATCATCTCCATTAACAAATCTAAAAATTTCAGTTAAAGCTTCTGGAGATAAAATAACATGGTCAACGGAGATGGAGCCAGTGATGACTGCGGTATCTTGAAGCTTTGCAGTAAACAACCATTCCTTGATCTCTGAAACTGGAAGTTTGATTCTGGCTGTCATGAAGTATTGCAGATTATGGTTCAAGTAACTGAAGAATATCCTTGAATATCTAATCTGAGTGACTGAACGATTCAATGTTGATGTCGAAACCGGCATCAAATTTCATGCTGGAGAGGAGGGCTGGAGAAATCGCGATGACTCTGCAAAAAGAAACAAAAGATTAAGTGCAAGAGAACTGGAAAGCACAGGATGAAGTTCAATGAAAACCCTTATTATAAGTTTTCAGAAGGCGAAATGACGAACTCCATCCTGCGAAAAAGAAAAGCTTCGAGCTCAGGTTGACGAAAAGAATTTCATGAAGAGATGATATCGTTGCTCTCAGTTTGAAGCGGGGAAAATAGATCGTCGATCTCCATTCGACGAAATATTTTTTGAAGCAAGATCGTGGATCTCCGCTCGACGAAAATAACTTCATGCAGAGAGTTTGTCGATCTAAGGTCGACGAAATTTCTCAAGAAGAGTTCACATATCATCGATCTCCGTTCGACGAAATGTGACCAATTCTTTGACCTTGGACCAAAATCAAATTAAACTTCTCCATTAAGCATACCTAGCTGATTCAGAAAGAACAGATGTTTCTGCTCATCTAATGGTTTAGTGAAGATGTCTGCACTTTGCAAATCAGTAGAGATAAGACAAGATTAACTTTCTTTTTGTCCACACAATCTCTAATGAAATGATGTCTAATCTCTATATGCTTAGTTCTACTATGCAGTACTGGATTTTGTGCAATAGAAATTGAACTGGTATTGTCACAAAATATAGTTGAATTATTTAAGTTGTGACCATAATCAAGGAGTTGATTTTGAATCCACAATATTTGTGAACCACAACTGTCAGTTGCAATGTATTCAACTTCTACAGTTGAAGTTGACACAGATGTTTGCTTCTTACAAAACCAGGACACAAGCCTATCACCAAGGAATTGTCATGTTCTTGATGTGCTTTTTCTGTCCACTTTGCATCCAGCATAGTCAGAATTTGAGAATCTAGTTAAGTCAAATTCTGACTCTATTGGATACCAAAGTCCTAGATTAGGACAACCCTTTATATATCTCAAAATTCTTTTAAGGAAAATAAGGTGAGATTCTTTAGGGTTCACCTGGAACCTAACACAAAGGCATGTAGCAAACATAATATCTGGCCTACTAGCTATGAGATACAACAAGGATCCAACAATAGCCCTATATGTTTTCTGATCAACTGGTTTGCCTTGTTCATCAGAATCAATCACAGCATTGGAAGTCATGGGTGTTCTCATAGCAGAGCCATCAGACATCCCAAATCTCTTAACTAGCTCCTTAGCATATTTAGATTGGGAGATGAAAATGACATCAGAGAATTTCTTCACTTGGAGACCAAGGAAGTAAGAAAGTTCACCCATGCTACTCATTTCAAAATTAGAATGCATTAGGTCAGAAAACCTTTTGCATAGTTTGGATTTAGTAGAGCCAAAAATGATGTCATCTATATATATTTGTACTAATAATATTTGATCTTTATGATGCCTAATGAACAAGGTTCTATCTACAATGCCCCTAGTGAACTTATGCTCTAACAGAAAGCTAGCTAAGGTCTCATACCAAGCTCTTGGAGGTTGCTTTAAACCATAGAGAGCTTTATGCAATTTGAAAACAAAAGAGGGATGAGTTAGAGAGATAAAACTTGGTGGTTGTTCCACATATACTTCCTCTTTGAGTTCATAATTTAAGAAGTCACTATTGACATCCATCTGGTAGAACTTGAACTTCTTGTAGGCTGCATAAGCAAGAAATATCCTGATAGCTTCTAGTCTTGCAACAGGGGCAAAGGTCTGATCAAAGTCAATTCGTTCTTCCTGTATATATCCTTGTGCTACCAGTCTTGCTTTGTTCCTGATGATGGCTCCTTGTGCATCCAATTTGTTTCTAAATACCCATTTAGTTCCAATGATTGGGTAGTATTTGGATCTTGGAACTAAATCCCAAACTCTGCATCTCTCAAACTGATTGAGCTCCTCTTACATGGTAATAATCCAGTGGGGATCTTGCTCTGCATCTTTTATAGATTGGGGCTCAAGTTGAGATATGAAGCAAACATGCATCAAGTCTAGGTTGAGTTGATGCCTTGTTTGCACACCAACTAATATGTCTCCAATCACTTGAGATATAGGGTGATCTCTAAGTGTGACAAGATCAGTAGGAGGACTTGGTTCAGCAACAACATTGGGAATTAATTTTTCTTGTGAAATTATTTGAGTTGTTGTAGGTTCAGCAATTATTTCAATAATATCTTCTTCACTGTCTTCTTCAATAGGTGGAGAAGGATGTGATATAGCCTCTTGGGTGAGGTTTAAGTCATCTAATTTCTCACACAGTTGGGGTACCTGTAATAAATCTCTGTTAGAAGAATCCTTCTCCTTGTAAAACATGTTAGCTTCATCAAATATTAAATGTACAGATTCTTCCATTTTTAAAGTTGATTTATTGAGAATCCTATAGGCCTTGCTGACTTGGGAATATCCAAGAAAAATTCCCTCTGCTGCTTTGGCTTCAAACTTTCTAAGATGTTTCTTGTTATTATTGTGTATATAACATTTACAACTAAATACTTTAAAATAATCAACTTTAGGTTGCTTCCCTTTAAACAATTCATAGGAAGTCTTGCCCTTAAGTTTATGTATTAAACTTCTATTCAGGATATAGTTTGTTGTGCTAACTGCCTCTGCCCAAAAGGATAGGGGCAAGAAAGCATCTACAAGTAATGTCCCTGCAGATTCAATCAGGATTCTATTTTTCCTTTCTGCTACCTCATTTTGTTGAGGAATTCTAGGAGCAGAAAAATAGTGACTGATACCTTCCTTCTCACAGAATTCTTGCATAAGAAGAGATTCAAACTCGGTGCCATGATCACTTCTGATCAATGCAACTAGAGTAGAATACTCAATCTGTATGCTCTTAAGAAAATCTATAAGAGCTTTAAAGTTATCAGATTTATTTCTCAGAAAGAACACACAAGAGAATCTAGAGAAGTCATCTACAACAACTAAAGTATAGAATTTCACTCCAAGCTCTGTACAGCATTGGATCTAAATAGATCCATGTGTAGCAGACATAAAATCCTGGGTGAATAACTCTTATTATTAGATTTAAAACTATGTTTAGTTTGCTTGCCTAATTGACAAGCCCTACAGATGCCTTCCTTCTTATAGGTGTCAGAAGGAAATCCTCTAACAAGGTTGTCCCTAGATAATTTAGCAATATTTCGAAGATTAACATGACATAATCTTTTATATCATAATTCATTATTATTACTAATCTGATTGAACAAATAGATTTCTGAACTAGCTGACTTGAAATTAACTAAGTAGATATTTCCTTGTCTAAGTCCAGTTAAAGCAGTTTTGTTATCTATAGAAGTAATAATACAAGAAGATTGGTTAAAAGATACCTGATAACCTTCATCACATAATTGGCTTATGGATATCAGGTTATATTTTAGACAACTCACATAGGAAACTTTCCTGAAGGTGACAACTCCAATCTTGACTTTCCCATAGCCTTCTGTTTGGCAATAGTTGGAGTCTCCAAAGATCACCTTTGGTCCAAGCTTTGACTTGTAGTTGATTAAATTGTCCTTGTTGCTTGTCTTATGCTTTGAACAATCACTATCCAGGTACCACTGTTCCTCTGTGGTAGGATAGTTCTTCACCTGTAAAATAAAAGATTAGATGTTCTTGACCCAAGTAACCTTGGGTCCTTGATTCTTTTCAAATTTAAAACTAGAATTGTAAGCATAATCAGGTTGGTCTTTGTGTCCTAAGGGGTGAAATCTTCTAGGTGGAATTATTTATTGAGTAAAGGGATTTACAAATTTTGGTTTATGATAATTAGTTTGATTAAAATTAAATTTTTTGTTTTCAAAGTTTAAGTTCGACAAATTTAGTTGAGTACGTCGAGCTGAGGTCGACGAAAAGTATTGATGTCGTCGATCTCAGCTTAGAGAATGATAATACTCATTTTTCGCATTCCACGATCGTCGATCTCTGTTCGACGAAACATATTGATTTCATCGAGCAGCCTGTCTTGAGTAATCATACCCAAACCCTAGGTTCAGAGTTCGTCGATCGCCGTTTGACACAAAATACTGATTTCGTCGATTCGAGTTCGATAAATTTTGTAGAACAGTAGTTTTATGTGAATTTTTATTTTTCTTTTTCTTTGATTGATTTTTTTGTGAAGTTTCTGTTGGTTTATTGTTAACTTCTGCAATTTTCTCTTTACCCTTAGCAGAAATAAATTTGATGGGGGTAGATAATATATTTTTCTTAAGAATAGGCGGCTGACTAGATGATGCTCCTAAACCTAGTTTACTATTGATCCTAGCATTGACTGTGCTAGTGATGTCCATTAATTTTATACTTCACCCATTAAAGGATTCTTAAAATTTTTTAACCTCATTTAGTTCAGTTTTTAATGAGGTTATTTGTGCAGAAGCTACATCTAGTTTATCTTTTAATTTAATGTTTTCAGAAAACAAGTTGTCATATACAATCATTTTATCTCTGAGAAGTTTGATTTCCTTCTCAGATTTGATTAGAACATTACATAATAATATAAATTCAGTTTTAAAATGGTCTAAAGTAAAATCAAAGGAGGATATTACCTGGTCCTCTTTAGACTCAGAATCTTCTACTTCTGATTCTTCAACTTCTGATGGATTGCTTGATGCATTGATAGCCATCAAACAAATTTCTTTTGCTTTAGCTTCTTCTTCTTCACTGGAGCTGGAAGATGAAGATTCTTCTTCTGTCTCACTCCAAGTTTCAGCAACAAAGCTTTTTTCCTTCTTCTTATGCTTGCTGGAAGAGGGCTTGCTGTAGTATTTCCTGGAGTCCTTTTCTCTTCTTTTCTCCTTCTTCTGATTCTCTGGACACTCAGGAAGTATGTGTCCAGATTTTCTGCAACCAAAGCAGACAATCTTCTTGGTAGGAGTTTTGTCAAATCTTGGTTTGTCATCTTGTTTGGATGAATTCCTTCTGAAATCTTTTCTGGGCATCTTGTAAAATCTTTTGGCCAGTAAGCTTAGGAGTTCTTCATTTGTTGATGGAGCTTCTGATTCTTCAGATGCCTTGAAAGTAATGTTTTGCTCTTTCCTTCCAGATGAGCAGGTCTTCTACTCAGCTGCTTCTCTTGTATTTATAAGCTGCTCATAGGATTTGTGCTTGTCTAGTAGAGACTCAGTAGAGATTTCATTCAGGCTTTTGGCCTCCTTGATTGGCCAGATCCTGGAGTCTCATGTGCTGGGGAAGCAAATAAGAATCTTGTCATTTATCTCAGTTAGTGAGATATTTTTATCCAGGTTCTTCAGCTCATTGACAATTAGACTGAGTCTATTGTACATGTCAGCCACTGACTCTGACTCTTCTTTCTTGAAGTTGTCATATTGGGAGATGAGAAGGGATCTTCTGTCTTTTCTTTCATCAGCAGAGCCAGCAACCATTTAATTGAGAGAATTCCAAATGTCCTTTGCTGATGTGCATTCAACTACCCTTTGAAAGATATCATCAGACATAGTCTGAGCTAGGATGTTCATGGCTTTAGCATCAGCCATCTTCATCTTCTTCTGAGCTTCTGTCCACTCAGGTTGTGGAACAGCTGAGCTTGTTGATGTGTTTGTAGAAGGAGTAGGGGGACCTGTCAAGATTGAATTATAGATATATTAATCAGTTGAAGTCATATACAATCTGATCCTTGCCTTCCAGAGATCAAACTTGTTAAGGTTGCATACTAGAGGTCTGATGCTTGAGTATTCTTTATTTTGTGCCATGATATAGGAAATACACTAGAGATAATAAGATCTATCAAAGATCTTTTGGTTCAGGTATTAGCCCGTATAACCAAACAACCACCCTCTAATACCAATTGAAAGTGAGTGATAGATCTATCTTAACTCTAGAGGGGGGAATAGAGTATTTTAAAAACCCTATTAGTTATATTACGGAATTAAAATAAGTGATAGCTATAAGTATAGAGAGAAAAAAAACAAAAAACAATCACATCATAGTAAATAAAAAATAGAGCAATCCAGATGACACAAAGATTTTATAGTGGTTCCCCAAAACTGGGTACATCCACTCTTCTACCACCATGGTAGGAATCCACTACATGGTTTTTGCTCAGGTGTCCTGCCACCATAGGTTTTTGCTCAAGTACCCTATAACCACAAGATCTATTTCAAGGGAGATCTCACAATCCTTTGAGCTTTTGATCAGGTGCCCAAAAACAAATCCAAGTCTTTTGATAAGGAGACTTGATAACCAAAGGGGTTAACTTTTGAAGGGAGTTATAACCCTGTACATAGTTGGAAAAAGAAAATTGATGATGTTCTTCTCTATCAACAGTCTAAGAGAAGACTAGTGGATTTGATGTTTTCAAAGCTCCCCCTGAGATGTAGATGGTTTAGGAAGATGAGAGCTTTGAACAAGGTGTAGACCTTCAGATTGTAGAAGATCTTCAGAAGCTTTCTGGACTGATATTGAATAGTTGTCCCTTGAAAAGCTCTGAAGCTGATGGTGAAGAGCTCTGTATGATTCTTTGTATATCTCTGTGTGTATCTGTGAAAAATTCTTGTATCATCTTCTGAAAACAGTCATTTTATATTCCTTGTAGAAAATAGCATTTGAATTTGAATTCTATCCTTGATTGACTGCAGAAAATCTGAGAGTTGAACGGTTAGAAATTGTCTTTAATTGTTTTCTCAACTGTCCCAGTAAATTAGCCAAATAATTACACTATGAATACCATAGTTAATGCTACCTTGAAATGACCATATTCTTGACAATATAAAGCATTAATTATCAGTGCATTTATAGTCATATAATGATAAATTTTGAAATCAAACTGCCTTGGTCAAAACTGGAAAACTGTAGGGAAATTAGTCGAATAGAACCTGTGAGAATGTAGTTGACCTAAATCTGTTTCGTCGACCAAAGATCCAATTTCGTTGAACTAAAACTCTCTTTCGTCGAGCTGAGCTCCAAGATCTCTGAACAGAAAAATTCATTGCCAATCTGAGCTCCAAAATTGTCGAACTGAGATAGTCTTTTCATTGTGCTGAGCTTTTAGGAAGAAATCGGATTTCGTCGATCTCTGCTAAGATTACATCGAACTCAGCTCAAAGAAGTTGTCTGAGTTCGTCGAGCTAAGTTAGGATTTCGTCGAACTCAGCTCAGAGAAATAAATGAGTTCGTCAAACTCCGATCGACAAAAGTCGAGATTGATTCAGCAATCTCCGAATGACTTTTTCTGCTCTTAGAAAACTACTTTCTCTGGGGGTCTTCTGTCTTCTAAGTCTTCTGGAGGTGAAAACCAATCATTTTAGGTTTGATGTCTGACTTAGACTCTGACAAAAACCTATGACCCTAGACTATACAATGTGGGTCAATCTAAGCAATCCTAATAGTGAACCTAGCCCAAATCAACCATAAAATAGGTGGGGTTCCAATAAACTATAATCCTTTACCGTTTCCCCTTTTATATGCGTTGATTTGAATCAATGACATCATAGTATGTGGGCCCACCAAGGATTGGTGAGCGCCAACTCCATCAAAAATGGACAAAACATCTTTTGGCGCTGTAGCAGCTTTCCCGCAATGGCTTCCTGTAGTTTTGACTTTGATGACGTCAGCAGTGGTCATCAACATCTGGACTTAGAAAATTATCCTGAATCCCGTCAAGCGTTGAGTGATGTTGAGACACTCAACGACATCAGCCTTAGTTCTTAGCACTTCTAGACTTAGAAAATTTCATGGCATTGTCTCAGCGGTTTTGTCTCAATAGTCTCAGCGGTCTTAGCGGTTTTCCATTATTAGCTGAGACAAGCCTTTGTCTCAGTGCTTTCCTCTTATCTGTTGTCTCAGTGCTTTTTGCACTTTAACTGTCTCAGCGGTCTCAACGGTTTTTCATTTATCAGCTGAGATAATTCTTTATTTCAGCGCTTCCCTCTATATTAGAAATATTGAGTGAATCTGCTTCACTCAACGCTTATGAACTTAGAAAAATTGCAGCTACTTTTGTTCTCAGTTGTTTACCACTTGACTGTCTCAGCGCTTCCTGCTTTATTTAGAAGCGTTGAGTGAACTTGCTTCACTCAACGCTTCTGGACTTAGAAAGTTTCCAGCTCACTTTTGTCTCTGCTGTCTCAGCTATCTCAACTCCATCTTCTTAGTTGTCTTAGCTGTCTCAATGTTATCTTCTCTGCTGTCTCAACGCCATCTTCTCAGTTGTCTTCAACTGTCTCAACGTTATCTTCCCAACTGTCTCAGCTGTCTCAGTAGTCTCAATGCCTTCTTCTCAGCAGACTCAGCGCTTATGCCTTAGACAGATTTTCTTGCTTTAACTTGACAAGCTTTGAGCTGTGCTCAACTAACCGCGAACTAAGCTTGACAAAATTTGATCTTCTCCACGCTCTTAGCGCTTTTTGCCTTAGACACTATTTCTCTTGCTTCAGCTTGTCAAGCGTTGGGCTGAGCTCGACGAACTGTAAACTGAGCTCGATGAACTTCGAGCTAAGTTCGATGAATTTTGTATCTTGATTTGTTAAGCTTATGCTGAGTTGAGCTCGACGATCAACATGCTGATTTCGACGAACTCTGAGCTGATTTCGATGAAATTTGAGTTTACTGCCCAACTCATTTTTCTTTACTTGTCCAATCATGGACTACCTGCATGGATGAACTAAAGCACACATCAAATACAATATGCCCCTTAGTATGAATGGTGATGCAACTTCAAATCCTGAGGAACATTGTAGGGCACAATTCCCAACACTACTAATAAAAATATGCATTTGAGTTTTCTCTCGCAGGTTGAACCAAAGAGATTTGAAGAAGCAAATAAAGACGCATCTTGGATAGTTGCAATGTAAGAAGAACTCAATCAGTTCAAGCGCTGCTAAGTCTGGAAGTTTGTACCAAGACCCAAAGATAGAAATGTAATTGGAACAAAGTGGGTGTAACACCCCCTATCCGTCGCATAGCATATAGCAGTAGGTCCGGCCGGGGCCCGACGGCATATACCACAGACAGACCGGGTGGTTACTTATGGAAACCATCCAACCAATCTCAACGTCCTATACAGAGCATTCTAGCGGAAGCAGTTTATAAAAGGTTGTAAACAAGAACCCAGCATCAAAGCACGAATGTCACTACTACGAAATAGGAATGATATTACAAAATACTCAAAATAAGCCTTAAGGCCTTACAAAATATTTCACTTGAATATTACATGTTTTACAAACCACGGCACGCAGGCCGGTCATACATGAATAAAGCAGTAAACACTTCTACTTGGGCCTTCGAGGGCCAGCTTCGCAAAAAGGGCTTTAGCCCGCTATTGACTGCTTGGTCCAGCTGCACCTGCAAGCAACAAACCACCGCACGGTGGTAAAACAAGGCAACGGTCAGCAATGCTGACCAAATTATAACGATCCCGCCCCCACTCAGGGCGGCGATGCTCCTTCCCTGCATTTCATCAGCATAAGCGAGCAATGTATATATCATAGCCATTACATCACAGACGTTGGCTCGCACGGCCACACGTCCCGTGCACTCAGGGCACATACTCGGTGAACCGGTCGATGTTACGTCAATTAAAGCATTAACATTCCGGACTCACCACCGCCACGTAGACGGCCAAACCTATGAGCAATTTGTCTTCCTGGCATGGGTCACGTCAATTTAAGCCATTGACCGCCGAAGACTCACATCTATGCCAACGGTAAGTGCCACGTAACCTTAGGTCTCTTTAACCGAACGACATAAAGCGGGTACAGTTCCATCTAACCCGTGCTCACATCGCAACGACAATTTAAGCCATTTGCGCGGGTAAAACTTCCTCCGAGTCCCATTCTACCGCAAGTCACATAACCACGTTATGTTCAAGCTGGCTCTCAGGCCACCAAGTTGGCAAGATCTTGTATCCGCCCAGTTTTCCGGGTGCACCTTTGGGTTGGTCCCCAAGGCTCCCTGCTGCAATCTACCGCGTAGAAAACCCGAAAAACAACCAATAACACGGAGTCTTCTCCGGCCTTATGCAATGCAACATCACCGATCCAGACTAACATGTCCGGGTAGGCTTCACACATCATGCCTACGTCCGTTCTCGCATACGGACTCTAAACAACGGGGACTTTACATATCTACCCGAAGGAACGCCTCCAACTCTCCGCAAACTCGCGAGAGCGGGCTTCCTATGCTAAGAAAGAGAGCTATTCGTGCTCAATATGAGGATCGTTACCCTTGAGTTCATCTTTGGCGCCATTGAAAAGTAATCGGATAGAAATCACCGCACTAGCGTTGCCTCCGTGGATCCGGAGTAGGCTCGTGATTCGGAGCTCCGAAGCTCCTCCAATGGCGGGATCTAGTTCTTCTTCCTCCAATGGCTCTCCTCTTTCTCCAAGGACTTGGAGAGATGAAAAGTGATGGAAAGTGATGGATTTCTAAGTCAACACACGGGTATATCCTCTCAGGAACAACCCCCAGCCGTTGGATCTCAACCTAAGGAAACGAACGGCTTTGATTCGGGGCTGAAATGCCCAATCTGGGCCGAACACGGCCTGGCACATGCCCGTGTCCAGGGCCGTGTGCCGCATTCGCCGTCAAAATCGAATCTCCTGGAACCTCACACGGCTATCGAACACGCCCGTGTTCGAGCTGACATGCACGTGTTCCACTTCACACGGCCGTGTGGCCGGCCGTATACCCCATGATTTTCGTCATTTTCAACCCGAGCACTGCACGGGTTCTAGGACACGCCCGTGTCCTTACCAGTGTCACCTTGACACGCCTGGACCCCAGGCCGTGTACACGGGACATTTCGTCGAGGGAAGATCGACGACTTGATGACACGGCCTTGGACATGCCCGTGTCCTAGGCCGTGTGCCTTGTCTCGACGATCGTCGAGTGAATCTTGACGACTCCCCGGGACGATCGTCGACACGGGTCGACACGCCCTGCGACACGCCCATGTCGCAGGCCGTGTGCCCATTCTCGACGAATCGTCGAGTAAAACTCGACAACTTCACGGCTAAGTGTCTACACGGGTCGACACGCCCTGCGACACGCCCGTGTCGCAGGCCGTGTGCCCATTCTCAGCGAATCGTCGAGAAAATCTCGACGACTTCGCAGCTAAGTGTCGACACACGCTTTACACGCCCTGGGACACTCCCGTGTCCCAGGCCGTGTGTCTGCTGCCAGAACCCAAACTGGCCCAAAACGTCCCCCTTCGCTCCTTTGAGTTTCGGGGCGTTACAGTGGGTCTACATGAACAAGTTGGATGAAGATGGAACCATCATCAAAAACAAAGCCAGACCTGTAGCTAAGGGATATTGATAAGAAGAAGGCATCGATTTTGATCAGACCTATAGTCCAGTGGCAAGACTTGAAGCCATCAGGTTGTTCCTCCCATATGATGCTCTCATGGGCTTCATTATCTATCAAATGGACGTGAAGTCAGCCTTCCTCGATGGTAAAATAAAGGAAGATGTGTATGTGGAACAACCCCCAGGTTTTGTTGATCCTAACTATCCTGATTATGTTTATTTATTATTTAAAGCTTTATATGATTTAAAATAAGCTCCACGAGCTTGGTATGAAATGCTGTTTAACTTTCTTCTTGAGAAAAGATAGAAAAGACATTATTTCTTACGAAAGTAAAAGGCAAGATTTTACTAGTGCAAATCTATGTCGACGATATTATCTTTGGCTCTACTGATGACAACCTTTGCAAGAAATTTTCCAAACTTATGCAAGGGAAGTTTGAAATGAGCAGTATGGGTGAGCTGAAGTATTTTTTAGGACTTCAGGTGAAACAATCTGAAGATGGAATTTTCATCTCTCAGACGAAGTTCACTAAGGAGTTGCTAAAGAAATTCGGAATGGAGAATGCAACCTCTATGAGGACTCCAATGGGTTCAGCTATGTCTCTAGACAAGGATGAGAAAGGGAAACCTTTTGATGAAACCAAGTACAGAAGCATAATTGGATCCTTGCTCTATCTTACTGCTCGCAGACCTGACGTAATGTTTTCAACATGTGCGTGTGCTAGATATCAGGTGAACTCTAAGGAATCTCACTACACAGCTGCAAAGCTGATTTTGAGATACCTTAAGGGAACACCAAATCTTGGCTTATGGTACCCAAGAAGTAATGATAGCGGACTGATTGGATTTTCAGATGCAGACTTTGCAGGTAGCAAAGACTACAAAAAGAGCACTTTCAGGCACTGCCAATTCCTTGGAAGAAGGCTCATATCTTGGAGTAGTAAGAAATAGAATTGTATTGCAATCTCAATCGCTGAGTCAGAATACATTTCTGCTGGCAGTTGTTGTGCACAACTTCTATGGAAAAAGAATCAACTTGAATACTACAACTTGAAGTTCAGGGACATTCCTATGTTTTGTGACTCCTCCAGTGTTATAGCAATTGCCAACAATCCAGTTTCTCACAGTCGAACAAAGCACATCGAATTGAGATATTATTTCATTCGAGAGCATGTGGACAATGGGGACATCATCCTCCAGTATGTTCCAACAGATATGCAAGTTGTAGATATTTTCATGAAGCCGCTGAACGAGGCCAAGTTCTCCTTCTTCAAGACAGAACTTGGTATGCTGAACATGGAGTCCTGAAAAGTTCACATTTGAAGTCAAGAGAAGATTCTACATTCAACCACTCAAAAATTCCAAGAGAATTCTTACTCAACAAATCTTCAGAAAAATTTCAAGCTAAGAAATTAACATCTCAAAAAACTAATGGAGTTCTCAAAAAACTATTGGATTTCTTGAGAAATATCAGACTTCTCAGGAAAACGTAACTGTATTTCTCAGGAAATATTGGACTTCTCGGAAAATTTCATTATATTTCTCAAAACATTTATGGACCTCTCGAGAAATGTCAAATTCAGTCAATTTAAATTTTCTAGAAGAATTTGAACCACCACTCCTCAGGTATGCCTTTTTTTATTCTTCGAAATTTTTAATTTTATATATATAGAAAACTTCCAAGAAATATCCAAATCCACATTTTGAAAAAGGCCCTTTCCTGAGAAAGATTCTTCAGTTCCGCCAAAGGCTTTCGCCGCTCTTCTCATGAAACTCCGTCGTCTCTTCTCGAAAAATTCAAAAAACTTTCACCTTCTTCAATCGATGGCTCCCAGTGCAAAGATTGGTGTCGGCAATGAGATCGTTCGCTCGAGTATTGATGAAATCTCCGATGATTTCCGAAATGTCATTCTACTTCTTGAAACTGCCGGCCTCTCTTTCTTTCTCGAGCATCCGTGCAAAGTTCTGATTCCAGAAGTTGAAGAGTTCTTCAGAAATGTTAAGCTTAAAATGAGTGAAAAGTTGTTAAAAAGTTATGTTAGAGATATGAATATCAAAATGCAACCATCCTCTTTAACAAAATTTCTGAGATTACCCTCCATTGATGAGGAAGACTACTTGGAAGAACCCGATTAATCCAAGGCTCTGTCTTTTTGTGGTCTTTCCCAATCCACCACCACCATTCAAAGACAACATGAATAATGAAAGCAAACTTTTGGCAGACATTCTCGGAAAAGTTCTCCATTGCAAAATAGGTTCTATTGGATATCTCTCCTCAGACTTCTTCTGCATGTTGAATGCTGTGATGTGCCACAAAAAGTTCCAATGGGGGTATATGCTATTTGAGATGATTAAGGAAATCATGAAAGCACCTAATTTTGCAAGGGTCATTTCCCTATATCTGAATCAAATGCACCCAGAAGTCTTTGACTTGTCCGATGGTGTATCCATTCACCACTTGAAGAAAGTCTCACTCTGATCCATCACCAGATGGTAAATCAGAATTCCAAAGCCAGGCCAAGCTCCACCAGCACTAAGGACAGTAGTTGATGAGGACAGGTCCCCATCTCCCCTGCATATTGATATAGTTGGCATATCTGATGCAACTGTTGAGGGGGGAGCTTGCTCCTTTAGTTCATGGGAAGATCAGTAGGCTGAGGTCCCAGAAATAGAGTTTCAGTCAGATGTTCCTATAGATCAGGTGACAGAGAAAATTCTTGATGATGATGTGACGGTGGAAGAGGAAAACACTGCTCAGTTTGATGATGAAGAGATTCTAGAAGATATTCCTGAATAGACTCCAGAAGATTCTCAGCTTATGGAACATATTGAGGGGGAGAATGTGGATATAGTCTCTAATGAAGAGGATGCAGTTACCCCAGATCCTGTAGAACCTCCTCTCAGGAATTTAGATTTCTCTCTCCCTACTATTCTTGGCGAGGAAGGGGATGTAATGATATCTGCCCAAAGAGGCAAAAGTTCATTGGTTATTCAAAAAATACCAGTCTGTACAGCTCCAACACTACCTCCTCCACCTCCTCGAGATGAATTCATTCCCTATGATACCCTTTTGGTAAAATTGAGTCTATGTTGACTAAGTAAAGAGAGTACTTTGACAAGTCTCTCAAAGAGGTAACTAATAGAGTAACTGCACTTGAAAAAGAAATTAGTAGAGGATTTGCTAAAATTCAGAGCAATACAGATGAATTCAAAATACTGTTAAATATTGGTGGCAAGGCTTTGGACCACACTATCACTAGTGTTGGTGAGGTCATGGATCAGGCAGTCACTGTGGCTAACAATCAGATTCTCTTGCTGAAAAAAACTGAACAACAGAACTTTAAAACCTGTGAAGAAGTTAAGAAATTCAAGGAAGATGCCATAGAGACTCTAACAGTAGAAGCCAGAAAGGGGGAGTATAAGGTAAAAGAAAATCTAGAGAAAAACGTTCAAGAGATAAAGACTCAGTAAGACAACTAACTAAAAGAGATCAGTACAAGTGTAGAGACACAGATTAAAGGTGTAAACATTTATACTTATGAGACTGCAGTATGGATGCACAACCAAATGTTTCCAGAATTTCAAGTTGACCCAAATGAGGCTCCACCTCCTCATCTTGATCCAAATCTTTGCAAGCCTACATTCTCTCCAAGACCTGAACAACATGGTATTCCTCCTGATACATATTCTCAAGTCCGGACTTCTGATCAGCCTGAGATACCTCAGGATCTACCTCCTAAAGTATATGTGCCTAAGAAAAGAAAGTATGGTGATGGTACCTCAGTCAGTCGATCCATTCCAAGTCAAGCAGCTGCCCAAAGGATAGAAAAAGAATTTGTTGAAGTTTGGAGTCCAACCTCCAAGTCCTTAATTCTAGACACTCAGAAATTAGTTGAAGAATTTCATGATAATAAGGATAATCATTACAATCATAAGGAGTGGGAGCTATATGAAAATCTATGACAAAAAGAAGGATTTATGATCGTGAATATGACCGTAATAATCCTAATGCTCCTCCTCGTCCTCCTAAGTACTATCCCAAGCCCTTCAGTTATCAGAAAAGGCAGCAAGAGAAGAAGGAACGTCAACATCAGCAATAGTACAAATAATTCATGATTTTCAGTGTTATAGAATGTTATGGACCAAGATATTTCTATGGGCAATTTCTATATATATAAAAATTTGAATTTTGATGATCTAATTATTTCTTATCTCTCCTTGTATATATTGCTTTATTTATTAGTTAATTCTTTGATTATCTTCATATACTTCACCTTAGTGTAGAGAGTTCTGACTTCTACAAATAAGGGGAGATTATTGGGTATTATATCCAGAATAACCTAGATTTGTGTGAAGTCACCCTTGAACTAAGTTGAATTAGTTATGTATTTGATGTTATTCTTTAGTTGAGTGATTGCAGGTCATTATTGCTAAGTGTAGACCAATGGCAGTTTACAATGAGTCACCAAACACAGTACCATGCAATGTAATCCCTCATTATGTGATCTATGATGTTGACTCATGTGTAACCTGTCTATTGGGATGTACTTCATTTTCAAGTACTAAAGCAATGGAAGAAAGGAAAGGTTGTCGGTTTTCAACAAAGTAGAATTAATTTTTCAGAAAAAAATTTTAAGTCCTTTTCTCGGGAAATGAAGTGTATTTCTCGAGAAGTCAAAGTTAATTTCTCGAAAAAGTAAAGCTTTTCATGAGAAACCTCAAGAATTCTCGAAAATTCTCAAAAACTATCTCCAAGTAAATTTCTCGAGAAAGCCTTGAAGATTTCTCGAGAAGCCTTGAAGATTTCTCGAGAAGCCAAGTAAATTTCTCGAGAAAGCCAAGCAGTTCTCGAGAAGACAAAATTCTTTCTCGATAAGCTAAGTATTTTTCTCGAGAAATCTAATCTTTCTTGAGAAATCAATCCTTTAGTTCTAAGAATTTACGTTAAACATTTTTTCTTGAGAAGACTAGGCCATTTCTCAAGAAATCAAATCATTTCTCGAGAAATCAGTTCTTCTGTTCAAAATTTCCGTTTAAGTATTTTTCTTGAGAAGACTACGCCATCTCTCGAGAAAGCAAATCATTTCTCGAGAGAGCAAATCCTTCTCGAGAAATGAGTACATCAGTTCAAAGAATTTCGGTTAAGTAAATTTCTCGAGAAAACCATGTCGTTCCTCGAGAAAGCGAATCCTTCTAGAGAAATTATTAGTCTTCTCGAGAAATAGAGTTACAGAAATTTCTTTTTATACAGTCTGATGGGATTTTGAAATAATCTAAGTTCTTCATGATTGGTCCACGTGGATCATTCCTTAATGATTTATGATTGTTAGACAATGTTCTATAAAGTCTTTTCAGAGATTTGCTAACCCTAAATTACAGTAATCAGAATCGCACCGCAATTCTAAATCTGGAGAAGCCGCGTCGTCTTCAACATCGTTCTTCATTGTCGCTCATCTCTCGATCTAGTGATTCCAAGAAGTAAATATTCGACAGATCACAGATTCAAGATTCTTCAAACATCAACTTGATCGTGTCGGATCCCAAGTTTTCAGATCAAGTTTTCTCAAGATTTCTTCCTCAACATCTTCATCGAGATTTTCAGTTTTCAAGAAGGAAGATCCTTGAAGATTTCAGATCTGGAAGTATAATGTTTCTATTGTTATTGTAACATTTACTTTAACTATTGTAGGAGCTTTGTCTCCGAGATTTTAGAAAGTTTGTTCTTCCGAGTGTAGATCCCATCTTGTGGGATCAAGTTTGTAGGAGTGTGTTATCTCCGAGTTGTAGGAGAGTTGCTCCGAGTTGTAGGATTGTTGCAATCAGAGATATAGTGAAGTAGCCGAGGCTAGCCATGGTGCTAAATTGGCGAGGTGGAGAGTGGAT
The DNA here is from genome assembly GCA_039583875.1 of Platanthera guangdongensis. Lineage (NCBI taxonomy): Eukaryota > Viridiplantae > Streptophyta > Magnoliopsida > Asparagales > Orchidaceae > Platanthera > Platanthera guangdongensis. Next base: position 62,061,144 of record CM077165.1, read on the forward strand.
GTACCCAAGATTGGGGAACCACTATAAATTCCTTGTGTCGTTTGGATTGTGCTTGATTATTTTCTTTGTTCGATTTCTCTCATGTTTTTATTCAGCAAAAGACGCAAAACTCACATATTCACCCCCTTCTAGGTGATTTAGGTAGACAACTAAATATTTTCACTTACCAGCTAGGTGAGAGCCTGATAGGGGGATCTGCTCTGTATCCGGGTAGACTCTCTCGAGTGACATCTAGCCATGTCCTCTAGGTCTGAGCCTAACAGCGGGATCAGCTCGGGGTCCGGTAGAATCTCTCTTGTGACATCCAGCCCTGCCAGCTAGATGAAATCCTAACAGCGGGATCTGTTTGGGGTCCGGGTAGACTCTCTTGAGTGACATCCAGCCCTGTCCGCTAGGTGTGAGCCTGACAGCGGGTTCTACTCTGGTCCGGTAGAATCTCTCGTGTGACATCCAGCCTTGCTATCTAGATGAAATCCTAAAAGATGCAAAACTCACATATTCACCCCCTTCTAGGTGATTTAGGTAGACAACTAGATATTTTCACTTGCCAGCTAGGTGAGAGCCTGACCGGGGGATCTGCTCGGTGTCTGGGTAGACTCTCTCGAGTGACATCCAGCCCTGTCCGCTAGGTGTGAGCCTGACAGTGGGATCTGCTCGGGGTCCGGTAGAATCTCTCGTGTGACATCCAGCCCTGCCAGCTAGATGAAATCCTAACAGCGGGATCTGTTCGGGGTCCGGGTAGACTCTCTCGAGTGACATCCACCCCTACCAACTAGATGAAAGCCTAGCTGCGGGATCTGCTTGTGATCTATGTTTTGAACATGTCCTGCCACAAATTTTATTATAAGAAGAGCTGGAATATCAAGATATTTCATATTTACCAAAGGGATGAACATACATGATTCATGGGTAGAAACACTACAAGTCATCACCGCTCCAGGTGTGACTTACCCTCCACATTCTAGAGGCGATACCCTCCTGACCTCAACACTTCTTTCATAATGTATGGACCTTCCCTGTTTGGGTTGAGCTTTCCCACGGCAGCTGATCTACCAGCATCATCTACTTTTTTCAGGACCAAGTCCCCTTCCGCAAATTATTTTATTCTGACATGCTTGTCAAAGTACTTAGCCATCTGCCTCTTGATTTCTTCTTGTCTGACGGCGGCCACATCTCGGAGCTCCTCCGTCAGGTCCAGGGAGAGTTATAGATCATTCTCATTCTCGACTCTCCATTCTTCCCTGCCTTCCCCTGCTGCCACAACCCGTTTTGTCCAGACCTCAAATTCTATTGGAGCACAACCTCACAGCCGTGGGAGAGCTTGAATGGGGTCTCCACGGTGGCCGTATTGGGTGTAGTTCTAAGGGCCCACAAAACTGAGGGGAGCTGCTCCACCCAACACCCCTTCAAGTTCTCCACCTTCTTCTTTAGCAAGTTCATAATGATCTTGTTCTTCTCCTCCACCTGTCCGTTGATCCTAGGGTGGTGGACCGAGGCAACCCTGAGATAAATCCCAAGCTGTCCACAAAAATTGATGAACTTTGCACTGGCAAACTGAAGCACATTGTCCGTGACAATGGTCTGGGGCAACCCGTGTCTGCAAATGATCTCCCCCATACGAAGTTTCGGATTACCTGGGAGGTTACCTTCGTTAGCGCCTTCACCTCCAACCATTTAGAAAAATAGTCGATCATCACAAACAAGAATCTTCTGTGCCCACTATCCTGAGGGAAGGGCCCTACCATGTCAATTCCCTAAATGGCGAAGGGTCAGGGTGTGGTGATGCTCCTTAGCCTTTGAGTTGGCAGCAGTTGGAGCAGGGCAAACAACTGGAACTTCATGGAAAACTCGGCAGTATCCCGACCCAGGGTCGGCCAAAAGTCCCCTTGCCTCATTATCCTCCCCTCTAAGGTCCGGCTTGCCGAGTGACTCAGAGTCACCCCGACATGAACTTCTTCCAAGATCCTCTGGACCTACTTCTCGATCACACAACGTGCTATGACCCTTAAGAGGGTCTTGAGATACAACTTACCCTCGTTCATTTGGTAGTATGCGGACTTATGCTTGAATCATTTTTTATCCATACCCTCCGGGAACTCCCCTGTGGATAGGAATGCATCGAAGGGGTCCATCAACGAAGGGCACTGATCTACCTCCATTAGATTTCTCTCTTCAATGGAAGGGTGGAACAAGTCGGTGATGGTACCTCCCAACCGAGGTCTGTGCTTGGCCAATTGATCTACTTGTTTGTTCTCCTCCCGCGACACAAGTCTGATGGAGAATGTCTGGAATATGCTGATAACTCCCTTTACTTTGGCTATGTATAATTGGAGAGTATGCTCCCTGGCCTCAAACTCGCCATTAATCTGGGAGGCCATCACCATGGAATCCGTAAGAACCTCCACATCCTGCACACCTAGCTCCCTGGCCAGTCAAAGCCCTGCAATCATTGCTTTGTACTCAGCCTAGTTGTTGGAAATGGGGAAGTGAAAAAGCACTGTTTGCTCAATCTTCGTTCCCAGGGGGATTTCTAGGATCACTCCTACCCCCAAGGACTGTCTCCCCGACGCGCCATCCACCTTCACCCTCCAAGGAACTAGGTGAATGAGCTCGGCCTCCCCTACTTCGACCACATAATTAGCTAGAAAGTCGGCATCGCTTGAGCATTGATCAAGAGGCGGGGAACAAAAGAAATATCAAATTCACTTAGCTCCACCTACCACTTTGCCAACCCTCACGAATGCTCCACCCCCTCAAAGATGTTGTAGTGGGGATGGTCAGTCACCACTTAGATGGAGTGTGCCTAAAAGTAGGGCCAGAGCCTCCAAGCGGAGATGACCAAAGCAAAGGCTAGCTTCTCCAAAATCGGATACCAGAGCTCCGCCTTCCTCAAGACCATGCTCACGTAGTAGATGGGTATTTGCTTCTTGCCTTCTTCTCGAACCAAGATGGAGCTCAGGGCCTCGGCCCGTACCCCAAGGTACAGAGACAGATCTTCCCGCTCCTTCGGTCCCTAGAGTAGCGGAGCCTGGGTCAGCAGCCTCTTTAAGGCTTGGAAGGCTCCCTCGCACTCCTCGGACCATTCAAACTTCTGATTTTCTCTTAGTGCCTTGAAGAAGAGGGAGCACTTCTCTCCTGCCCGAGAGAGGAACCCGCTCAACCCTGCCAACTTCCCCATTAGCTGCTGGACATCCTTGGAGTTTCGAGGCGATCCTAACTCCATGATGGCCCTTACCTTGTCAGGGTTAGGCTCTACACCTGCGGGAGTAAGAAGATGTCCTAGGAACTTCCCCCTGCTTGCCCCGATGACACACTCCAAGGGATTCAGCCTCATCTTGTATTTTCACAGGGTGCCAAAGGTCTCTTCCGGTCCTGGAGGTGAGAGTCAACATCCCGAATCTTGATCATGAGATCATCTACATACACCTCTATTGGGTACATTGGAATAAATGTACCTGATTTGAGGAAGTCTCACCCTACTCAATGATATACATCAAAATGTATTTGATGTATTTTGAGTTACCTTGTGCAGGTTAAGTAATTGCAGGGAAAGCTTAAAAGTTTCTAAGTCCATGTGTCGACACCTAGAAGAAAAGTGTCGACACTTAAGAAGACTTGTGTCGACACCCAGGAAAGTTGTGTCGACACTTGGAGTAATTGTGTTGACACCAGGAATGCAGAGTCGACACCAGAAGGAAAGTGTCGACACATACAGGCTGTGTCGACACTCCATGAAGAAATGTCCAGAGAAGCTGTCATCGACACTTAGAAGTAGTGTCGACACCTAGAGGAACTTTGTCGACATCAAAAGTGTCGACACATGGAGGCTGTGTCGACACTCAGCAAAATTTCAATAAAGTTCAAGTACAAGTGTCGACACTAGGAGGCTGTGTCGACACTCAGCAAACTTCAACAGAGTTTAAGTGCAAGTGTCGACATAATGAAGAATGTGTCGACACACAGCGAAAGTCTCAACACATGAAGAAAGTGTCGACACTAAGAAGATGTGTCGACACTCAGCAAATTTCAATGAAGTCTAAGTACAAGTGTCGACACTAAGAAAATATGTCGACACTCAGCAAGTATCAACACAGAAGGCATGTGTCGACACTAAGAAATGTGTCACACTCAGCGAGTATCAACACAAGAAGATGTGTCGACACAAAGGAGTTGTGTCGACACTTACAAGAATTTAACTAAGTACTAAAGAACAAGGAGTTGTGTCGATACACAATATCAGTGTCGACACATATTGAAGAAGCAGTGTCGAGAAGCAGATTCTACAACACAAGGAGTTGTGTCGACACCATGAAGGCTAGTGTCGACACTTAGTCTACTTGTGTCGACACTTAAAGACTGACTGACTGTCTCGACACTTTCAGATAGTTACAGAAAATTCAAGAAGTGACTGGATGACTTGACAGCTGCCATTCCAGCCGGTCTACTGCAACTGTCAGAGATGTCAGAAAAGTCGTTAGAAACCGGATCAGCCGGTCACCATGAAGAAGGCCTATATAAAGGCTTATTCTGTCAACAGAAGAACATGATTAACAACAATCAACTGAAGAGTTGGAAATCATTAAAGTGAAGAACAATACAACTAGAAGAAGACCTTCAAGTGAAGATCTAAGAAGTTGGAGAGAGAGCTCCTTCCAAGAAGACAGCTGTTGAACCAGGCTGTGAAGAAAGTTTCAGATTGAGTTCTGATTCTTAAGTTAGCAGTGATTGAAGATCAGCTGCATAGAGACTCAACCCTATTGTGTTCTAAATTCAAGAAGCTTTGAAGAAAGCCAAGGGAGGTTGATCTCAGCAAAGTTCTTCCAAGAACTCATCAAGAAACCTGTCAACTCTTCTCTCTTATTCTGAGTTGTAGGTATATACATTGTAATTTTAAATTTCTTGTAGGATCCTTAGGGATCTGAGTTGTAAGCCTGAAATTATAAAGGATGAGTGGTAGGGCCTATGTGCCTGAGTGTAGGAGATACTTTTCTCTGAGTGTAGGCCTTGTTGAAGGCTGAGTGTAGGTCTTTGTGAAGACTGAGTGGTAGGGTTGTGTGCCTGAGTTGTAGGAGTGGGATCACTCTGAGCTGTAGGAACCTATTTGGGGTTCTGAGTGTAAGATCTGAGGATCTGAGGAATAGTGGAGAAGTTGGGCCGAATCTAGTACACTACTAGATAGGTGAAGGGGGAAAGTGGATGTACCCAGACCTTGGGGAACCACTATAAAACTGTGTGTACTCTGTGTATGTGATTGATTCTGTGTATGCTGTGTTAAAGTTCTGTGAATTCTGTGATTAATTCTGCCTAAAAGTTTAAAAAGATTATAGTCACCTATTCACCCCCCCCCCCCTCTAGGTGATTAGGTATAATTTCTTTCAAGTGGTATTAGATGGAGGTTCCTTAAAAAGGACATAACTGTCTGAGTAAAAGTTCCTGTTGGCAGATTCAGTATAATCAAGGGCAGACTCAGCATAATCAAGAAAATCAAGAAAATGGGTTCAACAGAGAATCACAAAGAACTTGGATCCATGAAGTTGCCAATCTGTAGAAAGGAGATTTTTGGCATCTAGAAAGAAAGGGTTAGACTATTTATGGAAGCCTCTGACCCCAGAATCTATATTACTGTTCAAGAAGGGCCATATGTGCCAATGAAGGTATCTGTGTTGGATGCAAATCAGAGAACTCCAAAAGACTATTCTGAAATGACCAAGGATGAGATTATTCTGGCCACTATGGACAAGAGGGCCCAGAATATTATTGTGAGTGCAATAGATGATGCCACATTCTAGAATTTGATTCACTGTAAAACATCAAAGGAAATGTGGGACACACTGATAGTGTACATGGAGGGCTCTGAAGAAGTTAGACAGGACAGAAAGTCTTTACTAAATCAGGAGTATGAAAGTTTCAGACAAGGCAGGTCTGATAGTATAACAGAATGCTACAAGAAATTCTATAGGATCGTCAATGAGTTGATGTCTTATGGAAGAGAATTCAGCAACTATGAGCTGAATGATAAATTCTTGAGATCCCTAACAAAAGACTGGGATACTAAGATTTGTGTCATAAGGGAAATGGCCAAATTAGCAGACATTCCTCCTCCAACATTGTTTGGAAAATTGTTATCCTATGAGATGCAGTTGATGGTAAGGAAGGAGGAGGAGAAGACTACAAGAATTGAGCACAAAGAAAGAGCTGTGGATTTCAAGACAGAAGCCACTAGGAAATATAAAAGTAAGTCTCCATCTCCACCTCCAAAAGTTGCTGAGACTGAGACAGATGAGTCAGAAAGCAAGAATTCTGAAAAGAGTGAGAGTGATGAAGATTTTGCAGCTTTCACTAGACATTTTCAGAAGTTTCTTAAGAAGAAACAGTGGAGATCTAAGTCATCCACTTCACAGAAGTCATCAAAGTATGACAGGAGAAAGCCCAAGACAAGTAAAACTACATCTTCAAAGATAGTCTGTTATTGTTGTAACAAACAGGGACATGTTGTTGCTGACTGTCCAGAGAAGAGGAAAGAGTCAACTGATAAGAAGAAGACTCAAATCAAGGGCAAAAAGGAAAGGTCCTTTGTTGCTAAGAAGGACAAAAGTCTGTTAGATATGTCTTCTTTAGAAACTGATTCAGAAGTTGAAGCTTACATTGGATTGTTTGCTGAAGAAGAAGAAGATGAGTTCATCCAATTAATGAACTCAATATATGAGCAAGAGGACAATCAGTGTCAGGGACTGATGGCCTTATCAGAAGGAGACAAAATCCAGGATCAGCCTGGACCAAGTCAGGTACAAAATTGTTCTGTTAGTTCAATTTCTAGTACTGGATCAGAATCAGATTCATCAGCATCAAGTGATGAGAGTGGATCTGAATCTGAAGGAGATATTCATCAATTGATTGATGAATATAGAGTAGTGTTGCAAGCTTTAAAGAAAAGCAAATCCTTGGCCAAGAGTCAGGCTAAGGAGATTGCCAGTCTTAAAGTTGCTGCAACAGATTTTGATAAGTTGATTGATCAAAAACTAAATGAAATAACCAGGCTGAAGAACATTACTGTTATTCAGATGGGGACTATTACATTCAATAATGATCAAATCAGAAATCTGGAGATTAGTCTTCAGAAGGAGAGAGATATAGTAGCAAGGTTTTCTAAACCAAAGTCTATTTTACCTTTGATAGATGAGTTCATTTCTCAAAAGGGTAAAACTGGATTGGGGTTTACTAAACCTGACAGGACTGTTCAGTCTAAGTCTAAGGGCAAAGCCCCAGTACTCAACAAGGAGCCTGCTGTAGACAAAACAGCCAGGGTTGTACCTAAGCAAAGGTACAACAGATTTGAGTGCTGGTGTTGTGGCAAGGTAGGCCACTTTGCCATAGACTGTTGGCACAATTCTAGTACCAAGGTGAGTAGCAATCTGCCTGCTAGAAAAGCTACAGGTAGTTTTGTTAAGAGGCAAACTAACCAGCACCAAGGACCCAAGAATTCTTTGGGTTCTAAGGTTAACAAATCTATTTTGCAGGTGAGTCCAAGTGGTCATGCCCCAATATGGTACTTGGACAGTGGATGTTCCAGGCACATGACTGGAACTAGGGGATTGCTAAAGGACTATACACCAATCAAGGATGGTCCTAAAGTCACCTTTGGTGGTTCTGAAAAAGGAATCATCAAAGGCTTTGGTAACATTTCAAGCAACCTTATTACAATTACTCAAGTGGCTTATGTTAAAGGTTTGAAACACAACCTCATTAGTATAAGTCAACTGAGTGATTTAGGATATGACATCTCATTTGTCAAAGATGGTTGTCATATCAGGAGGTCAAATGATCAAGAGATCATTCTGACTGGTTATAGGAAGAGAAATGTCTATTGTCTAGACATTATGTGTGAGAATAATGTTTCTCCTGTGTGTCTTGTAGCTGATGAGAAAGTCTCTCATTGTGTCAAATGGAACAAGAGGCTAGCCCATCTTAACTACAAGACAATTGGCCAACTCTTCAGCAAAGAGTTAGTGAGGAATGGTCCTCAGGTTAAGTGTATTAAAGATGGGATATGCTCAGCTTGTCAAAAGGGCAGGCAGACTAGATCCACCTTTAATAGCATTGAGAACAAAGATGTTGTGAGGTGCTTATACCTCTTGCATATGGATCTCTTTGGTCCTATGCCAGTTCACAGCCTAGGTAGGAAGGTCTACACATTTGTGGTTGTAGATGACTACTCAAGGTTTTCCTGGGTGTTCTTCCTTAGACAGAAATCTAAAACTCCAAGTATCTTATAGAGCTTTGTTAAACAAATTCAGAATGAATTGGACAGTACAGTGGTCAAAATCAGAAGTGACCATGGTACTGAATTTCAGTCTGACAGTATGACAAAACTGTGTGAAGAATTTGGAATTTTTCAGGAATTTTCTTCACCAAGAACACCTCAGCAAAATGGCATTGCTGAAAGGAAAAATAGAACCTTGATTGAGGCTGGTAGAACCCTATTAAGTGACACATCTCTCCCAGAATATTTTTGGGCTGAGGCAGTAAACACTGCATGCCATGTAATTAATAGGGCTACTATTACCAAGAGCCACAATAAGACCCCCTATGAGATTGTGAAAGGCAGAAAACCAAATCTATCCTATTTCAGGATCTTTGGTTGTAAATTTTATATACTTAACAATGGTAAGTCTTACTTAACCAAGTTTGCTGCCAAATCCCAAGAGGGGATCTTTGTTGGGTACAGCAATAATAGTAAGGCTTATAGGGTCTACAACTTGACTACTCAAGTTGTAGAAGAGTCAGTACATGTAGTGTTTGATGAAGCTAGACTCATTAACAATGAATTGTCTAGAAGTGTTTGCAGCTCTACAGGTGTGACTGAGAAGATGGACAAGCTCACTATTTAAGAAGGTTCTACTGCAAGTCAGCATGTGGATGATAGTGGCTGCTGTCCAGGGGGGTTCAAGATACTCCAGTTGATGAAGAAGATCAAGAGGAGCTGCTGAATGAAGAAGCTGTAGGTACACAACCAGAAGACAGGCTGCCTCCAGCTAATAGACATCTAAAAGATCATCCAGCAAATCAAATTATTGGTGATCTCAGACAAGGGGTACAAACAAGGAGCAGAAATCTAAGTTCAGTACTCTACTCCAGTTTTCTATCACCAAGTAGAGCCAAAGAAATTTGAAGAAGCCATCCTAGACCCTCATTGGATTGAGGCTATGCAAGAGGAGCTGAACCAGTTCAAAAGATGCAATGTCTGAGAGCTTGTTCCTAAACCCAAGGACCACAACATTATAGGAACTAAGTGAATCTTTAGGAACAAGATGGATGAACATGGAGTTATTGTGAAGAACAAAGCTAGACTGGTTGCAAAAGGTTATAGGCAGGAAGAAGGTATTGACTTTGATCAGACCTTTGCTCCAGTAGCCAGACTGGAGGCAATAAGGATGTTCTTGGCCTATGCAACCTATCAAGGGTTTAAAGTATACCAAATGGATGTTAAGTCAGCCTTTCTGAATGGAAATCTGAAGGAAGAAGTCTACGTGGAACAGCCATCAGGTTTTGTTGATTCAACTAAACCTAATTATGTTTATAGACATAGGAAGGCTTTGTATGGGTTAAAACAAGCCCCTAGGGCTTGGTATGAAACCCTGTCTAGTTTCCTCATTGAGAATAAATTCACAAGGGGGAAAACAGACAAGACTCTATTCCTTAGGGAATCCAAAGGCAAGATCATTCTAGTCCAAATATATGTAGATGACATCATATTTGGGTCTACTGAAAGTAGTCTTTGCAAAAAGTTTGCAAAACTAATGCAAGGACAATTTGAAATGAACAGTATGGGGGAACTTAAGTTCTTCTTGGGTCTCCAAGTTAGATAGACTGAGGATGGTTTATCCATATGCCAGTCTAAGTTCACCCTAGAGTTGATAAGGAAGTATGGTATGGAATCATCCAGTACCATGAAAACTCCTATGGGGTCAAGTATGTCTCTTAGCAAAGATGATGCAGGGAAACCTGTATATGAGACTTTGTATAGAGGGATAGTTGGCTCCCTACTATATTTTACTGCAAGTAGACCAGATATCATGTATGCTACATGTGTCTGTGCTAGGTACCAAGCTTGCCCTAAAGAATCTCACTTGACAGCAGTCAAAAGAATTCTGAGATATCTTAAGAGCACTTCTTATCTAGGCCTTTGGTACCCTAGGAATGGAGACTTTGAACTGACATGTTATTCAGATGTAGATTTTGCAGACTGCAAGGAAGATAGGAAAAGTACAACAGGTACCTGTCAATTCCTAGGTGGAAGACTGATTTCATGGAGTAGCAAGAAACAAACAAGTGTGGCTATCTCCACAGTAGAATCTGAGTATGTGGCTGCAGGAAGTTGCTGTGCTCAACTTCTATGGATTCAACATCAGCTAGAAGACTATGGTATACAAGTAAGTAGAACACCTCTATTTTGTGATTCTACTAGTGCTATTTCTATTGCAAACAATCATGTCTCCCATAGTAGGACTAAGCACATAGAAATAAAATACCACTTTCTAAGAGAACATGTGGAAAAAGGAGATATTTCCCTAGAGTATATTAATACAGATAATCAACTAGCTGACATGTATACTAAGCCTTTAGATGAAACCAAATTCAATAAATTTAAAATTGAATTAGGGATGATAAACTTAGAATAAGTTTTCAAAATTGGCTAAGTAAAAAGGTGTCGACACACAGAGTTGTCTGTGTCGACACATAGAAGTGGTGTCGACACTTCAGAGAAATGGTGTCGACACATCTAGGAAGTCTGTGTCGACACTTCAGAGAATTAGTGTCGACACATACAGGGTAGGTGTCAACACATCCAAGGTGGTGTCGACACTTAAGATTTATACAGAATTAGTCGGGTAAAGTCTCGACTAAGTGTCGAGCTAAGTGGTGTCGACACAAAAACAAGTGTCGACACATATATTCTGTCGACTATACTTGTGTCGACACATAGTTGTCGAGACATTATAAGTCTGTGTCGACACTTATCAACAGTGTCGACACAATTTGAGTATTTTGACGCGCCCTTTCATCTTCGATTCTAGAAAGGTATAAATAGGTTTTTGCCATTGTCTGTCGACACGCTCACCAAAGTTTCGAGACCAAACTTGTGTGTCGACACCTCTCTTCTCTAAATTCAAATTTCTTCAAACCCTAATGGCGCCCAAGCTAGAAGAGAATGTGAATGAAGGATATGAACTCGTGCAGCACGCTTTTGATGACGCGGAACCCGAGATCAAAGGCGTGATAACCCTATTCGCAGAGACTGGATTAGAATTTATTGTTTCAGAACCGATCAAGATCTGGAAGAAGGAGGTCCTGGAATTTCTGAATGGAGCAATAATAGATGAATCAGGACTTAAGATTAAGTCAAGAGTTCATGGAACCAAGGTCAAGGTCACACAGAAGAGTCTGAGGAAGGTACTACAACTGCCAAGAACTAACGAAGAAGAAGATGTTTCTGCTTCTAAGACTAGAGAAGCATTGACATGGTGTGGACTGGACTCCAACATGAAAATAGGATCTGTATTCAACAGAAAAGGAATGAACATGCAAGGCAAATTCTTATCTGAAATTGTGGGCAAGGTCATACTGAGCAAGCCTGGAGGGCATGATAGAATATCTGCCCATATGTTCAGTCTAATGACAAGAATTATCTTCAAACTAGAAACTGATTAGTCTGCAGTTGTGTTTGAGAAGATAAAGGAGAGTATGAAAAAGCCCAATTTGGGTAGAATACTAAGTCTTTACCTAGCTGGCAGTATACCAGAGGTGATGAGTCAAGAAGCTGGATCTAAAATTAACCACATGAGGAGAATGGATTTGAGAATCTTCTCTAGGTGGGAGAGAGTACTGACCAAAGAAATGCCAACTCCTTAGAAGGAAACACCCCAAAAGAAGAAGAAGAAGACAGCCCCTGTGGCTCAAGAATCCTCAAGCAGCTCTGAAGAGCAAGTTGTTTTTACTCCTGATGAAGAAGACACTGGAAATATTGGACAGTCTCCAGCTAGACAAGAAGATGCAGAAAGGCAGGGGGAGCTACCACCAGCAAGCCCAATTCACCTGGATCCACTCGAGGGGGAGCCCTTACTTGTGGAAGAGCCAACTCCACTAGAGAGTGAACAAGCTACCCACACAATACTTGAGGTAATCACTGAAATTAATGAATTAGATTTCCCTATTGAGGATGATGTTTTGTCTGATTCATTACCTAATGTTAATCAGCAAACACAGACACATAGCCAACCCCAGGATGTTGTCATGGAAGACACATCTGTTGCTGATCAAGTAGTTGATGATATAAGAGATTCTCCACCCCATCCTCAACATGGAATTTACTTTAGAAGAACTGTTCCCTGACCTTCTCCAAACTGACTTTGAGAAAGAAAGTGCTGCTGCTGAGGGGGAGAAAGTCATTATTGAGGGGGAGCATGTGGAGATTATAGAAGAAACTGCAAGCAAAGAACCTGAAGTGCCAAAGGATGCTGAGCAGGTTCCTAGGACTGACAAGGATTTACCTTCAAGCCCTAAGGATAGGGTTGATATTGCTAGCACATCTGCTTCAGAAGATGAAGAGGCTGCAAGAGCCAAGAAGAGGAAATTTCAAGTCTTCAAGAGGAGGAGTCAGACATATAAAAAGGCACTGCAAACAATTGCTCCACAACCTGCCCCATCTACTGACTACAGTTCACTGATGGTGGCATTGCAGATAAAGCTGGATGAGCACAAACAAGCTATAGAAAAGTACATAGATAAGGGGCATAAGTCATTACAATTTGATCTGGCCCAAGACATCAAGTCAATCAGATTTGAAATGAATCTGAACAAGAAAGAAATGACTGACTACTTCCATAAGGGAGGAAATGCAGTGGTCTATCTGGCCACTCATCAGGAGAAGATCAAAACACAAGTAGATGATATTGCAGTGAAGCAAGGCTATGTCCTGGAGAACCAGCTGAGAATGAATGATAATCTCACTGCTTCACACAATGCAATAGTAACAGAAATGAAGAATATAACTACTGGTTAGACTACAGCAAGTGCTACAGCTAAGGCAGAATTTGATAAAGCATTACAAGAAGGTATCACTATTGTTACTTCTGCACTTCAAGATTCCCAGAAGCTAATAATTGAAAAGCTCCAAAGGTTGAAACCTTTCTACAAGGATGGAGTAAACTATCTGAATGCACAAATAAGGTTTCAGAAAGATAATCTTAGGGATCACATTGAAAGAGAAGTCATAAAGGGGGAGAGGGTGTTAGTCAAAGCAGGCTCTGATCATGCAAAGTGGATTTCAAATTCCATCAGAGCCACCCTTGGATATCCTCCATTATGTGATGATGACAATGTTGTAGAGTCTGGAATTAATCCTGCATATCTTGGAGGGGAGCAAGCTGAAGTGGCTCAAGTAATATACCCTCCACCAGACTTTGATATGATACATCAAGAGATACAGTCAATGTATAGTCCTCCTGAAGGAAATCAAAATGTCATCATAGAGAAAGTGGTTCAGCCTGTGCCAGAGGCTATACTGAAAGAACAAGAAGCTTTGCTAAAAGAACAAGAGACTCAATTGTCTAAGAAGAGATTCAGAGAGTAAGCTGAACTTAGGCCGCTTTGCTAAAAGAACAAGAGACTCAATTGTCTAAGAAGAGATTCAGAGAGCAAGTTGAACTTAGGCCTGACTTTAAACAATGGAGCCCCACCTCCAGGAATATCATTTTGACTGCTTGGAAAGCTGCTAAGGACAATATCCAGGATAGAAACAAGTGGTATTCTGAACTGGAGTGGAGGAAGCATGAGAACAGGCAAGAGGCCATTGTGCAATATAGAAGAAAGACTAAGATGGGAAAGCTACCTCCTACTGCCCAGGAGCCTAGCAAGTACTTTTCAAAGCCTTATCATTACTTTGAAAGGCAAAAGATCAAAGCTGAAGAATTGAAAAAGAAGGATCTTAAAGGAAAGAAGTCTGTTGCTGCTGAAGATGCTGAAGCCCCAGTCCAAGCAAAGATACAATCAGGAAAGGGCATTGTGATCATGGAGCCTTAGCAGCAATAGGATAGAATTTTTCTTTAGTTTACAGTTGTAATCATTAGATTTTAAACTCTCTGTAAACTTTTGAATAATGAATATGTTGAAGTTGTTAGAACAATGTGATATATGTTAAATCTATTACATTAATGTTCTGAGAAATTTTTGTATACATGTTTTGTTTATACATGTTTATGTACTTACCATGTCATTTAATATTGTTTTACATCATACTGTGAATTTGTTATGTATGGTGTATATCATTGACTAAGGGTTATGACTTCTCCAAATAGGGGGAGATTGTTGGGTACATTGGAATAAATGTACCTGATTTGAAGAAGCATCATCCTACTCAATGATATACACCAAAATGTATTTGATGTATTTTGAGTTACCTTGTGCAGGTTAAGTAATTGCAGGGAAAGCTTAAAAGTTTCTAAGTCCATGTGTCGACACCTAGAAGAAAAGTGTCGACACTTAAGAAGACGTGTGTCGACACCCAAGAAAGCTGTGTCGACACTTGGAGTAATTGTGTCGACACCAGGAATGCAGAGTCGACACCAGAAGAAAAGTGTCGACACATACAAGATGTGTCGACACTCAATGAATAAATGTCCAGAGAAGCTGTGTCGACACTTAGAAGTAGTGTCGACACCCAGAGGAACTTTGTCGACATCAAAAGTGTCGACACTTGTAGGCTGTGTCGACACTCAGCAAAATTTCAACAAAGTTCAAGTACAAGTGTCGACACTAGGAGGCTGTGTCGACACTCAACAAACTTCAATAGAGTTTAAGTGCAAGTGTCGACATAATGAAGAATGTGTCGACACACAGAAAAAGTCTCAACACATGAAGAAAGTGTCGACACTAAGAAGATGTGTCGACACTCAGCAAATTTCAATGAAGTCTAAGTACAAGTGTCGACACTAAAAAAATGTGTCGACACTCAGCAAGTATCAACACAGAAGGCATGTGTCGACACTAAGAAATGTGTCGACACTCAGCGAGTATCAACACAAGAAGATGTGTCGACACAAAGGAGTTGTGTCGACACTTACAAGAATTCAACTAAGCACTAAAGAACAAGGAGTTGTGTCGACACACAATATCAGTGTCGACACATGTTGAAGAAGTAGTGTCGAGAAGCAGATTCTACAACACAAGGAGTTGTTTCGACACCATGAAGGCTAGTGTCGACACTTAGTCTACTTGTGTCGACACTTAGTCTATCAGTGTCAACACTTAAAGACTGACTGTCTCGACACTTTCAGACAGTTACAGAAAATTCAAGAAGTGACTGGATGACTTGACAGCTGCCATTCCAGCCGGTCTACTACAACTGTCAGAGATGTCAGAAAGTCGTTAGAAACCGGATCAGCCGGTCACCATGAAGAAGGCCTATATAAAGGCTTATTCTGTCAACAGAAGAACATGATTAACAACAATCAACTGAAGAGTTGGAAATCAACAAAGTGAAGAACAATACAACTAGAAGAAGACCTTCAAGTGAAGATCTAAGAAGTTGGAGAGAGAGAGCTCCTTCCAAGAAGACAGCTGTTGAACCAGGCTGTGAAGAAAGTTTCAGATTGAGTTCTGATTCTTAAGTTAGCAGTGATTGAAGATCAGCTGCATAGAGACTCAACCCTATTGTGTTCTAAATTTAAGAAGCTTTGAAGAAAGCCAAGGGAGGTTGATCTCAGCAAAGTTCTTCCAAGAACTCATCAAAAAACCTGTCAACTCTTCTCTTTTATTCTGAGTTGTAGGTATATACGTTGTAATTTTAAATTTCTTGTAGGATCCTTAGGGATCTGAGTTGTAAGCCTGAAATTATAAAGACTGAGTGGTAGGGCCTGTGTGCCTGAGTGTAGGAGATACTTTTATCTGAGTGTAGGCTTTGTTGAAGGCTGAGTGTAGGTCTTTGTGAAGACTGAGTGGTAGGGTTGTGTGCCTGAGTTGTAGGAGTGGGATCACTCTGAGCTGTAGGAACCTATTTGGGGTTCTGAGTGTAAGATCTGAGGATCTGAGGAATAGTGGAGAAGTTGGGCCGAATCTAGTATACTACTCGATAGGCGAAGGGGGAAAGTGGATGTACCCAGACCTTGGGGAACCACAATAAAACTGTGTGTACTCTATGTATGTGATTGATTCTGTGTATGCTGTGTTAAAGTTCTGTGAATTCTGTGATTAATTCTGCCTAAAAGTTTAAAAAGATTATAGTCACCTATTCACCCCCCCCCCCCTCTAGGTGATTAGGTACAATTTCTTTCAACCTCCAGGTTCCTCCCCGTCTTCTCCTGGAAGACCCGATCCATCATCCTTTGGTACGTTGCCCCCGTATTTATTAGCCCAAAATGCATCATCTTGTAGTAGTAGCACCCATACCCAGTGATGAATGAGACATCTTAGATATTGGGCGGGTGCATCTTAATCTGATAATATCCTAAAAAAACATCGAGAAAACTCATTACAGAAAAACCGACGGCTGAGTCAACAACTGCGTCGATCTGAGGCAAGGGGTAACAATCTTTAGGACATGATTTATTAAGAAGAGAAAAATCTACACACATCCTCCAGCAACTTTCTCATTTTTTAACCATTATAACATTGGAGACCCATCCTGGATACTAGATCTCTGAAATGAATCCGGTCTTGAGGAGCTTACCCACCTCCTCCCGAATGGCCTCGACAAGCTTGTTTGTGGCATACCTCTACTTATGCCAGATTGGGAGAGCCTCGGGATAAAGATTGAGGTGGTGGTAGGCGACCTCCGCATCTATCCCCGGCATGTCTGCCGCATTCCATGCGAAGATGTTGACATTATTTTGGATGCACTCCAGCATCCTCTCCTGGTACTCTAGACTCAGCCCCCCGCTGATATGCACCTTCTCCACCCTGCATTCCCAGGTGAGAACCTCCATCTCCACCACCTCTTCCACTGCTTCCAACCAGGACTGATCTCCACTTCTCTTTCGACCGCCTCTCCTGGGGCCAGAACTTCTTCCTCAGCTTCCTCCGTGACCATCACCTCCGCTGGCTCCTCCAAAACTTCCTATACCGCCTCCACTTGGGCATGGATCTCTTCCACCTCTACCTCCATGTCCTCAGCTCCACATCCAGCCTCCTACCTAGACTCTTCCTCCATCCTTTTCTCCATCTCCTCGGCTCCCTCTTGCCAGGAGATGGAGTTCACCACCATGACATAGCACTCCTTCGCTACCATGTTACGACACTGAACTTCAGGCACTAATGGAAGGAAGAGAGCACGCAACAGAAGGCGCTGATGAGGGGCCATCCAAAGATCGCGTTGTATCTTCTGGGGGCATCCACGATGACAAAACAACAGTTTCAGGACTTTCCCTTAGGGTAACATGGACTCCCACTCCTCCTTCCACCTCCTTCCTCTCCCCGGAGAATTCGAACAGAGGCCCATCCGAGGCCAAGACTCTCCTGGCCTCCACCTTCATCACGTCGAACGCCTTCTTGAAGATGACATTTATCGAGATCCCATTATCAACGAGGATCCAAGAGACGGTGAAATTTTTGACCGCGACCTGGATGAACAGCGCGTCTCAAAATGGATCCTCATGATCTGGCACATCCTTCCTTAAGAAAGTGAACTTCTCTTCTAGGGGTGGAGCTAGAGACGTCGAAGAGACACTCCGGCGGTATATAGTTTGGAGGCTTTCCTTACGGGCAGCTTCAACTCCCACCCCCCGTGGATCACCTCGATCCCTCCGCGACCTCCTACATTGGCCCGGTCCTCGCACCTGTCCTCCTCTGCCCTGAGCAAGACTTCATCAATCCGCACTTCCTGGCAGGCTTGTTGTTGCTGCTCGATATTTCCCCTCATCTCAAGGAACTCCGGGCACGTAGCCGTGGCATGACCCTCCTCCTGATGGAAGTCACAATAGGGCAGCTCTACCCTTCCTCCTTGCCTCCTACTATGATGGGCTCTCCTCCTCATCCCTAAGGCTATCGCCATAGCCTGATGTTGATAGAGAAGAGGAGGCCTCTTGCCCTACCTCTAGCTTGGAAGGTTAAACTAACCATGTATCCCCTTACAGTGGTCTCCTCCGTGGAAACCTCTCCTCAGCCCTCCGTCTTGCCGCTCTGGCTACCTCCAGCCTAGCCGATTATTCGGCTCCTGGTGGCCCCACCTCGGCTGCTGTTGCTTCTCCCTCTGTCTGGGCTCGAGCCTACACACCTCTTGGCCCTTGCCACCTCTTGGCTCTTCCTCCACGGCCCGTCTGGCAAACTTTCTCTCAAACTCAGGGTTTGACGCCTCCACGTCGACTTCCCTTGTTGCCCTCTCCATCAGTTCCTCAAAGGAAAGAGGTGACACCCTCTTCAGCTCTATCCTGAAGAATCCCTGCTGCAGCCCCAGGGTGAAGGCCATCATCAAAGTATGTCCTGACATCTCCTGGACCTAGATGACCTCATATTGGAACTGGTCCACGTAGTTCCCCAGGGTCTTATTCACCCTCTACTTGATGTGGAACAGAGAATCAGATTCTTTCTTCCTCTTCTTGGAAGTGGTGAACCTTAGCATAAACCCGCAGCATAGGTCCTCGAAATAGCAGATGGAACTGGCTGGCAGCTGGTGGAACCAATCTCTTACCATCTCTTTGAGGGTGATGGCGAAGAGCTTGCACTTGAATGCATCTGACATCTGCTAGATCGATACCACATCCTCAAACCACTATATGTATTGAACCAGATCATCCTTCCCGGTATAGTAGGACATCTCCGGCTCTATAAACCCCTCTGGAACTGGGGCAAATGAGACCAACTAGCAAAGGAGCTGCCACCCCCTACTGGGTGAGCCGGGCGATCTCGCGCGTCGATCTCGCCAACCCTACCTACACTCTCCGAGCCGGGGAACAAAACTCATGCCGACAGATCTCACTCCCTCCCCTCCTCTACTACCTCCTTCCCAGGTTGCCTATCGGGGGCGTTATCGCCCAGGATTGGGGCTACGACAACTGGGAATGCTGGCATCGAGCACTCGGCACGCATGCTGAGTGCGAACATGACGAGATTCCGCATCTCTTGTCAGAAATCCTCGAACATCCCGAGGGTGGCGAGTGGAGGGGGATGTGGTGAGACAGCCATGCTAGAGCCTTGTCCCTCATCTCCAGCCATCTAACTCACAGAAGATTTTCAGTGTTGATCACTCTCCACGCTCACCGCACTAAAAATGTTGAAATAGGATACCGGCTTCCTGTGGAGTCCAAACCCTTGGGGAAGGGGTGATCACACGCTTACTTCTCCTAATAAGGTCAAATGACAAAAAACCTAGAACCAAAAATGGACTTAAGGCTCCAATACGGAGGTCCCACCACACACCCGGAAGATCTTAAAGCGCTTCCCCTCCTTAGCCAAGTGATGAGCTTAAGGATACCTCACAAAGCACTAGAAGATCAAAGAACAAGTAAGCATGCCTTCTAATATACCCCCTTGGGCATATTTATAGTTTTTACATCTGGTCTGCAAATAACGTACCTCCGCTGTTCTAAACGGCTATATGCAGCCCAATTGGGTCTGCCAACAGCCAATCTCCGCTGTTCTAAACGGCTATATGTAGCCCTGCAAGGCACCCATGTAATTTAACCACTAGACCCCACTGGGTGAGTGGTCCATGGGAGCACCACTTCCCACAAGGGCAAGTATTGGGGGAAGCCAGGCACTCGCTTCCTCGACACCCCACTGGGCGAGTGGTCTGTAGTGGGCACCACTAGCCTGAAAGGGGCGAGTACTGGGGAAGCCAGGCACTTGCCTCTGCGACACCCCTCTGCGGATGATTATGGAGGGGTCCCGCACTATACAATAACAAGGAATAGAATATGTTGAGTGAACTCGGCTCCACTCAATGCCAAGGAATAAGAGGCATTGAGTGCACTTAGATCCACTCAATGCCAAGGAGTAGAAGGCGTTGAGTGCACTCATCTCCACTCAACCCCAAGGAGCAGAAGGCGTTGAGTGCACTCGGCTCCACTCAATGCCAAGGAGTAGAATTCATTGAGTGCACTCGGCTCCACTCAATGCCAAGGAACAGAAGGCGTTGAGTGCACTCGGCTCCACTCAATGCCAAACAAAAGGCGTTTAGTGCACTCGGCTCCACTCAATGTCAAGGAGCAGAATGCATTGAGAGGCTAAGCTCCACTCTACGCCAAGGAGTAGAATGTGTTTACTGCACTCGCATCACTCAACGTTAAGGAGTAGAAGGTGTTGAGTGCACTCAGCTCCACTCAACGCCAAGAAGCTGGCTCACGTGACTTACCCAACGAACACCGGACGGGTCTCGGTCATGGAGATCCCGCGAAGAAATGGTCCTTCGGGGGGGGGGGGGGACCCACTAATCGAATACGGGATTGTATAGTAGATAGAATACCCTTCTCAGATTCATTCGTGGTAAGGCTTTTGACTGACTGGATGTTTCAAGGTGGTAAGGCTATAGACCATGGCATCTAGGGCATTGGTCATGTTCATAATATGGTAGTTCACCTGTCTAGTGAGAATGATGCTATGATGCATTCCCATGATTCGAGCATGTACTATATTGAAGAGAAAATGAGAGAATTTTGGACTAGAATTATCCAAAATATTGCTGCAGAATTCTGAAAGGGGGAGCAAAAGTTACAGAGCAGAATGGAATCATTGAATAGGGATATGCGACACCAAATGTACAATGTAAATGAATATTGTTATCAGAATGTAAAGTGGCTGCATGACGAGCTAAAAGGGAGTGCTCCAGCTCAAATTTCACCTTCAGAGCACCCTTTTGCAGGTTCAGAGCATACAGAGAAACCTTTTGTAGGCTCGGAGCCATATGCACCTCCTATACAATATACTCAAGTTTGGTCTGATTCTACTGAGGTAGAGATCACTGAAGAATCTTCCAGACCTCGTCCAAAAAGAAGAAGATATGGGGAAGGCCCATCAGCTAGCAGATCAAAATCTAATTAAAGAAGAGAATTTGCTGAATTATGGAGTCCAATCTCCAAGGAAATAATTTTGGACACTAATAGTTTGATTGATCTTTCAAATGAGAATCCCCAGAAGTATTACAACAAAGAAGAATAGGATAAGCATGAAGTTTCAAATGTGAAGAGAAGGATCCACTTCAGATAGCATAGAAGTTCAAATCCTACTGCTCTTCCTCCACCAAAATACTATCCCAAGCCAAATGCCTATTTTGATATACAAAATGAAAAAAGAAAGGGGCAATCTTAGAATATTATCTTTCTTACTCTGAAATGTAGTGAGAGTCGTGTATACCCGCAAGAAACATATATATATATATATATATATATATATATATATATATATATATATATATATATATATATATATATATATATATATATATATTGTTTTGTTGATCTCTTTGGCTTGAGATTTGACCACCTTATGAAATTTGTCGAATCCCTTCAGTAAAGCTCGATACCGCACCATTAAGTCTGAATCCTCCTCAAATGAGTAGTCTTCATGATAATCGGTGGTTGTATAATATTCAGACAGAGGAGTATGTGGATTTACCTTCCCACTATATTGGGAGTCGTAGTTATCATCTTCTGAATGTGTCATATGCCCAAAGTAGGCTTCTTCATCCGAGCTTGACTCACTTGAGTCGTTATCTCTTGAAGTCTTTGACTTCTTAGCGATGAAGCTCTTTCTTATTTCTTCTTTCCTCTGAAGGATCTCTTTTCTTCTTTCTTTGATCCTTCCTTCTTTTTATGAGGATAGTCAATGATAATTTGTCCTGACTTATTGCAATAGTAGAAAAGAATATCAGAAGAAACATTTTTGTTTAGTTATAATGGCTGAGATAGGGTTCTTGAGGGACCTAAGGTAGGAGATTTGGTGAATCTATGAGGTAGGACCTGTTGGTCTGAGTGTAGGTTTCTTAACAGAAACTGAGCCTGTAAGATCTTTTTATCTGAGTTGAATAGGAGGAGATATAACCTTATCTAGCACATTGATAATAAGGAAGATGGGGGAAAGTGGATGTACCCTGGATAGGGGAACCACTATAAAATTTCTGTGTACTATGGATTGATTGTGTTGTGTTATGTGGATTGCTTGTGCTGTGTTCAGAGGATTGTGTGTACTATGTACTTGTGAAGTTTACTTTTCAAATATCAACTGAACATATAATATAAGTGATAAAGAATTTCAAAATACACCTATTCACCGCCTTTAGGTGATTAACAACCCATAGAATTATCTTTGAAATGATATCAGAGCCAGGTTCATCAAAGAAAGACCTAACAATCTGAAAAAGATCCTAAGGGTGGTTGAAAAATACCAGATCTAATGGCTTCTGAATCTCACCGAGAACTCAGTTATATGAAGCTTCCTATATGTACAAAGGATAACTTTGACTTTTGAAAGCAAAGGGTAAGATTGTTTATGGAGGCATCAGATCCAAGAATCTTTATCACAGTACAAGACAGACCATATATTCCCATGAAAATATATGTCTTAGATGCAAACGTGCAAATCCCTAAGAAATTGTCTGAGATGACAAAGGATGAGGTGGTTCTTGCCACCATGGATAAAAGAGCACAAAATATAATTATCAGTGTAATAAATAATTCAACCTTTCAGAACTTAGTGTACTGTAAAACATCTAAGGTATAACATCCCTCAGACTTCTAGACACCTAGGATGGTTTTGTCATGACTGGGTCATGATAAAACCCTGGGAAGCGCTTAAGGACTAGTGGAACCCAATGTAACACCCCAGAGTACGGGCTAATCGTCGAGCGGGGCTCGACGGAAATCGTCGAGCGGGGCTCGACGGAAATCGTCGAGCGGGGCTCGACAGAAATCGTCGAGCGGGGCTCGACGGAAATCGTCGAGCGGAGCTAAACGAAATCGTCAAGTAGACCTGAGGTGTTTCAGGAGGAGAGCATTGATGGTCTGGGGAGACCAAGGGTCTCTCTCTCCTTTTCCAAAGCTTTGTTCCATTTTCCTTATTCATTATATAAGACCGAGATACGTTTTGGTGGCTGTTTAATGGCCGGAACAGTGAATTTATCCAAGGCCGAAATTGAAATTAAGTGGCCATTAATGGTGCCATGAAGAAAGACCCCTCCCCACCCCTTTTTGTTTCCTTTAAAAGCTTTACTGGACACCAAGGAGTCATTTCCACCCATTCCCCGGCAGTTTCAAACTACTTGGTTGTGTTGTTGCAGAATCTCGATTGCCTCCATCACCGGCCTTGGAACAACAACACCAAACCCGTCGGTAAGTGAGATTGAAGGTCAATTTCTCCCCCTCTCCCTCGGTGCTAGGATCCTAGATCAAATAGGAGAGATATCGAGCTCAATTAAGCCCGATCCAGTGAGCTTTTTTTCCTTGATTTTTCGAGTTTTTCTCACCTCTCGGGTTCGCCGGAAACAGCCTCTCCGGCGCCTGTGCCGCCGCCTGGCGATATCCACCACCTCAACGAAGGTGGTGGTGGCGGTGGCCGGCTGGGGAGATGGCCGGGTGGTCGGCGGCTTTCTTAGAAATGGCCCCAGGATGGGACAATTGGGACAGTCAACTCAAGCTAAAAGATAACAGATTCCGTCAAATCTGCTTTAAGATTTGTGCTGGCAGCTCATTTTTATTTCATTTGTATATACTTTTCTATCACGGTTTTAGTAGTTTTTGGTTTTAATTATTTAAAATACCTAGGGTCCCTAGAGTAAAAGTGGTCTATATGAAAGTTGTAGCCCTATGAGTCTAGTTTAATTTAAAATTGGTTTGAACCAATTTGGAGTTCAGGTCAGAGCACAACACTCATTTTGGTGAAGTCTATACTTAGGGCTAGTTAGATATTAAAATGAGTGCCCCCACTTCACCACAACTCCAAATGACCTGAAATTTGGGCAGGGAGTCAATCTTATCTATACCCAGGACATATTCAAAAATGAGAATTTTTAGAGAAAACTTTTCTATAGTTTTGGTAAAAATTTAATAATCCTAGTATAGTTTAATTAAGGGGCCTAATGACATCACCAACCCCCTTTAGTTTGGTGGATGGTCTTAGGTCACCATGAGTCTTTGGTTAAAATCTCAACCCTTTTGAGTATGATTTGGCTGGGTTTTGATGTGACTAAAGTTTGGGCCCTTAAGGTGAGTTTAAGGTTTAGGATTCTTGGGGCATGGAGGGGCCAATCCTCACCCAAATGGGTTGGGGTTCTGGCCAAAGTCCCAAGGTTAGTAGGGTCACCCTCTCTGAAAGTTTGGTGGATAGATCTTAACTATCACTAATTAGAGATATATGTATAACTATAAAGAGCAGAAGATCACAGCACAAAGAAAATAAAGAAAGAGAGCAAGCAACCAGAAGACACAAGGATTTTATAGTGGTTCCCCAACCTGGGTGCATCCACTCTTCTACTACCCTGGTAGGAATCCACTCAGAGTTTTGATCAGGTTCCTGACACTAATGAGCTTTTGATCAGGTTCTCAAAAACCAATCCTCAAGTCTTTTGGTCAGGTGACTTGCAACCAGGAATAACTTTTGAAGGGTGTTATAACCTTGTACATAGGAAAGGGAAAGAAGTGATGTTGTCTTCTCTTTCTCAATATACAACTGAGAAGACTTTAGTGGATGGTGATGTTAGCAAAGAGCTCCCCCTGAGATATAGAATGGTTCAGGAAAAACTGGAGCTTTGCTTCAGGGTGATAGGCCTTCAGATTGATGATGTCTCCAGCAAGCTTCTTAGACTGATATGAATGTATGTCTCTTGAGAAGCCTGGAGCAGATGAAGAACCCTGTGTAAAATGTTGATGTAGAGTTTCTCTTCTTCTTCTGTAAACTGAAAAGCCTTCACTGTGTTCTTGTTCACTGTCTTGTCTATTATTTGTTGCAGTGCTCTGTGTGTCTGTGTGTGTCTATTTCTTATTATTCCTGTAAATCTCTTATATCTCATTCAAACATTTGAATTCTTTAATCTTGAAGACGGCAGAAGCATTCCCTAGAATAGAAGATGCCTTGGGAATTAATCCTGAATTAATCTTCCGTAACTGCCCCATTTAATGTTGCCTTTGAACGACTATTTCCATTTAGGAATGTTCAACATTAAATATTCTAACTGTAAATAAATATGCCTTGTCATTGATTGTAATTAATTCTGCCAACTGTAACTGATTGCACAGAATTCGTCGACCTGAGCTCGCAGATCATCGAGCTCAGCTTCTATTTCGTCGAGCTGGGAATCTGTCTTGAGTTTAAAGATCGTCGACCTGAGATCGGAGTTCGTCGAGCTTTGCTGGAATTCGTCGAGCTAAACTTCTTTCTTGAGATCAGAGTTCGTCGACCTGAGTTTAGAGAAGGAACTCATAATTCATCGACCTGAGTTCGACGTTCGTCGAACTGAGTTTGACTATCGTCGAACTGATTTTCTGACTGAACTGCATTTCTTGGAATTCTTCTGAAGCAAATCTGGAAATAAACCTATGACCAATGACTATACATTTTGGGTCAATCTAAGCAAACCTAACAGTGATCCTTGCCCAAATCAGAACTAGGGTTCCAACAATCTCCCCATATTTGGGTGAGGACACTATTTACATAAAAACCAATAAAATGCAAAGCAAAAACAATCTGCCTTATTTAAAAAAAATCAGCAGATGTACAAAAGTGCTTTTAAAATAAAAGAAAGCTATGGTTGCATCCTTCCAAGTAATTTCCTCTTTAGAAATCAAATAATCTTCCCCTGTATACTTTTCCTTGCCCAAATTTGAGAAGAAATTATAAGCAATCTCTCTTTACTGTTGTAGTCTTCCAAACAATCTCTCATTATACAGCCACTAAAGTATTCTCTATATTGGCTGAGACTATAGCTTTGATTGCTATCAAATACCACTGCTCCATTGTGGTAAGGCATGTCTTGTCCTGCAAAGAAATGTTAGAAGTTCTGGACCCAGATTACCTTGGTTCCTGGTTCTCTTTTATAATAATTAGAAATAAAAGAATATCCAGGTTGATTATGATAACCAAGTGGATGATATTTTCTAGGAGGGATTATCCATTCAGTAAAAGGATTTGTAAAATGATGATTATGATTTTGAAATAAGTTAAACGTTTTGCTCTGAAATTTTGAGTTCGACGAATTAAAGTAATTTCGTCGACCTGAGTTCTACGAATGGTATTGGGATCGTCGATCTCTGTTCGACGAATTATATCTATTTCGTCGAGCATAGATTTCAGACTAGTTAAGATTGAAATCTTTGTTCATTGTTTGTCGAGCTTTGTTCGACGAATGATGTTGTTTTTGTCGAGCTCGGTTCGACAAATTATTTTGAACAAAAAATTTCTGAAGATTTTTAGTTTGATTTGGGAAAACTTCAGTTATTTTGTCGATGTTCTCTAATCTTTCTTTACTTTAATTGATTCTAAATGACTTATTTATTCAAGAGCATTCTTCAAATCTTCTTTGAGTTTTGAATTTTCAGAAGATACATTATTTAGTTTCTCTCTGAGAAGTTTCATTTCCTTTTCAGATTGAATTAAGTCTTTACATAATAATTTAAACTCAGTTTTAAAATCTTCTGATGAAAGATCAAGGGTATAGATTACCTGATCTTCTGATTCACATTCTGATTCTTCATCAGAGTTGCTGCAGGAGGCATTTATTGACATTAGGCAAAATTCTCTTGCTCTTGCCTCTTCTTCCTCTTCAGTTGTGCAGGATGAAGCTTCAGAGTCACTCCAGGTTTCAGCATCAATTATTCTTTCTTTAGTTGATCTAGCAGCCATTGCTGTGAGGGAGTCCCACATATCTTTTGCAGATGAACATTCAGCAATTTCCTAAAAAATGTCATTAGACGTTGATTGTGCAAGAATGTTCATTGCTTGTTGAAAGTTATGTGGATAGATCTTAACTTAACTAATTAGAGTTATATACTAAGTAAAGCAAATCACAGTACAAAAATAAAGCAAGAAGATCAAGCAACACAGAAGACATAAGGATTTATAGTGGTTCCCCAACCTGGGTACATCCACTCTTCTACCACCCCGGTAGGAATCCACTCAGATTTTTGATCAGGTGCCTGACACCAATGAGCTTTTGATCAGGTGCTTAAAAATCAAACCTCAAGTCTTTTGGTCAGGTGACTTATAACCAAGAATCACTTTTGAAGGGAGATGACAACCCTTTATACAGAGAGGGGTGAGAGATGATGGTGTCTTCTCTGTCAACAATCAAAGAGAAGACTAGTGGATATATGATGGTAGCAAATAGCTCCCCTTGAGATATTAAATGATTCAGGGAGATGGAGCTTTGCTTCAGGGTGATAGGCCTTCAAGCTTGTAGCCTTGACTAGCAGTGATGTTCAGGAACTTCTTGACTGATAGGTGTTTGTTGTCCTTGAAGTATCCTGGAGAGTATAAGGAAGAAGAAGACTCTTGATTGTTCTTCTTCTTCAGATTGATGTCACTTCTCTGCTATAGGGCTTCTAGTTGCTTCAGTGATATTGCCCTGAGTGTTCTACTTCTTCTCTATCTTGATTGATCACTGCCTGTCACTTGTTGTTTCTTTCCTGTCTCTATGTATCTTGTTATCTCTGTATCTTTTTGGACATTTGAATTCCTTAGTCTTGATGGCGGAAGAAACATTCCTGAGAGTGTAAGATGCATTGGGAATTGATCCATAATTAATTTTTCTATAACTGTCCGCTTAAACGGCTATTATTATTGATTGTAATTAATCCTTAATTAAGTCTGCCAACTGTAACTGATTGCGCAGAATTCGTCGACCTGAACTTGGAGTTCGTCGAGCTGGAAAACTTTCTTGTGTGTGTCAACACAAGTCCTGTGTGTCGACACAATTGGATTCAGGTGTCGACACAGTTGGTATCAACAGACATTCTGTGTGTCGACACAATTCTTCTGTGTGTCGACACAGTCTGGTTCCTTTGTTGATCTTGAGTGTGTCGACACAAGTCCTGTGTGTCGACACAGCTGACTTCTGGTGTTGATCTTGAGTGTGTCGACACAAGTCCTGTTTGTCGACACAGCTGACTTCTGGTGTTGATCTTGAGTGTGTCGACACAAGTCCTGTGTGTCGACACAGCTGACTTCTAGTGTTGACACAATTGGTGTCGACAGTTATTCTGTGTGGCGACACAATTCCTATGTGTGTCGACACAGCCTTTCTGAAGTGTCGACACAGTTCCTTCTGGTGTCGACACAGCCTTGCTTGAGTCTTTTGCAGTTTGTTGAAGGCTGGTCTATGTGATGTTGATTATTGACCTAGACTCTAGAAATAAACCTATGACCCATGACTATACATTTTGGGTCAGTCTAAGCAAACCTAATAGTGATCTTTACCAAATCATAACTGGGGTTCCAACAATCTCCCCCTATTTGGGTGAGGACACTATTTACATAAAAACACATAAAAATACAAAGCAAAAAATAATCTGTTTGATTTATAAGGTTTTCAGCAGATTTACATGGATGCTTTTTAGAAATGAAATGAAATAAGCTACTGTCACAACTTGGACAGTTTCCTTTAGATAGTCTTTCTTTATCTTCATTTCATTGCCCAAGTTCTCTGTGTTGGCTGAAACTGTTGTTCTTGATTACTGTCACATACCACTGTTCCTCTGTGGTTGGACAGGCCTTTTCCTGAAAAGAGAGATTAGAAGTTCTGGACACAGATTACCTTGGGTCCTGGTTCTCTTTTATAATAATTAGAAATAAAAGAGCATTTAGGTTGATCCTTGTATCTAAGTGGATGATATTTCCTAGGAGGGATTATCCACTAAGTGAAAGGATTTTTAAAATGTTGACTTTGATTATAATTTTGAAGAGAACAAAAATTTCTGTTCTGAAATCTTGAGTTCGACGAATTAAAGTACTTTTGTCGAGCTGAGTTCGATGAATGGTATTGAGTTCATCGAGCTGAGTTCGACGAATGGTATTGAGTTCGTCGAGCTCTGTTCACAGAATGACAATAGTTGTTTTATGTTTTCCATTTTCATCGATCTCTGTTCGACGAATTATATCTATTTCGTCGAGCATAGATTCCTGAATAATTAGAATCAAAATCTCTGTTCATAGTTCGCCGAGCTGAGTTCGACGAATAGTATTGATTTCGTCAAGCTCCGTTCGACGAATTATTTTGAACTAAGATTTTTTGAAGATTTTTATTTTCTTGCAATTCTTCAGTATTTTCATTTATCACCTCTAATTTTTATTTTCCTTTAAGTGATTCAAAAAAACTTATCTGTTCAAAAGCATTTTTTAAATCTTGTTTAAGTTTTAAATTTTCAGAAGATGCATTATTTAATTTTTCTCTAAGAAGTTTTATTTCTTTCTCAGATTGAATTAAATCTTTACATAATAATTTAAAATCAGATTTAAATTCCTCTGATGAAGGATCAAGGGTAGAGATTACCTGATCTTCTTCTTCTGATTCACACTCTGATCCTTCTTCAGACTCTGATTCTTCATCAGTGTTGCTGCAAGAAGAATTTATTGTCATTAAGTAAAATTCTCTTGCTCTTGCTTCTTCTTCATCTTCATTTGTGCAGGATGAAGCATCAGAATCACTCCAGGTTTTAGCTTTAAAGTTTCTTTCTTTAGCTGATCCTGCAGCCAATGCTGTGCGAGAGTCCCACATCTCTTTTGCAGACGAACGTTCAACAAGTTCCTCAAAGATGTAATCAGACATTGATTGTGCAAGAATGTTCATTGCTTGTGCATCAGCAATCTTCAGCTTTTTCTGGGCATCTGTCCATTGAGATGATGGAACAACATTTGTATTTGTTGTTGCCTGATGTTGAGTTGGTCCTGACAAAATAGATTTAAAGATATTTTCATCAATGGAGTTCATATAAAAACTAATCCTTGTTTTCCATAGTGTAAACTTATCAAAATTGCACATAGGTAGTATGGTGCTTGAAAAGTCTTCAATTTGTGCCATGATAAACTCTAAAGATATTTAAGATCTATCAGATCATTTTGGTTCAGGTGTTAGCCTGTACAACCAAAGTAACCTCCTCTGATACCAATTGAAAGTTATGGGGATAGATCTTAACTTAACTAATTTGAGTTATATACTAAGTAAAGTAAATCACAGCACAAAAATAAAGCAAGAAGACCAAGCAACATAGAAGACACAAGGATTTAGAGTGGTTCCCCAACTTGGGTACATCCACTCATCTACCACCCTAGTAGGAATCCACTCAGATTTTTGATCAGGTGCCTGACACCAATGAGCTTTTGATCAGGTGCTCAAAAACCAAACCTCAAGTCCTTTGGTCAGATGACTTATAACCAAGAATCACCTTTGAAGGGAGATGACAACCCTTTATACAGAGAGGGGTGAGAGATGATGGTGTCTTCTCTATCAACAATCAGAGAGAAGAATAGTGGATATATGATGGTAGAAAATAGCTCCCCCTGAGATGTTGAATGGTTCAGGGAGATGGAACTTTGCTTTAGGGTGATAGGCCTTCAAGCTTGTAGCCTTGACTAGCAGTGATGTTCAGGAACTTCTTGACTGATAGGTGTTTGTTGTTCTTGAAGTATCCTGGAGAGTATAAGGAAGAAGACTCTTGATTGTTCTTCTTCTTCAGATTGATGTCACTTCTCTGCTCTAGGGCTTCTAGTTGCTTCAGTTATATTGCCCTGAGTGTTCTACTTTTTCTCTATCTTGGTTGATCACTGCCTGTCACTTGTTGTTTCTTTCCTGTCTCTATGTATCTTGTTATCTTTGTATCTTTTTGGACATTTGAATTCCTTAGTCTTGATGGCGGAAGAAACATTCCCGAGAGTGGAAGATGCATTGGGAATTAATCCATAATTAATTCTTCTATAACTGTTCGCTAGAATGGCTATTATTATTGATTGTAATTAATCCTTAATTAAGTCTGCCAACTATAACTGATTGCGTAGAATTCGTCGACCAGAACTTGGAGTTCGTTAAGCTAGAAAACTGTCTTGAGTGTGTCGACACAAGTCCTGTCTGTTGACACAGTTGGCTTCAGGTGTCGACATAGTTGGTGTCGACAGACATTCTGTGTGTTAACACAATTCTTCTGTGTGTCGACACAGTCTTGTTCCTTTGTTGATCTTGAGTGTGTCGACACAAGTCCTTTGTGTCGACACAGCTAACTTCTGGTGTTGATCTGTAGTGTGTCAACACAAGTCCTGTGTGTCGACACAGCTAACTTCTGGTGTTGATCTTGAGTGTGTCGACACAAGTCCTGCGTGTCGACACAGCTGACTTCTGGTGTCGACACAATTGGTGTCGATAGTTATTCTGTGTGTCGACACAATTCCTCTGTGTGTTGACACAGCCTTTCTGAAGTGTCGACACAGTTCCTTCTGGTGTCGACACAGCCTTTCTTGAGTCTTTGGCAGTTTGTTGAAGGCTGGTCTATGTGATGTTGATTCTTGACCTAGACTCTAGAAATAAACCTATGACCCATGACTATACATTTTGGGTCAGTCTAAGTAAACCTAAAAGTGATCCTTACCCAAATCATAACTGGGGTTCCAACACTTGTGCATTAGCAATCTTAAGTCTTTTTTGGGCATCTGTCCATTGAGATGATGGAATAGCATTGGGACTTGTTGTTTCTTGAGGTGGAGCTAGACCTGACAAGATGGAGTTGAAAATGCTTTCATCAATGGAGTTCATATAAAACCTAATCCTTGTCTTCCATGATGCAAGCTTATTTAGATTACACATAGGTAGTCTGGTGCTTGAAAACTTTTCATTTTGTGTCATGATAAACTCTAATGATGTATAAGATCTATCAGATCATTTTGGTTCAAGTGTTAGCCTGTACAACCAAGAAAACCTGCTCTGATACCAATTGAAATTTTGGGGGATAGATCTTAACTAGCACTAATTAGAGATATATGTATAACTAAGAGCAGAAGATCACAACACAAAGAAAATAAAGAAAGAGAGCAAGCAACAAGAAGACACAAGGATTTTATAGTGGTTCCCCAACCTGGGTACATCCACTCTTCTACCACCTGGTAGGAATCCACTCAGAGTTTTGATCAGGTGCCTGACACCAATGAGCTTTTGATCAGGTGCTCAAAAACCAATCCTCAAGTCTTTTGGTCAGGTGACTTGCAACCAGGAATAACTTTTGAAGGGAGTTATAACCCTGTACACAAGAAAGGGAAAGAAGTGATGTTGTCTTCTCTTTCTCAATATACAACTGAGAAAACTTTAGTGGATGTTAATGTTAGCAAAGAGCTCCCCCTGAGATATAGAATGGTTCAGGAAAAACTGGAGCTTTGCTTCAGGGTGATAGGCCTTCAGATTGATGATGTCTCCAGCAAGATTCTTAGACTGATAGGAATGTATGTCTCTTGAGAAGCCTGGAGCAGATGAAGAACCCTGTGTAAAATGTTGATGTAGAGTTTCTCTTCTTCTTCTGTAAATTGAAAAGCCTTCACTGTGTTCTTGTTCACTGTCTTGTCTATTATTTATTGCAGTGCTCTGTGTGTCTGTGTGTGTCTATTTCTTGTTCTTCCTGTAAATCTCTTATATCTCTTTCAAACATTTGAATTCTTTAATCTTGAAGACGGCAGAAGCATTCCCGAGAATAGAAGATGCCTTGGGAATTAATCCTGAATTAATCTTCTATAACTGCCCCATTTAATGTTGCCTTTGAACGGCTATTTCCATTTAGGAATGTTCAACATTAAATGTTCTAACTGTAAATAAATATGCCTGGTCATTGACTGTAATTAATTCTGCCAACTGTAACTGATTGCACAGAATTCGTCGACCTGAGCTCGCAGATCATCGAGCTCAGCTTCTATTTCGTCGAGCTGGGAATCTGTCTTGAGATTAGCGATCGTCGACCTGAGCTCGTAATTCGTCGAGCTCTGCTGGAATTCGTCGAGCTAAACTTCTTGCTTGAGATCAGAGTTCGTCGACCTGAGTTCGACCTTCGTCGAACTGAGTTCGACTATCGTCCAACTGATTTTCTGACTAAACTGCATTTCTTGGAATTCTTCTGTGGCAAATCTGGAAATAAACCTATGACCCATGACTATACATTTTGGGTCAATCTAAGTAAACCTAATAGTGATCCTTGCCTAAACCAGAACTAGGGTTCCAACACTCTCTTAGAGTTTGGAATGAGTTAAGGTGTTTGAGACTAGTGCCCTAGTTCAAGCCTTGGAATGAGCCTGTTAGGGTTTGTGAAGGACCTAGGGTGTTTAGGCTTTGTTTGGGCTTGGGGTTTACCTCATGGGTTTCTAGGGTGGTGGAATGCCTTAGGAAGGAATTTTGGTAGTATTTGGACACATGCACTCCACTTAAATCACTTGGAAATTAATTAGGTCTATACACCTTAGGGAATAAATATAGGGTCTTATGACCTTGGATCCTTGTGAAATTTTGGTAGAAGTAATTTTATAGTGCTATTGACCCCTGAGATGTATTATAGGTTGTTTCGAAAACAGTAGCCTATATTTGTAGTTATATCTTTCATCTTGCCCCATGTGATGATTTTGGAGTAACCATGGTTATATTAACTTAGAATGATATGAAACTTTGGCATGATTAATTAAATATCATTTAGAGCCACTAGTAAATTATTTGGATCCTTTGGGCATTTCCTCTTAGTACTTTATGTGTAAAGTAAACTGGTGCACCTTGTTTTGATAAATAGATAATAAGTAGTATACCTTTCTTTAAAATTGTGTTACTTGGCCAGATAATCGTTTATGGCATAATAATGCCTAGACAAATTGTTACATGTTATTTGGAAGACTTTATAAGAACGTTTCTTCTCAAAGTGCACTATAACAGAATTATTTGAAGTATTTTTCTATATAGCTCACTGACCTTGGAATTGCATGAAACTTAGTCAGTAGTGATTTATGATCATTATAAGGCTCTGGTAATTTTTATATAATTTTTTGGACAATGATTTATGGTACTCCCTTCATTAACCATATTTACTTGAATTGTCTTGAATTAATTATATAGAGGATAATATTTTTATTAAAATTTGTGAAATTTTGTATTCATTGATATTGTACTATAATATAGTGTTCATAATTTTTGGGTGGGCATAACTTAAGGAAATCTAGTACTTCATGTTCAAAATCACTCATGGACATATTTTTGGGAAAATTAAATAAATGTCAACTTAATTAGGAAAATTTCAAGTTTCTGGATTTAGGATAAATGTATCATGATAGACCCACAATAATTATCTTAGGGTATTTGGATGAAAATTTAGAGTACCTCCTATCATGCACATTATATAGCTTAGTTTGTTCTGCATTTAGTAAAACTGCGGAAATTATGATAAAAGGTGGAATGGACAGAGGAAATTGGGTTGATTGTATACTGATGTGATAAGGTGAAAAAGAGAGCTTCATTAGGAGTCATGATGAGGAGAGTGATGGGTTGACTATTGTTAAGTGGTACTCGGGATCGACGAAAGGTCGTCTTTCCTACAGAGAGGAGCGTAATACACTAGGATTAGATCCGGTATAATATTAAAAGGGATCGGGCATTGGGTATTAACCAATAATAAATAAGTATCCTGCAAAAGGGAGCTTTGGGCTTCAGCCCATCGTAGTTCCTAGTGCCCTCGAGAGCCCTTCACAGGGAATGTCTTGGGCAGTCCAAGGTTAATGTAAGTCGTAGGAATAAATGGAATGGAAGAGTAATTAGAAATACTCTAGGGTTACACATACACTAACACTCCTCGATGTTGTTGGAGTCAGTTTAGGTCTCACGAGCGGTACGCTCGGTGGTATTAGTGTGGGGCAGGTTAGCCTGGCGAGCCAATGGCTCGGTAGGTGGGTTGACGGACGGGTTAGTCCGGGGAGCCTATGGCTCGAAAGTTCTGTTTTGCATGTTCATAACATTAGGTGATGGGTCTTGTTACTTGACGGTCATTCATGCTGACGTCGGTATGATGACTCAGCGAGTGTGGTTCACACATAGCTAAGGAAAGACTGGTGGATTTGCCAGCATGGTATGCAGAAGCTCAATGGTGTGTTCTTCACATTGAGGCATACAAGGGTCTAGGTTGGGTGGCGTGAATGCCGGCCTAGTTATGGGGTGGCCCGGCCTACTGCCTCTGTTTGCCACAGCACGAGGTACCTGAGAGTTTAGCTAACTCCAAAATGGGGAACTAAAGGTCTGTGCGCATAAAGTCATGTGCGTGAGTTTCACTTGTGTGAACATAGCATTTCATATAAGTTAAGGTTATTTTTCATTATACTCTGCTCTCTTACTTTCTTTCTTTACTGCCTTACTTTTGATATTATCATATTACTGCTTGTATACCTTTATAGTTCTGTTATATCACTGCTAGCTTAGGTCTGTCGCCATTTGCTTTGACACTTCTCCACCTTAATATATTCCATATCCTCCTTCCCGTAAGGTGCATAGGAGTTACGGGGGGAGGCAGGCATGATAGTTGGCTTAGCCTTTTTACTAACGGTTGGTGGACCATTATTTTTCAGGGGCTCCGGATGGGAGACAGGCAACAGTCGGAGAGAAAGCACCAGCAGAGCACGGTGCACATGGAGGTGGGCCAGTCTAGTACCGGGGCACCCGCTTCTGAATCTGTGAGTGTTTAGTTTTGTTAGCTTCCGCGAGCATTCTTGTCATGGCGTCGCCTAGGCGTCGCCTAGGCGACGCCTAGGCATCCTAGAGCCCAATTATTAAAAAGGCGATGGGCGCTTTTTTAAAAAAAAATATGGCAATACACTGTGGTTTATATATAAACTGCAGTCTATTTCCTGCAGCAGTCAGGGAATAGACTGTGGTTTATATACAAACTGCAGTCTATTCAAAGGCTCAGATAATAGACTGCGGTTTATATATAAACCACAGTCTATTCCAGCAGGGAATACACTGTGGTTTATATATAAACCGTAGTGTATTGCCATATTTATTTTTAAAAGGCAGTAGAATAGACTGCAATTTATATATAAACCGCAGTCTATTCTAAGTTTCTAACATAGAATTGACGGCGGTTGTATAATAACCGCAGTCTATTCTACTGTGAACCATACAATAGACCGTGGTTGGTATAGAAACCGCAGTCTATACTAAATCGTGAACCGTAAAAATCTCGTTTTACCTCGAATTTTTGGTTCTTAACCACACTTACCTTTCCGTAAAACCCTAAAGGCAATTTTGTTCAAGTTTCTGCTCTCCTTGAGTCCTTGCTCTTCTTTGCTTCGATTTGAAGATTCTCCTTCGACAAATCTCATATTCTCACTTAGGTATATGTTTCTTATGACCTTTTTCAGTTTTGAACTTTTGATCCCCGTACTATAATGTCTTTAACTCTTTATTAGTAGCTGTAGTAGTAGTAGTATAAACTATAAACATTGTGTAGCCTCCTAGCAGGCACCCACTAAATTTTCCAATCTCATGTATTGGCTGTGCTAAATGGGTATAAGTTAGAACCTGAGACAACACAATGTGCATTTTTGTATTAGATGTCCTAAAAACATACTAACTCTATATATTAGCCTAAATATTCCACTAACATAGTAACATAGTAACATATATATTTTTATGTGTGATTGACTGACTATGTGGTAAACTGGTAGTAGCTCAATGTCTTTGCTCTGCATTATGAATTTGGTTTAGGGTTTTTGGATGGTTTAGGTTTTTTAGGGTTTTCTTATTGCAGGAAAATGGCTGATAAGGGCTCTTCATCAAAGTCAAGAAGAGGATTTATGAAAATGAATGAATTGAATAAGCTTAGGCTAGCGGGGAAGAAGCTTTATATTTCTGTGAGTGATGATGGCCGCATTATTCCCGGGCCTGAGACAAATAAATTGATGAGTTTTATTGGATCTCTTGTGAGGTTTTTTGTGTCAATTATATTTGTTTCATGGAAGGAAGTTGATAAACAAATTAAAGATCAAATATGGGCAGAAGTAATAGTACGTGACTTTGTTTTCAATGATTAGTGATTACATAACTGTGGTGTTTTTGTTAATTTTTAATTAATACTGTCTATTATTTTCAGATTTATTTTGATAATATTGATGGTCAACACAAAGCATTACTGAAAAGCATGGGTGAAATTTGGAGAACTTGTAAATCTAAACTCTTTATCACTTATGTAAAAGATGTTGATTTGGAGTATCGATACAATGTTCCTGTCCAGTATAACTTTATTACTCCCGAAGACTGGAGAGTTTTTGTCTGACCGCGAGTGACCTTGTAGTGAGGATTTTGATGTACTGGGCATAAGCCCGCTTACCTTTCTGTTCGTCTTTTTCGATACTCTTTTATTTTGGGACATGCTGTGATTCATACTTATTACTTATATGTGATATGTTTTGTGGACTTGGCATTTTCTGTCTTCTTTTAATATCTTCTGCATCTTTGGTGATTCTGTGTGTCGGCAGGATTGGCGTTTCATAGTGATGACCTTCCGATCGAAGTT
Source organism: Platanthera guangdongensis (assembly GCA_039583875.1). Lineage (NCBI taxonomy): Eukaryota > Viridiplantae > Streptophyta > Magnoliopsida > Asparagales > Orchidaceae > Platanthera > Platanthera guangdongensis. The sequence continues at coordinate 62,098,622 of CM077165.1, forward strand.
GTCATCATGAAACGACGATTCTGGGTGTAAGACCCGGTAGCGTAGCACAAAAGGGGGTCTTATAAACAGGTATCCGAGGGTACCTCGATCCGAAGAAAAAAATAGAAGTCCACAAACCCCGGTCCACCCTGTACGAGCTTAGTTTGGGGACAAACTAGCAGTGGAAGCAATGGTGTGCCCATAAAGGGAAATCACATGCAAAAGTCCCATCTCTTTCCTTCCTTTCCATTAACGTCTAACCTTTGGTATTCTCCTTTGTAGCCTGCGACGAACCCTACTCCCCAGCAGGGGATATTTTTGGCTCAAAATGTGATTCCACCCCCGCCAGCTCCGACACTGTTCTAGGAGACAGAGATGGGCCAGACTTTGACTGCTATTCTAGAGGCCTTCAGGGCTCAGCAGGCTCTGGCTCCTTAGACAAATCCCGGGGAAAACTAGCTGAGCGTCTTCCGGGGGCTTTCTCCCCCATCCTATCTCGGGATATAAACTGCAGTTCGTATAGAGGAGTGGCTGTACATCATTTATGAGATGCTGGATGATATTAGATGCCCGTCAGAGGAGGCTGTGACTTTGGCAGTGTCATGTCTCTAGTCGCATGCGAAGAGGTTGTGGAAGTCGCTGCTAGACACCACCTTTGCGGGAGTGGATATTGCGGACATTTCCTGGGAGGAGTTCAGGGCAGCCCTACTGGAGCATTTTGTGCCTCAGTCAGCGAGAGATGAGTTGGAGGACAGGTTGAAAGATATAGTACCTAATCACCTAGAGGGTGGGTGAATAGGTGACTTGAATCTTTTTAACTTTTTATGCAGCAAACAGATAATTATCACAGAATTCTATCAACTATATCACAGCACATATGCAGCAATCACAGCCAACAACAATCACACAGTAGACACAGAGTTTTATAGTGGTTCCCCAAGCTTTGGGTACATCCACTTTCCCCCTTCGCCTATCTAGCAGTGTACTAGATTCGGCCAAACTCCTCCACTATCTCAGAACCCAAAACAGGCTCCTACACCTCAGGCCCAAGGCCCTACAACTCAGCTTTTCCACAAAGCCTACACACAGCCACAAAGGCCTACACTCAGCCACAAAGGCCTACACTCAGCCACCAAGGCCTACACTCAGCCACCAAGGCCTACACTCAGAGATATAACTCTCCTACCCTCAGCATTTATAATTGCAGGCTTACAATCTCAGATCCCTAAGGATCCTACAAGTTATAATGAATACAAAAAGTATAAACTCAACAACTTAGATGAAAGAGAGATAAGTTGTGAGATTCTTGATGAGTTCTTGGAAGAACTCAGCTGAAATCAATCTGACTTGGCTTTCTTCAAAGCTTCTTGAAAGTAGAACACAATAAGACTGATTCCTCTGCAGTTGATCCTTGATCTCTGCTTCTTAAGATTCAGACCAATCTGAATCCTTCTTCTCAACTGGGTTCCAACAGCTGATTTCTTGGATGGAGCTCTCTCTCTCCAACTTCTTAGATCTTCACTTGAAAGCTAGATCTTCTTGTGTGTTTCTCTTGTGAATGATCACTTGAACCACTTCATCAATCCTCTACAACTGTTTCTGTAGACTGTATAAGCTTATTTATAGGCCTTCTTCATGGTAACCGGCTGGTCCGGTCCATAACTGAATTCTGACAACTCTGACAGGTGCTGTAGACTGGCTGGAATGGCAGCTGTCAAGTCATCCAGTCCGTTCTTGAAAATTCTGTAACTGTCTTTAAGTGTCGAGACTTTCTGTCTTTAAGTGTCGACACTTATAGACCAAGTGTCGAAACAAGTTGTCTAAGTGTCGACACTAGTCTACAAGGTGTCGACACAACTCCTTGTGTTGTAGATTTTGTATCTCGACACTGCTTCTTATTCATGTGTCGACACTGAAATTGAGTGTCGACACAAGTACTTGTTCTTCAGAATTTTGCTGAATTCTTCTAAGTGTCGACACAACACCTTTGTGTCGACACATCTTCATGTGTTGAATCTGTCAAGTGTTGACACTGCTTCTTGGTGTCGACACATGTCTTCAGTGTTGATACTTGTTGAGTGTCGACACATTGCTCTGGGTGTCGACACTTTCTTCTTCTGCTGAGACTCTGGCTGAGTGTCGACACAACTCCTTAGTGTCGACACTTGTACTTAGAATATTTTGTTGAACTTTTGCTGTTCTTTGCTAAGTGTCGACACAGCTCCTTGTGTCGACACTTTCTTCAAGTGTTGAGTCTTCAGCTAAGTGTCGACACATTGTTCTGGGTGTCGACACTTACTTCCAGTGTTGACTCTTCTGCTAAGTGTCGACACATTGTTTTGGGTGTCGACACTTACTTCAAGTGTTGACTCTTCTGTTGAGTGTCGACACATTATTCTGAGTGTCGACACTTGTACTTAGTCTCTGCTGACTTTTGCTGAGTGTCGACACAGCTCCAAGTGTCGACACTTTCTGATGTAGACACAGCTTCACTGGGTGTCGACACAACTGTTAAGTGTCGACACAGCTTTACTGGCTTTTCTTCATTGAGTGTCGACACAGCTCCTTGTGTCGACACTTTCTGTCTGGTGTCGACTCAGCATCCCTGGTGTCGACACAATGACTCCAAGTGTCGACACTGCTTGCCTGGGTGTCGACACAAGTCTTCTTAAGTGTCGACACTTTCCCTCTGGGTGTCGACACATGGACTTAGAAATTTTTTCATCATTTCCTGTAAATACTTAGCCTACACAAGTAAACTCAAAACACATCAAATACATTTTGATGTATATCATTGAGTTGGGTGAGGCTTCTTCAAATCAGGTACATTTAGACCAATGTACCCAACAATCTCCCCCTATTTGGAGAAGTCATAACCCTTAGTCAATGATATACACCATTCATAATAAAATTACAAAATGATGTAAAGCAGGATTATATATAGCAGGGAAAACATAAACATGTATCAATCACACATGTATACATAGACATCATCACAGAACAATTATGAAACAAATTTATTATACAATAAATTTATCATACAAAACATTGTTCCAATACTTTGTCATATACAAAATTTTAAAGTTTACAGAATGTTTTATATCAAAAGAATATATAGTAAACTTAAGAAATTTTCTAAGCTATTTCTGTTCAGCCTCCTTAATGACTATTCCTTTTCAAGCTTGAACTCTGGCTTGAACAGGAGCTTCAGCAAGTTCAGCATCAGCAGGCTTCTTTCCTTTCATATCTTTCTTTTTAAGTTCCTCAGCCTTAATCTTTTGCCTGTCAAAATAATGATATGGCTTTGGAAAGTACTTGCTAGGCTCCTGGGCAGTAGGAGGTAGCTTTCCCATCTTGGCCTTTCTTCTATACTGGACTATTGCCTCCTGCCTGATCTCATGTTTTCTCCATTCAGCCTCAGAAAACCATTTGTTCCTGTCAGGCACATTATCTTTTGCAGCTTTCCAGGCAGTCAAAATGATATTTCGTGAGGTAGGGCTCCACTGCTCAAAGTCTGGTCTTTGTTCAGCTTGTTGCCTAAACCTCTTCTTAGACAATCTTGTCTCTTCTTCTTTCTGCAGTGCCTCTTGCATAGCTTCAGACATTGGCTGAACAACTTTTTCAATAATTACATTGTCCTTGCCCCCAGGTGGGCTATACATGGACTGTACATCTGCATGAATCATGTCAAAATCTGGAGGAGGGTAAATGACTTGAGCCACTTCAGGTTGCTCCCCTCCTAGATATGCAGGATGAATTCCAGAGTCAGCAACATTGTCATCATCACAAAGAGGAGGATAACCCAGTGTAGCTCTGATGGAATTTGATATCCACTTGGCATGATCAGAGCTAGCTTTGACTAAAACTCTCTCCCCCTTTATGAATTCTCTTTCTATATGATCTCTGACATCATCTTTCTGAAATCTCACTTGATTATCCAAATAATTAACTCCATCTTTAAAGAAAGGTTTTAACCTTTGGAGTTTGTCAGTTATAATCTTTTGTGAATCTTGGAAAGCAGTCTTAAGAGCAGTGAGTTCTTCTAGGAATACTTTGTCAAAATCTGCCTTTGCTATAGCTGGAGTCTGCCCTGCAGCTAGATTCTTCAGTTCTGTGACTATTGCATTGTGAGATGCAGTAAGGTTGTCATTCATTCTTATCTGATTTTCAAGAACATAGCCTTGCTTCACAGCTATCTCATCCACTTGTGCTTTTATCCTCTCCTGGTGTGTAGCCAAGTACACCACTGCATTTCCACCCTTGTGGAAACATTCAGTCATCTCCTTCTTGTTAAGATTCATTTCAAATGTTATTGACTTAATGTCCTGGGCTAGATCAAATTGGAGTGATTTGTGCCCTTCATCAACATACTTTTCAATGGCCTGCCTTTGCTCATCCAACTTGACTTGCATTGCAACCATTAAAGCACTATAATCCACAGTTGGAGCTGGCTGTGCTATAGGTTGTGGAGCAATAGATTGTAAGGCCTTCTTATAACTCTGACTCCTTCTCTTGAATATATAAATTTTCTGTTTCTTTGCCCTTGCAGACTCCTCATCTTTAGATGCTGAGGAGCTGTCTATATCTACCCTCTCCTTAGGGCTTGGAGGCCTCTCAGTCTGCACATCTGGTGCCTTCTCAGTTTCTTTTCTTGCAGGCTCTTCAAGAAATACAACTTGCTCCCCCTCAACTGGAGCATTCTCTACTTCAGCAGTAGCATTGTCCTTGTCAAAATCTGTTTGATCCAGATTTAAGAAAAGATCTCCCATGGTATACTCTTGTGGTGAATGAGCTGGAGATATTCTGGGCTCTTCAACCACTGGATCAGTAACTACAACTTCAACAGATGTGTCTTCCATGACAGCATCTGGGACTTGGCTATCCAGCTGAGTTTGCTGATGAACATCAGTCAAATCATTATCCTCTATAGGAAAATCTAAAGCATTTAGTTCGGTGATTACCTCTAGTATTGTGGTTGTAGCTTGCTCACTTTCAAGAGTAGTTGGTTCTTCTACAGCTAGAGACTCCCCCTGGATGTTATCCTTGTGTATAGGGCTAGCTTGAGGTAGCTCCCCCTGGATTTCAGCATCTACTTGTTGTGCTGGAGACTTCACAGCAGTTCCTGTGTCTTCTTCATCAGGTGTGAAGACCACTTGTTCTTCACTCTCAGAACTGCTAGTGGAAACCTGTGCCACTGGAGCAATTTTCCTCTTCTTCTTTGGGGGTGATACTTTCTCAGGAACTTTCTTCTCAGGGGTTGGCATCTCTTTAAACAACACCCTGTCCCACCTGGAAAATATTCTTAAATCCATCTTCCTCATGTGGTTGATTTTGCTTCCAGCAGCTTGTTGCATAACCTCTGGTATGGTACCAGCTAGGTATAGACTTATGATCCTGCCCAGATTGGGCTTCTTCAAGCTTTCCTTGATTTTCTCAAAGATGATAACAGACCAATCTATTTGCAAGGTGAAGATGATTCTTGTTATAATACTGAACATAGAGGCAGATACCCTATCATGCCCTCCTGGCTTGCTCAATATGACTTTTCCAACAATCTCTGAAAGGAATTTCCCTTGATTGTTCATGCCTTTTCTGTTAAACACAGATCCTATTTTCATTGTAGAATCTAGACCACACCAGGTCAATGCTTCTCTTATCTTAGAAGCAGTTACTTCATCCTCTTCCTTAGTTCTTGGTAGCTGTAGAATCTTCCTCAAGCTCTTAGGTGAAACCTTCACCTTCTCACCATGAACCCTGGATTTGATCTTGAATCCAGTTTCGTCTATCTTAGCTCCATTTAGGAATTCCAAGACTTCCTTCTTCCAGATCTTTGTAGGCTCTGAAACAAGATATTCTAACCCGGAGTCGGCTACTAGGGTTACTACAGTCTTGATCTCTTGATCTGCATCATCAAAAGCATTGCGCACCAGCTCGTATCCTTCGTTGACGTTCTCCTCAAGTTTTGGAGCCATTAGGGTTTGATGAATTGGACTGGAGAGAAGAGAGGTGGCGACACACAAGTTTTGGTCTCAAAACTTTTGAAAGCGTGTCGACAGACTAAGGCAAAACCCTATTTATACCTTTCTACTTTTGAAGATGAAAAGGCGGGCAGCCAACTTAAATTGTGTCGACACTGGCAATAAGTGTCGACACTGACTTATAATATCTCGACACATATGTGTCGACACAAGTTTAGTCAACAGATTATATATGTCGACACTTATTTATGTGTCGACACTACTTAACTCGACATATAGTCGAGACTTTACTTAGATAATTCTGAGTAATCACTATGTGTCGACACCACCTTGGTTGTGTCGACACCAACTTGTCATGTGTCGACACTAATATTCTGAAGTGTCGACACTAACTTTCTAGATGTGTCGACACCTTTTCCCTGAAGTGTCGACACCACATTTCTGTGTCGACACAGATATCTCTGTGTGTCGACACCTTTTTACTTAGCCAATTTCCAATACTATAAACTTACTCTAAGTTTATCATTCCTAGTTCAATCTTAAACCTATTGAACTTAGTTTCTTCTAGGGGCTTAGTATACATATCAGCTAGTTGATTATCAGTTTTAACATATTCTAGTAAAATATCTTCCTTCTCTACATGCTCCCTAAGAAAATGATATTTTATCTCAATATGTTTAGTTCTACTATGTGAAATAGGGTTATGTGCAATTGAAATAGCACTTGTAGAATCACAGAAGAATGGAGTTCTACTTACCTGAAATCCATAGTCCTCAAGCTGATGTTGTATCCATAGAAGTTGAGCACAGCAACTTCCTGCAGCCACATATTCTGATTCTGCAGTGGAGATAGCCACACTTGTTTGCTTTTTGCTACTCCAAGAAATCAGTCTTCCACCTAGGAATTGACAGGTTCCAGTAGTGTTTTTTCTGTCTTCTTTGCATCCTGCAAAGTTTGAATCTGAATAACCTGTTAGATCAAAATCCCCATTCCTAGGGTACCAGAGGCCTAGATAAGGAGTGCCCTTTAGATATCTCAATATCCTTTTGACTGCTGTCAAATGAGACTCTTTAGGGCAGGCTTGATACCTTGCACAGACACATGTAGCATACATGATATCTGGTCTACTTACAGTCAAGTATAATAGGGAGCCAACTATCCCTCTATACAAGGTTTCATCTACAGGCTTCCCTGCATCATCCTTGCTAAGAGACATACTTGACCCCATAGGAGTCTTCATGGTGCTGGATGAATCCATACCATACTTCCTTATGAGTTCTAGGGTGAACTTGGACTAGCATATGGATAAACCACTCTCAGTCTGTCTTACTTGGAGACCCAAGAAGAACTTTAGCTCTCCCATACTACTCATCTCAAATTGACCTTGCATTAGCTTTGCAAACTTTTTGCAAAGACTACTTTCAGTAGACCCAAATATAATGTCATCTACATATATTTGGACTAGTATTACTTTGCCTCTAGATTCCCTAAGGAATAGAGTCTTGTCTATTTTCCCCCTTGTGAACTTATTCTCAATGAAGAAACTAGACAGGGTTTCATACCAAGCCCTAGGGGCTTGCTTTAACCCATATAAAGCTTTCCTAAGTCTATAGACATGATTAGGTAAAGTAGAATCAACAAAACCTGAGGGTTGTTCCACATAGACTTCTTCTTTAAGATTACCATTTAGAAATGCTGACTTGACATCCATTTGGTAAACTTTGAATCCTTGATAGGTTGCATAGGCCAGGAACATTCTTATGGCTTCCAGTCTGGCTACTGGAGCAAAGGTTTGATCAAAATCAATACCTTCTTCCTGCCTATATCCTTTAGCAACCAGTCTTGCTTTGTTCTTAATGATGACTCCTTGTTCATCCATCTTATTCCTATAGATCCACTTGGTTCCAATTATATTGTGGTCTTTAGGTTTAGGAACAAGCTCCCAGACCTTGCACCTCTTGAACTCATTGAGTTCTTCTTGCATTACCTCAATCCAAAGAGGGTCTTTGATGGCTTCTTCAAACTTCTTTGGTTCAACTTGAGATAGAAAACTGGAGTAGATTGCTGCATTCAGATTTCTGCTCCTTGTTTGTACCCCTTATCTTGGATCTCCAATAATCTGCTCTACTGGATGATCTCTAAGATGCCTATTGGCTGGAGGCATCCTGACTTCTGGTTGAACCTCTTCAGTTTCATCATCTTGCTGTACTCCTTGTACTTCTTCTACATCAGGTACATGTAGTACTCCCCCTGGACAACAGCAACTGTCTTCTACTTGCTGTCTTGCAGTAGATTCTTCTTCTAGAGTGAGCTTGTCCATCTTCTTTGTTAAACCTGTGGGGCTGCATACACTACTAGAAAACTCATTGTTAATAAGCCTAGTTTCATCAAATACTACATGTATAGTCTCTTCTACAACTTGAGTAGACAAGTTGTAGACTCTATAAGCCTTACTATTGTTGCTGTACCCAACAAAAATTCCCTCTTGGGACTTGGCAGCAAACTTAGTCAAGTAAGACTTTCCATTGTTAAGTATGAAGCACTTACAACCAAAGATCCTGAAGTAGGATAGGTTTGGTTTCCTGCCTTTCACAACCTCATAGGGGGTCTTATTGAGGCCTTTAGTAATGGTAGCCCTATTAATAACATGGCATGCAGTATTAACTGCTTCAGCCCAGAAATATTCTGGTAGTGATGTATCACTTAATAGGGTTCTACCTGCCTCAATCAAGGTTCTATTCTTCCTCTTAGTAATGCCATTTTGTTGAGGTGTTCTAGGTGAAGAAAACTCTTGAAATATCCCAAAGTCTTCACATAGTTTTGTCATGCTATCAGACTGAAACTCAGTACCATGGTCACTTCTCATTTTGACCACTGTACTATTTAGTTCATTCTGAATTTGTCTAACAAAGCTATAGAAGACATTGGGTGTTTCAAATTTCTGTCTTAGAAAGAACACCCAGGAAAACCTTGAGTAGTCATCTACAACTACAAAGGTGTAGACCTTCCTACCTAGGCTGTGAACTAGCATTGGACCAAAGAGATCCATATGTAAGAGGTATAAGCACCTCACAGCATCTTTGTTCTCAATGCTTCTAAAGGTGGATCTAGTCTGCTTGCCCTTTTGACAAGCTGAGCAAATACCATCTTTAACACACTTAACTTGAGGACCATTCCTCACTAACTCTTTGCTAAAGAGTTTGCCAATTGTCTTGTAGTTTAGATGGGCTAGCCTCTTGTGCCATTTGACACAATGAGAGACTTTCTCATCAGCTACAAGACACACCTGAGAACCATTGGTCTCACACATAATGTCTAGGCAGTAGACATTCCTCTTCCTATAGCCAGTCAAAATGATCTCTTGATCAATTGATCTCTTGATATGACAACCATTCTTAACAAATGAGATGTCATACCCTACATCACTTAATTGACTTATACTTATCAGGTTGTGTTTCAACCCTTTAACATAAGCCACTTGAGTAATGGTAACTAGGTTACTAGAAATGTTACCAAACCCTTTGATGATTCCTTTTTCAGAACCACCAAAGGTGACTTTTGGACCATCTTTGATTGGAATGTAGTCCCTTAGTAATCCCTTTGTTCCAGTCATATGTCTGGAATATCCACTGTCCAAGTACCATATTGGGGCATGGCAACTTGGACTCACCTGCAAAACAGATTAATGAAACTTAGAACCCAAAGAATTCTTGGGTCCTTGGTACTTGTTAGTTTGCATTCTGACAAGGCTGCCTGCTGGTTTTCCAACAGGCAGTTTGCTACTTACTTTGACACTAGCATTGTGCCAACAATCCATTGCAAAGTGGCCAACTTCAACACTCAAACTTATTGTACCTTTGCTTAGGTACAGTCTTTGATGTTTTATCCACAGCTGGCTTGTTGAGTGTTGGGGCTTTGCCCTTGGACTTGGACTTGGACTGAACAGTCCTTGCAGGTCTTGTAAAACCAAGTCCAGCTTTACCTTTTTGATGAACAAATTCATCAATCAAAGGTAGAACTGACTTAGGTTTTGAAAACCTAGCAACTAAGTCCTTTTCCTTCTGAAGATTAATCTCCAGACTCTCGATTTGATCATTCTTAAATGATATAGTTCCCATTTGAATCACAGTTATGTGCTTCAATCTGGCTATCTCATTAAGCTTTTGATCAAATGACTTCTCAAACTCAGTTGCAGCAGCCTTAAGATTAGCAATTTCCTTTGCCTGACTTTTGGCTAGGGACTTGCTCTTCTTGTAAGCTTGCAACAGAACCTTGTATTCATCTATCAACTGATGAATATCTGCTTCAGACTCAGATGCACTCTCATCATTTGATGAGGATGAATCTGATTCTGTACTGGCACAAGAAATTGAACTTAAAGTTGAACTTTGTACCTTACTGGGTCCTGGCTGCTCCAGGATCTTGTCACCTTCTGTCAATGCCATTAGTCCTTGGCACTGACAGTCTTCTTGTTCATAAATAGAATTCATAATTTGCATGAACTCTTCTTCTTCTTCCTCAGCAAACAGCCTTATATATGCCTCAGCATCTGACTCAGTTTCTGAAGAAGAAATATCTGACAGGGTCTTGTCCTTTTTGGCAACAAATGACTTTTCTTTCTTGCCTTTGAAATGAGTCTTCTTCTTGTCACTAGACTTCTTTCTCTTCTCTGGACAATCTGCTATCACATGACCTTGTCTATTACAGCAATAGCACACAATTTTTGACAGTGTAGCTTTGCTAGACTTTGACTTTTTCTTGTCTTTCTTTGAAGACTTTTTTTTCTGATAAGAGTCTTCCTTTCCCTGTGAAGTAGAAGGCTTTGTCCTCCATTGTTTCTTCTTTAAGAACTTTTGGAAATGTCTTGTAAAGGCAGCAAAGTCCTCATCACTTTCACTGTTTTCAGACATTGTGCTGTCTGACTCATCTGACTCAGATTCTGCTGCTTTTGGTGGAGGAGAAGGTGACTTACTTCTATACTTTCTGGGGGCTTCTGATTTAAAAGCCACTGTTCTTTCCTTGTGTTCATTTCTTGTGGATTTCTCCTCTTCTTTCCTCACTGTCAACTGCATTTCATAAGATAACAGTTTGCCAAACAGTATAGGTGGAGGAATTTCTGCCAACTTAGCCATTTCTCTAATGGCACAGATCTTGGTGTCCCAATCTTTTGTTAGGGACCTTAGAAACTTGTCATTGAGTTCATAATTACTGAACTCTCTGCCATAGGACATGAGTTCATTCACTATCCTGTAGAACTTCTTATAGCACTCAGTTATGCTATCACCCTTTCCTTGTCTAAAACTTTCATACTCCTGATTTAGCAAGGATTTTCTGTCTTGTCTAACTTCTTCAGAACCCTCCATATACACAATAAGAGTATCCCACATCTCTTTGGCTATCTTACAGTGTATTAGATTCTGAAAAGTTGCATCATCTATGGCACTTACTATGATGTTCTGAGCCCTCTTGTCCATGGTGGCTAGAACAATCTCATCCTTTGTCATTTCAGAGAAATCCTTTGGTGTTCTCTGATTAGCATCTAGGACTGACACCTTCATGGGCACATATGGCCCTTCCTTTACTGTGATATAAATCCTTGGGTCTGAGGCTTCCATAAACAGCCTCACCCTTTCCTTCCATATGCCAAAGATTTCCTTCCTACATATAGGTAGTTTTATGGATCTCAATTCCTTGTGATTTTCAGTGGAACCCATGGTTCTTGATTTTCTTGAATCTATAATTGACTTAACCTGAATCTGCCAATAGGATCTCCTCAGACAGTTATGTCCCTTTTTGAGGAACCTCCCTCTGATACCACTTGAAAGATATAGTACTTAATCACCTAGAGGGGGGTGAATAGGTGACTTGAATCTTTTTAACTTTTTATGCAGCAAACAGATAATTATCACAGAATTCTATCAACTATATCACAGCACATATGCAGCAATCACAGCCAACAACAATCACACAGTAGACACAGAGTTTTATAGTGGTTCCCCAAGCTTTGGGTACATCCACTTTCCCCCTTCGCCTATCTAGCAGTGTACTAGATTCGGCCAAACTCCTCCACTATCTCAGAACCCAAAACAGGCTCCTACACCTCAGGCCCAAGGCCCTACAACTCAACTTTTCCACAAAGCCTACACTCAGCCACAAAGGCATACACTCAGCCACAAAGGCCTACACTCAGCCACCAAGGCCTACACTCAGCCACCAAGGCCTACACTCAGAGATATAACTCTCCTACCCTCAGCATTTATAATTGCAGGCTTACAATCTCAGATCCCTAAGGATCCTACAAGTTATAATGAATACAAAAAGTATAAACTCAACAACTTAGATGAAAGAGAGATAAGTTGTGAGATTCTTGATGAGTTCTTGGAAGAACTCAGCTGAAATCAATCTGACTTGTCTTTCTTCAAAGCTTATTGAAAGTAGAACACAATAAGACTGATTCCTCTGCAGTTGATCCTTGATCTCTGCTTCTTAAGATTCACACCAATCTGAATCCTTCTTCTCAGCTGGGTTCCAACAGCTGATTTCTTGGATGGAGCTCTCTCTCTCCAACTTCTTAGATCTTCACTTGAAAGCTAGATCTTCTTGTGTGTTTCTCTTGCGAATGATCACTTGAACCACTTCATCAATCCTCTACAACTGTTTTTGTAGACTGTATAAGCCTATTTATAGGCCTTCTTCATGGTAACCGGCTGGTCCGGTCCATAACTGAATTCTGACAACTCTGACAGGTGTTGTAGACCGGCTGGAATGGCAGCTGTCAAGTCATCCAGTCTGTTCTTGAAAATTCTGTAACTGTCTTTAAGTGTCGAGACTTTCTGTCTTTAAGTGTCGACACTTATAGACCAAGTATCGACACAAGTTGTCTAAGTGTCGACACTAGTCTACAAGGTGTCGACACAACTCCTTGTGTTGTAGATTTTGTATCTCGACACTACTTCTTCTTCATGTGTCGACACTGAAATTGAGTGTCGACACAAGTACTTGTTCTTCAGAATTTTGCTGAATTCTTCTAAGTGTCGACACAACACCTTTGTGTCGACACATCTTCATGTGTTGAATCTGTCAAGTGTCGACACTGCTTCTTGGTGTCGACATATGTCTTCAGTGTTGATACTTGTTGAGTGTCGACACATTGCTCTGGGTGTCGACACTTTCTTCTTCTGCTGAGACTCTGGCTGAGTGTCGACACAACTCCTTAGTGTCGACACTTGTACTTAGAATATTTTGTTGAACTTTTGCTGTTCTTTGCTAAGTGTCGACACAGCTCCTTGTGTCGACACTTTCTTCAAGTGCTGAGTCTTCAGCTAAGTGTCGACACATTGTTCTGGGTGTCGACACTTACTTCCAGTGTTGACTCTTCTGCTAAGTGTCGACACATTGTTCTGGGTGTCGACACTTACTTCAAGTGTTGACTCTTCTGTTGAGTGTCGACACATTGTTCTGAGTGTCGACACTTGTACTTAGTCTCTGCTGACTTTTGCTGAGTGTCGACACAGCTCCAAGTGTCGACACTTTCTGATGTAGACACAGCTTCACTGGGTGTCGACACAACTGTTAAGTGTCGACACAGCTTTACTGGCTTTTCTTCATTGAGTGACGACACAGCTCCTTGTGTCGACACTTTCTGTCTGGTGTCGACTCAGCATCCCTGGTGTCGACACAATGACTCCAAGTGTCGACACTACTTGCCTGGGTGTCGACACAAGTCTTCTTAAGTGTCGACACTTTCCCTCTGGGTGTCGACACATGGACTTAGAAATTTTTTCATCATTTCCTGCAAATACTTAGCCTGCACAAGTAAACTCAAAACACATCAAATACATTTTGATGTATATCATTGAGTTGGGTGAGGCTTCTTCAAATCAGGTACATTTAGACCAATGTACCCAACACAGGTTCCTGCACTTGAGGCAGGGAAGCAGGATAGTTTTGGAGTGCTATCGGGAGTTTACTCATCTGGCCCGCTTTGCGGATTCGTACCTGCTGGTTGATGCTGGCTACGCCAAGAGGTTCTACAAGGGACTTCACGACGACATAAGGTTGTCCCTCCTCTTCGTCTATGATGGGAGTTTGGCTAGGATCTTGGAGATGGCCAAGAAATTGGAGGCAGACCAGCTTGTTGTTTGGGGCCGGAAGACATCGGCCAATGACGTTGTGATCGGCGGTAGGAGAGACCCGCCGAGAGGATGAGTTATTGGAGAAAAGAGGAACGGGGATCAGCCCCGTCAGGAGGGCAGGTAGGATTAGAGGACCCCGGTGGTGTTGGCTCCTCAGCGACTATAGATGAGGGTGATGCCGAGGACAGTGGAGGAGCCAGTGTCATGTTATCGTTGCAACCAGCCGGGGCACATTCAGAGGAACTGCCCTTTGAGAGGGGCACCATTACCAGCACTCTAGGAGGCCCCACCTGCTAGGCAGTTTGGTGGGCAGGGACGTAGCCGGAGCCATGGATTTCAGGGGAGAGAGCGCAGGCAGGACAGGGGGCAGGTTTTTTCTTTGGATCTGGCACAGCCCCGGGACCTGGAGAGGGTAATAGCAGGTACATCAAATTTTTCTTTTTCAAGTTCTTTTCTTTCTAAGATGAGACTGTGTAGATTTGAACAGTTTAAATGCTAAGTAAGAATCTTGAACTAGATAACTAAGAATACTTTAATGAACTCAGGAGTAGTGTTTGTGTGTGGCAAGCCCGCCCACACTCTTTTCGAGATGGGGACATCACATAATTTCATCTCAGAGGACTTCGTCGAGAAGTTGGTCGGTGTTAGATTTTACGAGGGAGTTACCAGGAGGGTGCGTCTCCCCAAAGGGATGGTGGTCCGATCTACTACAAGTTGTATCCTGAGGGTGACCATCGATGGGTTGACCCTCGAAGCCCCATCAACGACCCTGAGCTTGCCGGACTTTGATCTCATTCTGTGTATGGCATGGCTCACCCAGAACCATGCTCAGATTAACTACCCGACGAGGAGGGTTGTACTCAGAGGTGGCGATGTATATGCGACGTTTGAATGTACTACTCCTGTTTCCTGCCTCTTTCTCTCTTCTATTCAGGCCGTCAAGGCCCACCTACAGGGAGACGAGGTTTACCAGGTGCTATTCGAGATGGCTGAGGTCAAGGGCTCCGTTGCTGATATTTTTGTGGTTCGAGACTTTTCTGATGTATTCCCAGAGAAGCTGCCTGGGTTACCACCACATCGGGAGCGGGACTTCGAAATTCAGCTCGTGCCGGGGGCTAAGCCTGTATCGAGAGCACCCTACTGTATGGCCCCGAAGGAGATGGTAGAGTTTTGAAGCCAGTTACAGGAGCTGGTAGAACCAGGATTTGTCAGGCCGAGCTCCTCGCCTTGGGGATCTCCAATTTTATTCGTGAAGAAGAAGGACGGCATGCTCC
The DNA here is from genome assembly GCA_039583875.1 of Platanthera guangdongensis. Classification (NCBI taxonomy): domain Eukaryota; kingdom Viridiplantae; phylum Streptophyta; class Magnoliopsida; order Asparagales; family Orchidaceae; genus Platanthera; species Platanthera guangdongensis. The sequence continues at coordinate 62,113,988 of CM077165.1, forward strand.
GCTTATGCATTGATTACAGATCCCTGAACAGGCTCATGGTCCGAAACACATATCCCCATCCCAGGATTGACAAGTTGTTTGACCAGTTGGAGGGAGCTCATTGGTTTTCAAAGTTGGATCTGCAATCAGGATATTACCAGCTATGTATACAGGAGGAGGACATTCTAAAGACAGCCTTTAGTAGCAGATATAGGTTATTTGAGTTCGCAGTGATGCCCTTTGGCCTCACGAATGCCCCATCCGCATTCATGTGCTTGATGAACCGGGTATTCTAGGCTTACCTTTACATTTTTGTCATAGTTTTTATAAATGACATCCTCATCTATTTGAAGGACTGTGGAGGAGCATGCTCGCCACCTGACACTGACCTTGGAGAAGCTCCGGGAGCACAAGTTTTTTGCGAAGTTCAGCAAGTGCCAGTTCTGGTTGAAGGAGGTGGCCTTTCTAGGCCATATTATCAGTGGAGCAGGTTTAGCAGTGGATCCGGCAAAGGTTCAGGCAGTTCGATATTGGGCACCATTGAAGACAACCACCGACGTGAGGAGTTTTCTAGGACTTGCCGGCTATTACCGGAAGTTTGTAGAGGGGTTCTCCCGAATTGCTCTCCCGCTCACATCCTTGACAAAGAAGGAGACCCCATTCATTTAGATGTCGCGGTGCGAGGCTGCTTTCCAGGAACTAAAGGGTCGGCTCACCTTGGATCCTATTCTTGCCCTTCCATCCGAGAAGGAGGGATTTCAGGTTTACACCAACGCTTCATACCAGGGGATGGGTGTCGTTCTGATGCAGAATGGGCACGTGATGGCTTATACTACCAAATATTTGAAGAAGCACGAGCTAAACTATCTGGTGCTCGACTTGGAGATAGGAGCGGTGATTTTTGCGCTAAAAATCTAGAGACACTACCTCTACGGGTTTCACTGTGATATCTTTTCAGATCACAAGAACTTGAAATATGTGGACACTCAGAAGGAGCTGAATATCTGACAGAGGTGTTGGGTAGAGTTCCTTTCAGACTATTTGTATACCATGCATTACCATCCCGATAAGGCGAACGTGGTGGCAGACGCTCTGAGCCGGAGAGCCACCCCGTCGGGGGCAGTGCCCCAGTTGATGGCTTTAGAGCTGATGCGTATGTTGGAGGAGATGAAAATATCTCGGGTATCCAGGGATGATCCAGAGATGTATAAGGAGTACCTCATGTCGAGGAGTACCATAGATGACATCCGGGATCGCATCAGGGATGGGCAGAGGCTGGATGCGAGTATGGAGACCATTTCCAGAGCCTTGGAGGAAGTCACGACTGGGGATTACTCACTGAGAGATAGGCTGCTTTGTTTTAGAGGTAGAGTTTATATACCGATAGGATGCCTGATTTGGGAAGACATCATTGCAGAGGCTCACTACAACAGATACTCCATGCACCCGGGTATCACGAAGATGGCAGCAGATCTGAAGAAGACCATGTTTTGGTCGGGCATGAAGAAGGACATCATATATTTTGTGATGCATTGCAAGGCTTGCCAGCTAGTTAAGGCAGAGTGCAGGAGTCCGGCCGGGTTACTACAACCAATACCAGTGCCAGAGTGGAAGTTTGAGGATATAGCCATGGACTTCATACACGGGCTACCTCAGTCGCATGCAGGGAACGATTACATTTGTGTCATCGTTGATAGGCTTACAAAGGTGGCCAGGTTTATCCCAGTCAGGAAGGATGCTCTGGTAGTTGATCTGGTGCGGAAGTTTGTGGAGCAGTTTGTATGCTATCATGGGTGCCCAAGACGATCGTGTCAGATCGGGATGGGCATTTCATGTCCAAGGAATGGAGGTCAGTTCAGGCTCACCTGGGCACTCGGTTGACGTTTAGCACAGCCTTCCACCCTCAGACTGATGGACAGACAGAGCGCACCAACTAGACTTTGGAGGATCTTTTGCGCTTATGCATTCTGGATCGTGGGGAGCCTTGGGAGAGACTGTTGCCACTGATCGGGTTCTCCTACAACAACAGTCATCAGGCCAGTATATGCATGGCCCCTTGTGAGGCTCTATATGGACGGAGGTGTCGGACCCCTCTATCTTGGGTCCATGATGAGGACCCCAAGGCTCTTGGCTCGGAGTTTGTGGAGGACACTGATACTCAAGTGAGGCTGATACGGGATAGTATGTTGGAGGCTCAGAGCAGGCAGGCCAAGTACTATGATGCGCGGCATCGGCAGGTGGAGTTCTTGGTAGGAGATCGGGTGTTCTTGAAGATTCGGCCGATGCATGGAGTTTCTCGGGTTCAAAGGCGGAAGAAGCTCAGTCCTCAATACATGGGGCCTTACAAATCCTAAAGCGGCTCAGCCCCTTGGCCTACAGGCTGGAGCTTTTGCAAGAGTTAGTTGGATTGCATGACGTATTCCACGTCTCTTACCTTCAGAGAGCATTACTACGGCCTGAACAACTGATTTCTGCTACGGATGGCCCTGTGGCATCAGATCGGTCAGTCAGCATGGAGCCGGTCAGGATTGACGATACAGCTGTAGGGACCCTGTGGCGCAAGAGGGTTCCGCTGGTCAAGGTCTTGTGGAAGAATCGTGGACATGCGGAGCACACGTGGGAGCCACATGACTTGATGCAACAAAGGTACCCAGAGCTTTTCACGTCAGATAATCCATTTAACCTCTCGGGATGTTACATTTTAATCCTCATACTTGAAATCCCGTAGGTCTAACTTGAATTTCGAGGACAAATTTCTTTTATGTATTGGGATTTGTAACATCCCTCAGACTTCTAGACCCCTAGGATGGTTTTGTCATGACTGGGTGATGACAAAACCCAGGGAAGCGCTTAAGGACTAGTGACACCCAATGTAACACCCCAAAGTACAGGCTAATCATCGAGCGGGGCCTGACGAAAGCATCGAGCGGGGCCCGACAAAAGCATCGAGCGGGGCCCGACAAAAGCGACGAGCGGGGCCCGACGAAATCGTCGAGCGGGGTTGAGGCGTTTCAGGAGGAGAGCATTCATGGCCTGGGGAGACCAAGGATCTCTCTCTCCTTTTCCAAAGCTTTGTTCCATTTTCCCCATTCAGTATAGAAGACCAGGAGACGTTTTGGTGGTTGTTCAATGGCCGGAACAGTGAATTTATCCAAGGCCAAAATTGCCATTAAGTGGCCATTAATGGTGCCATGAAGAAAGACCCCTCCCCTCCCCTTTCTGTTTCCTTTAAAAGCTTCACTGGACACTAAGGAGTCGTTTCCACCCTTTCCTCGATGGTTTCAAACTACTTGGCTGTGCTGTTGTAGAATCCCGATTGCCTCCATCATCGTCCATGGAACACCAACACCAAACCCATCGGCAAGCGTGATTGAAGGTCGATTTCTCCCCCTCTCCCATGGTGCTAGAATCTTAGATCAAATCGGAGAGATATCGGGCTCAATTGAGCCCGATCCAATGAGCTTTTTTTCCTTGATTTTTTTGGGTTTTTCTCACCTCTCGGGTTCCCCGGAAACAGCCTCTCCGGCGGCAGTGCCGCCGCCTGGCGATAGCCACCACCGCAACCAAGGTGGTGGTGGCGGTGGCCGACCGGGGAGATGGACGGGTGGCCGATCGGGGAGATGGCTTGGTCGACGGCGGCTGCGCTTGGAAATGGCTCCAAGACGGGACAATCGAGACCGTCGGCTCAAGTTAGAATATGAACAGATTCCGTCAAATCTGCTTTAAGATTTGTACTGGTAGATCATTTTTATTTCATTTGTATATACTTTTCTATCATAGTTTTAGTAGTGTGTGGTTTTAATTATTAAAAATACCTAGTGTACAACCCCGTGTTCGTCGAGCGGGTCCCGCCAGGGAGGTCGAGCGGATCTAGCCCCGCGACCCGCACCCAAGCAGCAAGTAGACATACGGCAGGGGCGGCTGGTCCGCTCCCGCTCATTTTAGGCGAGCGAGCCGGGCGAGACGTCTCCCCTGCTCTCCCGCTCGCTCTGATAAATCGCCGACCAAAGCGGGGGGTGCCCTTCGTCGCACCAGTACAAGCAGATGGGCTCGGCAACCCGTGACTAAAGAGCTGACCGGGGGGTCGCGATGGCCACCAGCCAGCCCTTACACGCGACCTGGTCGCCTGTCCGCCCCGGCAGAAGACAGGCAGGTCGCGGCGGTCCGGCTCGCGCTCGCCCAGGAAGAATAGGCGGACCGCTGGAGCCAGGTCGTGCCCACCTCCCGCGGGGGAGGATTGGAGGCGAGCTGACTCCCCGTGGGTGCGAATAGCTCCTCAGAACAGCGGAGCCACGCTGTTGGCAGACCAGGTTGGACTGCGCATAGCTGATCAGGACAGCGGAGTTTGGCTGTTGGCAGACCCCACCCAGGGCTTTTTGGTATTTTCAGGTCAGTTCTTCTGGTTATTGGCAGTTCAGATTCCAAAAAACTATAAATAAGACCCAAGGGGTACCTCAGAAGGCACGCTTTGAGTGCATCCCTGCTCCTGTTTTCAAGTGATTTCTGAGGGTACCTTAGCTCGGCTTCTGGCTAAGGAGGGGAAGCGCTCAGAGATCTTCCGGTTTTATGGTGGGACCTCCCTACCGAGCCCTTGGGTCTGTTTCACCTTGCCTTCTTTGTTGTTTTTCTTGCAGGAGTGAAGTAGGCGCGAGACCACCCCTTCCCCAAGGGTCAAACTCCACAGGAGACCGAATTCTGGTTTCAACATTTTTGGTGCGGTGAGCGTGGACAGTGGTCAGCGCAGAAAAGCTTCGGCGAGCTCAATGACGGGAGGACAAGGATCTGACAGGCAGGACTCACCCCCCCCCCCCCCCCGCCTCTCGCAACGGTGGGGATGTTGGAAGACTTCAGGAACGAGGTGCTGGGCCTCGTTAAATTCGCACTCGGCGCGCGGGCCGAGTGCTCGACTCCGGCAGCCCAGATCGCGGCCGCCCCCTCTTTGGGCGAGGACGCTCCCGGCCGGTGAGCTGGGAAGGAGGTGGCCGAGGAAGGCCGAGGGTGCGAACTCCCGGGGCACGAGCTTTTCCCCGGTTCGGCAGGTCGAGGCAGGTTCGACGAGTTGGGCTCGCAAGCCTCGCCGGCTCGCCCAGTGGGGGGAGGCAGTCCTTTCAACGAGCTGGTCTCCTCAGCTCCAGTCCCAGATGGGTTCAGGGAACCCGAGATGTCCTACTACACCGGGAAGGGAGACCCGGTCCAGCATGTCCAATGGTTCGAAGACGTGGTCTCCATCCATCAGATGTCGGACGGATTCAAATTCCGACTCTTCACCATCACCCTCCGAGAGAAGGCAAGGGAGTGGTTCCACCAGCTCCCGGCCAGCTCCATCTACTGCTTCGAGGACCTGCGCCGAGGATTCATGCTGAGATTCACCACCTCGAAGAAGAGGAAGAAGGAGTCCGAGTCTCTGTTCCACATTAAGCAGGGAGTGAACGAGACGTTGGGAAGCTACGTGGACCGATTTCAGGAGGAAGTTACCCAGGTCCAGGAGATGCCGGGCCATAGTCTGATGATGGCTTTTACCCTGGGCCTGCAGCAGGGTTTCTTCCGAATGGAGCTGAAGAGAGTTCCCCCCCCCCCCCCACTCCTACGAGGAGTTGATGGAGAGGGCGGCGAGAGAGGTCGACGGGGAGGCGTCGAACCCGGAATTTGCAAGGAAACTTGCCAGGTGGGCAACTGAGGAGGAAAAGGAGTCGAAGGGGGTAAGAGGACAGGAAGAGAGAAGAGGGGAACCTAGGCAGAGGGAGCAGAGGCAGCTCCAGTGGCAGCAGCAACCGGGGTGGGGGCACCAGGAGCCCGACCGTCGGCTGGGCTGGAGACCTGAATGGCAGGGGCAAGGGCCACCGAGAGGCTACTACGGAAGGGGTCACCACCAGGGAAGGCAAGACCAGTTCCATCCTCCGGGCTAGAGGCAGGGCCAGAGGCCCCAGCTCCCCGATCAGGAGGAGGCCATGGCCATAGCTTTGGGAGCAAGCAGAGGGATCATGAGGAGGAGGAGAAGGGAGGTCAGGGTAGAGCTGCCCTATTGCGACTTCCATCAGGAAGGGGGGCACGCAACGGCCACGTGCCCGGAATTCTTGGAGATGAGAGGGAATAGGGAGCGGCAGCAGCAGCAGCAGGAGGCGCGGCAAGAAGTGAGGATCGAGGAGGTCCTGCCTCGGGCGAAGGAGGATCGTTGCGAAGACCGGGTGGATGTCGGGACCCGAGGAGGGATCGGAGTGATTCACGGGGGAGTAGGGATCGAGGCTTACCGCAAGGCAAGTCTCCATACCATGTACCGGCGGAGCGTCGCCTCTACATCCCAAACCCCGCCACCGGAGGAGAGGATCACCTTCTCCAGGAGTGATATGCCAGACCACGAGGATCCGTTCTGTGATGCGCTGGTCATCAAGGCCGCCATCGAGAATTTCACTGTCTCTCGGATCGTCGTGGACAACGGGAGCTCCGTCAACGTCGTCTTCAAAAAGGCGTTTGACGCGATGAAGGTGGAGGCTAAGAGGGTGCTGGCCTCAGATGGGCCCTTGTTCGGGTTCTCAGGAGAAAGGAAGTGTTGGGTATTGTATCCACAATGTACCTGATTTGAAGAAGCTCCTGGACAAGCTAAGGTCAATAGACAATGTATTTGATAAAATCTTTCAAGTTGTACTTGCAGTTATTCCACGCTAAGTGCACACCAATGTCAGGGTGCAGTAGGTCAATATACACGGGTCTGCACGACGTAATCCCTCGTTGAGCAGATCAGTGTGTTGGCCTACGTGTACTCTCTCTATTGGAGTGCACTTACTTTCAAGTACAGGGCTGTGATCTTGCAGGAGCAGTCAAGGAGCAAGGATGGGTCAAGGAGCAGCTCTTGGGTGGAAAGACGAAAATTCGTCCAAGTATAATTCGACGAGAATCACCAAGTGATTCTCGCCGATTCGACGAGAATCACCAAGTGATTCTCGCCGATTCGGCGAGAATCACCAAGTGATTCTCGCCGAATCGTCGAGAATCATTAGTGATTCTCGCCGACTCTTTCCGGCCACCTCAAAACGGTGCCAGGTAAGATTCGGCGAGAATCACTAGTGATTCTCGCCGAACCCTTCGCTGAGCAGATCATGAATACCAAGTAACTTTCGTTGAGAATCAACGAGTGATTCGGCGAGAATCACTAATGATTCTCGACGAATCGTCGAGAATCACTAACTGATTCTCGCCGATTCGTCGAGAATCACCTGCGATTCTCGCCGATTTTTACTTAGCGATTTCTCTGGAAGCTCCTGAACCGGATTCTGTCGTTGTCAATGTTCTAGACCGGGATTTAGGGATTCTTCTTGTGGGTCCCATAACAGTCATTTTGAAAGTTTCTACAGTATATACACGGGTATATTTTGAACGGAACAGATACACAAAAAAGAAGCCGAGCACGATCTAACCCTAAAATCGCGAAACTGCTTTGCCGCCGCCGTCGCCGCTCGCGCTAGTTGGTCGCCGATGTTGATCGCGTTTCTTCCCGATCTCTGGCGACAGAAGCTTAGTCAAGCTTAGAGTCTCACGCGTCTATCCAGAGATCCCTTGTCTCTCGATTTGTTGATCGGGAAAAACTTCCCCGTCCGATTCGATCGAGACGACCGATCCTCGTGTGACCGTTGGTAGACCTAGCTAGCTTCGCTACGAAGTTTGGATCTCTAAAGAACAGCAGCCGCACATCGTCGTCGCCGCCGATCCCGTGAACCTAGCCGCCGCCCTTCTTGCCGCCGCCGGTTCCGGGGAGATCCTCTCCAAGAGAGACCAAGGTCGTGGACTCTTTGTAGACTTCAAGATCACGTCGTCAACGAAGAGGGACACCGTAGTCTACTCATGTAGTTTGTATTTCTTGTACATTCTATTTTACTTTTGTTGTAAAGGAACGTTGGTTCCGTGTTGTAAGGGTTGGGTGCAACCTGGTTTGTGGGAGTGTTGACTCCCACGTGTGGAAGGGTTCCTTCCGATAGTGCAAGGATTGGATTTCAATCCTGTTGGAGAAGAGACCGAGTCGTCCCTTGTTGGGAGATAGGTCGAAGGGGGAAAGTGGATGTACCCAAATCGGGGAACCACTATAAATTGCTTGCGTATTTTGTGTGCTGTGTTGTTTGTTTTTATTGTGCAGGTACCATTTTAAATTCCGCAAAAACGCTGCACGTCACCTATCCCCCCCACCCCCATAGGTGAAGATAGTGGACACTAGGTGAACTTTCAAGTGGTATCAAAGCCAGGTTGCTCATCAAAAAGGTTAACACCTTGAGTTGAATCCTGCCACCAGTGTCTAGAAGAAGACAAACATCTACTATGGACGGGATCAAGTACACAGGCAAGATCCCAGTGTGCACCAGGCTCAACTTTCCTATCTGGAAGGAAAGGATCAGGTTCTACATGGAATCAGTTGATCCTCGACTCTTCATGATCGTGGAGGAGGGACCTTATGTCCCCATTAAGGCATCCACCATTGATCCTACCCAGAAAGTGCCAAAGAAACTTTCTGAAATGGACAAGGACGAGATGGTGCTAGTAGGACTTGACAAGAAGGCGCGAAACATTCTGGTCAGCGCGGTTGATGACTCAATGATGCAAAACTTCAGCAACTGCAGGACAGCACAGGAGATCTGGCAGTGCCTGATCATCCTAATGGAGGGCACGGATGAAGTGAGGGATGATCGGAGATCCCTCCTGAACCAGAAATATGAGGCCTTCAGACAAGGGCCTAAGGAAGAGATCGGAGTCACCTACGAGAACTTCCTTAAGATTGTCAACGCCCTCAAAGGATACGGAAGAGTGTTCACCAATGGTGAACTCAATGATAAATTCCTTAGGTCCCTTACTAAGGAATGGGACACAAAGATCTGCGCCATCCGAGAGTTTGGCAGACTAGCTGAAATAGACCCGCAAATCCTGTTTGGGAAGCTGATGTCCTATGAGCTTCAGCTGAACACCAGGAAAGCAGAAGAAGAAGCAGAGAAGGCTGCAGCCAAAGAAAAGACTGTGGCTCTAAAAGCCAGTCACTCCAGAAAAGTCAAGGGTGCGGTTTCCTACCGTGCCAGGAAAAAGGATGAGGAGGAGGACTCCGAGCCATGCTCCTCCAGCTCAAAGCTGTCGGAGGAGGATTTCTCCCTCATCACCCGAGAGTTCAAGAAGTTCCTCAAGATGAGGAATCAAAGAAAGAAAGACGGCTCCTCCTCCAGGCATCAGAAGAAAAATTATTCTTCTGACAGGTATGCTTCTAGACCGAACAAACATCGCTCTTCTGACATTATTTGCTTTGGATGCAATAAGCCAGGACACGTCGTGGCCGACTGCTATCAAGGCAAGAGAGAAAAAGGGAAAGGAGAGGAGCACAAATCTTCTAGAGATAATAAGAAAGAGCGGAGCTACATCGCCAAAAGGCCAAAGACACTGAGTGAGTCTGATTCTTCAGACTCCAATGATGATGAGGAAGCCTACTTCGGGCTGGTGGGTCGCTCCGACTCAGAAGGAGTCCCCCATTTACTGGGAAGGTAAAAGCTCACATCCCTCTCTCCGACTCTGACTCTGATCCTGAGTCTCAGGATGATGAACCTGAGGATAGCCTTTCGGCCCGTGAAGCTGAGCTCCTCGAGAAGTATGAGCTTCTGCTCAACACTTTCGAGGAGTGCCGAAAGAGATTGAAGGCTGAGAAAAAGGAAGTAAAATTCCTTAAGGGTGAGTGTGTTTCCCTAAGGGAAGAGGTCACCAGTTTGATCTCTCTCCGACAGGAGCACCTTGACCTGACCTCAAAGCATTCAGAGTCTCTGAAGCTCCTTGATCTGAAGCAGGAGGAAGTCGACAAGTTGGAAGAACAACTTGCGGCAGAAAGTAAGATCGTCAAGAGCTTCTCTATGCCAAAAACTGTTCTTCCAGTAGTTGATACCTTCTCTGCTCAGGCCAAAGGAGCTGGCTTGGGGCATGTAGGGGTATCTGGTTCCTCTTCCAGGAGAAACAGGAACCAGAGGAAGAATAAGGCCGCCAAGAAGGCCTCTGCTGATGAAAAGGGAAAGGCTCCGCTTAGTCCTGTTGCGTTCAGAAAGCCTGGCTTTCCTTGCAACCAACATGACTTTGAATCAACATTTGGCCATCATTTCCGGCCCTCGGTTGCAAAGCCAAAGAGCCGATATGACGGTTGGACCTTTCCCCGGAACTTCGGTGAGAGTGCCTTCAAGGCACCTTATGAGGAAATCCACTTGGGAAATTATGGTCAATTCTCTAGCGGCCACAATGGAAAGCAGGCACCAAAAGCCAAGCCTGTTATACAGAAGGTGACGAAGTCATGTGACTGTTGTCACCATGAGGCCTCCACCTCCAGATCCAAAGCCCCAGCTGTACCCACCGTTCCCAGGGTAAGGCAGGAGCCTAGGAAGAGGTACAACAGATTCGACTGTTGGTGCTGTGGCAAAGTCGGTCACTTTGCCGTGGATTGTTGGTTTAATCCAAGGTATGACGAGACTCCCTATGTTAGCAATGCGAGGCCGACCACTCGTAGGGTTAACCAACCGAGGGGGAGTGTGCTAACCAGGAATCTAGGACCCAAGTTCGATTGGGTTCCTAAGGCAAATTAATTTTTGTTTTGCAGGAATGTCCAAAGGCCACCAAAACGCCGATCTGGTATTTGGACAGTGGATGCTCCCGGCATATGACTGGGACAAGAAGCCTGCTGCGTGATTACACTCCAGTCGAGAATGGACCCAAAGTCATCTTTGGAGGGTCAGATCGAGGAGTCACCAGAGGTTACGGTATGATTTCCAACGGTATAATCTCTATCACCGACGTGGCTTATGTTGAAGGGTTAAACCATAACCTGATCAGTGTAAGTCAGTTATGTGACAAAGGTTATGACGTTAAGTTCTGCAAGGATAAATGTCTGATAATTTCACGTACCTCTTCTGAGACGGTATTATCAGGCATTAGGAGCAGAAATATCTTCTGCTTAGATTTTCTCAGTATAGATTCATCTACCCCCGTATGCCTTGTGGCAACAGGCAGTGCATCTCTTTATGATCAATGGCACAAGAGATTGGCACATATTAATTTCAAGACAATTAGTATGTTGTTTTCTAAGAACTTAGTAAGGGATGCTCCCAGTATCAAGTGCATCAAAGATAGCCCCTGTCCTGCATGCGAGATGGGCAAACAGACTAGGGCTACCTTTAAGAGCATCGCAGACAAAGACTCTTCCCGATGTCTTTACCTTTTACATATGGACTTGTTTGGTCCAATGCAAGTTCATAGCTTGGGAGGCAAGTCCTATACGCTAGTGATAGTTGATGATCATTCTCGGTTTACATGGGTGTTCTTTTTGAAACGAAAGTCAGATACGTTTGACATCTTCACTAGTTTTGTCAAGCAGGTTCAGAACGAATTTAACTGCTCAGTGGTCAAAATCAGAAGTGACCATGGAACGGAATTCGAATCTGGTGCTATGACAGAATTTTGTGAAGAACAAGGTATCTTTCATGAGTTTTCCTCCCCGCGCACTCCTCAGCAAAATGGAGTTGCGGAGAGGAGAAATAGAACTCTCATTGAAGCCTGCACGACAATGTTGAAAGACGCTTCTCTCCCGGAATACTTCTAGGCAGAGGCTGTCAATACAGCTTGTCATGTACAAAACCGAGCATTGATCAACAAGCATCATCGTAAGATGCCTTACGAGCTACTGAAAGGCAGGAAACCAACCATGTCCTACTTGAGGATTTTTGGTTGCAGATGTTATGTACTGAATAATGGGAAGTACCCGCGTATTAAATTTGGTGAAAAATACTTCGAAGGCATATTCATGGGCTATAGTTCCCACAGTCGGGCATATAGGGTCTTCAATAAGAAAACCCTAGTGGTAGAAGAATCAATAAATGTTGTATTTGATGAAGGAAGTTTGCTTAACAGCAATTCTTCCAGTGGTATTCTTGAAGATGCAGGTGCACGACTTGAACAGCTGAGTCTGGATGAGACCGCTAAAGATGTTGAAGATCAAAATGGAACAAATCTCTTAGAAGAAGGAGAAGCCCAAGAAGTAGTCGAAGCTCCAGACGCCAGACTTCTAGAGCTCCGGCACGTGAGGGATCATCCTAGAGATCAGATCATCGGAGATCCTCGTGTCGGTGTCAGAACTCGAAGAGGTACTATTAACGAAGTATTGCATCTTAGCTTCCTGTCACAGGTTGAGCCAAAGAAGTTCGACGAGGCAAACAAGGATGCGGCATGGATTCTGGCCATGCAAGATGAACTACATCAATTTGAACGTTGCAACGTTTGGACGCTAGTTCCCAGACCATACAAGCAGAATGTGATTGGCACCAAGTGGATCTTCAGAAACAAACTAGATGAACATGGTGTCATCGTAAAGAACAAGGCCAGGCTGGTGGCTCAAGGTTACAGACAGGAGGAGGGGATTGACTTCGACCAAACCTTCGCACCAGTAGCAAGGCTCGAGGCAATCAGATTGTTCTCGGCGTATGCTTCACACAAAGGATTCACAGTCTATCAAATGGATGTGAAATCAGCATTCTTGAATGGAGACCTGAAAGAGGAAGTATACGTCGCTCAACCCCCAGGTTTTGTCGATCCTACTTATCCCAATCATGTTTATTTTCTTAATAAAGCCTTATATGGGTTGAAACAAGCTCCACGAGCTTGGTATGAGACTTTATCTAGTTTTCTTCTTGAGAACAAGTTCTCTAGAGGTAAAATAGATAAAACATTGTTTCTCAGGGAAGTCAAAGCCAAGATTTTGCTGGTGCAAATCTATGTCGATGACATAATATTCGGCTCTACGGACAACAATCTTTGCAAAAAGTTTTCTAAACTTATGCAAGGAAAGTTTGAAATGAGCAGTATGGGAGAGCTCAAGTATTTCTTAGGACTTCAAGTGAAACAGTCTGAGGATGGAATCTTCATCTCTCAGACGAAGTTCACAAATGAACTCCTTAAGAAATTCGGTATGGAGAGTGCAACCTCTATGAGGACTCCAATGGAATCCACTATGTCTCTGGATAAGGATGAGAAAGGTAAACCTTTCGATGAAACCAAATACAGAAGCATCATTGGATCCCTGCTCTACCTTACTGCCAGTAGACCGGATATCATGTTCTCCACATGTGTTTGTACCAGATATCAAGTGAACACTAAGGAATCTCACTATGTCGCTGCGAAGCGAATTCTAAGATACCTTAAAGGTACTCCCAATCTTGGCTTGTGGTACCCGAGAAACAATGATGTCGAGCTAATAGGTTTTTCAGATGCTGATTTTGCAGGGAGTAGGGATGACAGGAAAAGCACTTCCGGGACGTGTCAATTCCTCGGAAGAAGGCTTATCTCATGGAACAGCAAGAAGAAGAATTGTGTAGCTACCTCCACAGCAGAGTCTGAGTACATCTCGGCAGGAAGCTGTTGCGCACAACTCCTATGGATCAGAAACCAGTTAGCCGACTACGACCTTCAGTTCAAGGAAGTTCCAATGTACTGCGACTCCTCCAGTGCAATTGCCATTGCCAACAATCCGGTATCGCACAGCAGAACGAAGCATATTGAAGTGCGCTACCACTTCATTCGGGAGCACGTGGAGAACAAGGACATCTCTCTCTGTCATGTCCCCACGGACAAGCAGATTGCTGATATATTCACAAAGCCCTTAGACGAGGCCAAGTTCAATCTTTTCAAGACTGAACTGGGGATGCTCAATTATGAGGAATGAAGACTACAGAAGCTCCAAGCTCGTACACGATCTGAGGGGGAGCAAGGAACTCAAGTGTGAGCACAGACGCAAGAACTGAGGGGGAGCAAGGGGTCAAATGCTACCGACCCCGATTTGCAGAAGCCGAAAAGGGGGAGATTACCCTCTCGGCTAAGGCTAAGGTGGCTCCAAGCTTGCTCCCAAGAAATTGGTATTGGTAATGGATAACTCACTCAACTCAATTTCAAGTTTATGGTTTTCATTCCCATATGCTCTATTCACCTTAGCTTGTAGGGTTTAGGTTTCTTCAAATAGGGGGAGATTGTTGGGTATTGTATCCACAATGTACCTGATTTGAAGAAGCTCCTGGACAAGCTAAGGTCAATAGACAATGTATTTGATAAAATCTTTCAAGTTGTACTTGCAGTTATTCCACGCTAAGTGCACACCAATGTCAGGGCGCAGTAGGTCAATATACACGGGTCTGCACGACGTAATCCCTCGTTGAGCAGATCAGTGTGTTGGCCTACGTGTACTCTCTCTATTGGAGTGCACTTACTTTCAAGTACAGGGCTGTGATCTTGCAGGAGCAGTCAAGGAGCAAGGATGGGTCAAGGAGCAGCTCTTGGGTGGAAAGACGAAAATTCGTCCAAGTATAATTCGACGAGAATCACCAAGTGATTCTCGCCGATTCGGCGAGAATCACTAGTGATTCCCGCCGAATCGTCGAGAATCATTAGTGATTCTCGCCGACTCTTTCCGGCCACCTCAAAACGGTGCCAGGTAAGATTCGGCGAGAATCACTAGTGATTCTCGCCGAACCCTTCGCTGAGCAGATCATGAATACCAAGTAACTTTCGTTGAGAATCAACAAGTGATTCGGCGAGAATCACTAGTGATTCTCGACGAATCGTCGAGAATCACTAACTGATTCTCGCCGATTCGTCGAGAATCACCTGCGATTCTCGCCGATTTTTACTTAGCAATTTCTCTGGAAGCTCCTGAACCGGATTCTGCCGCTGTCAATGTTCTGGACCGGGATTTAGGGATTCTTCTTGTGGGTCCCATAACGGTCATTTTGAAAGTTTCTACAGTATATACACGGGTATATTTTGAACGGAACAGATACACAAAAAAGAAGCCGAGCACGATCTAACCCTAAAATCGCGAAACTGCTTCGCTGCCGCCGTCGCCGCTCGCGCTAGTTGGTCGTCGCTGTTGATCGCGTTTCTTCCCGATCTCCGGCGACAGAAGCTTAGCAAAGCTTAGAGTCTCACGCGTCTATCCAGAGATCCCTTGTCTCTCGATTTGTTGATCGGAAAAACTTCCCCGTCCGAATCGATCGAGACGACCGATCCTCGTGTGACCGTTGGTAGACCTAGCTAGCTTCGCTACGAAGTTTGGATCTCTAAAGAACAGCAGCCGCACATCGTCGTCGCCGCTGATCCCGTGAACCTAGCCGCCGCCCTTCTTGCCGCCGCCGGTTCCGGGGAGATCCTCTCCAAGAGAGACCAAGGTCGTGGACTCTTTGTAGACTTCAAGATCACGTCGTCAACGAAGAGGGACACCGTAGTCTCCTCGCGTAGTTTGTATTTCTTGTACATTCTATTTTACTTTTGTTGTAAAGGAACGTTGGTTCCGTGTTGTAAGGGTTGGGTGCAACCCGGTTTGTGGGAGTGTTGACTCCCACGTGTGGAAGGGTTCCTTCCGATAGTGCAAGGATTGGATTTCAATCCTGTTGGAGAAGAGACCGAGTCGTCCCTTGTTGGGAGATAGGTCGAAGGGGGAAAGTGGATGTACCCAAATCGGGGAACCACTATAAATTGCTTGCGTATTCTGTGTGCTGTGCTGTTTGTTTTTATTGTGCAGGTACCATTTTAAATTCCGCAAAAACGCTGCATGTCACCTATCCCCCCCCCCCCCCCATAGGTGAAGATAGTGGACACTAGGTGAACTTTCAGGAAGGAAGTAGAGGGAGGAGTTGGCCTCCATGTCACCTTGGGGGGGCAGTCCCGAAACTGCAAGTTCGTCATTGTGGACGCCCCCAGCAGCTACAGCGCCATCTTCGGGAGGCCTCTTATCAGCGCCTTCCGCTGCGTCCCCTCGTCTTTCCATCAGTGTTTGAAGTTCAACGCTGAGGGGGTCCGGGTCAGGGTCAGGGGGGATCCAAAGGTGGCACGGGAGTGTTATGTCACTGCGGTGAACACCATCTCTTGGCAGGAGGGAGCCGAGGAGATGGGACGGAGGATAGAGGAGGTCGAGCAGGAGGCAGGAGGGGAGGAGCCAGAAGTGAAGGACCACGCAGGAGAGGCGGCAGGAGGAGATCTGGAGGAGGTGGCCGAAGTGAGGGGAGAGGGAGAAGAGATGGAGGTAGAGGTCCCTATTCCAGAGGAGGGGGATGCCGAAGGATGGGGGGAGCAATCCAGGCTGGAAGCAGCAGAGGAAGTGGTGGAGCTGGAGGTGCTCACCCGGGGAGGCAGGATGGAGAAGATTCGCGTCAGCGGAGCGCTGACCCCGGAGGGCCAAGGCAAGATGCTGGAGTGCATCCAGAAGAACATGAACATCTTCGCCTGGAACGCCGCGGAGATGCCGGGGGTTGACGCGGATGTGGCTTGCCACCGCCTCAACCTGGACCCGGGAACACGCCCCGTTCAGCAGAGAAAGAGATCCACGGCAGACAAGCTGGCGGAGCCCACCAGGGAGTAGGTGGCAAAACTTCTCAAGGCCGGCTTCGTGTCCGAGATTCAGTACCCCGGCTGGGTCTCCAACGTCGTCATGGTTAAAAAAGGAGACGGCCGATGGAGAATGTGTATCAATTTTTCGTTACTTAATAAAGCCTGTCCTAAGGACTGTTATCCTTTGCCTCGGATCGATGCGCTGGTTGACTCAGCCGTCGGTTTTTCTGTAATGAGTTTTTTAGATGCTTTTTCAGGTTACCACCAAATCAGGATGCACCCCCCGGACATCAAGGATGTCTCGTTCATCACAGTGGATGGCTGCTACTGCTACAAGATGATGCCTTTCGGGCTGAAGAACGCTAGGGCCACCTACCAAAAAATGATGGATAGGGTCTTCAAGGAGCAAAGGGGGAGGAATTTGGAGGTGTATGTGGACGACCTCATGATCAAAAGTCGGGATGTGGACTCCCACCTCCGGGACCTGGAGGAGACCTTCGCCACCCTGCGCAAATACAAGATGCGGTTGAATCCCCTTAAGTGTGTCTTTGGGGCCAGCAGGGGAAAGTTCTTGGGGCACCTCCTCACCCCCGCGGGGGTCGAGCCGAATCCAGATAAGGTCAGGGATATCTTGGAGCTGGGGTCCCCGCGGAATGCTAAGGAGGTCCAACGGCTGATGGGGAAGCTAGCAGGGCTGAGTTGCTTCCTTTCTCGGGCAGGGGAGAAGTGCTCCCCCTTCTTTAAAACGCTAAGGGGAGGTCAGAGGTTTGAATGGACCGAGGAGTGCGAGGAGGCGTTCCAGGCCCTCAAAGTGCAGTTGACACAGGCTCCACTGCTCCAAGGGCCAAGGGAGGGGGAGGACCTGTTCCTATATCTCGGGGTCGGGGCAGAGGCCTTGAGCTCCGTCTTGGTTCGTGAAGAAGGGAAGAGGCAGCTCCCTATTTATTACGTCAGCCGGGTCCTAAGGAAGGCCGATCTCTGGTATCCGATCTTGGAGAAGCTTGCATTCACCCTAATCATCTCGGCTTGGAGGCTGCGACCTTACTTCCAGGCACACTCAATCCGAGTGGTGACCGACCATCCTCTCCGCAACATCTTCGAGGGGGTGGAGCATTCAGGCCGACTGGCCAAGTGGTCGGTGGAGCTGAGCGAGTTCGATGTCTCCTTCGTTCCACGGCTCTCGATCAAAGCTCAGGCGATGGCCGACTTCCTGGCCGACTACATGGTGGAAGTAGCGGAGGAAGAGCTCACCCACCCGACTCCTTGGAAGGTGAGGGTGGATGGAGCCTCGGGGAGGCATTCCCTTGGAGTGTGGGTGATCCTAGAAAGCCCTCAAGGGACTCGAATTGAGCAGACGGTGGTGGTGCACTTTCCCATTACCAACAATTAGGTCGAGTACGAGGCCGTGATAGCAGGGCTGCGCCTGGCCAGGGAGCTGGGGGTGTCGGATGTGGAGGTCCTTACTGATTCCATGGTAGTAGCGTCCCAGATCAACAGGGAGTTCGAGGCAAGGGAGCCCACCTTGCGATCATACTTGGCCAAGGTGAAGGGGGTCATTGGCACCTTTCAAACTTTCATCATCTGACACGTGCCCAGGGAAGAGAATGAGCAGGCCGATCAGCTGGCAAAGCATGGTCCCCAGGTGGGAGGCACCATCACCGACCTGTTCCGCCCCTCCATCGAAGAAGGAGAGCTTATGGAAATCGACCAGCAAGCTGCGTGGATGGATCCAGTTGTAGTTTTCCTCTCTACGGGGGAATATCTGGAGGGGGTAGATAAGAAGAAGCTGAGGCACAAGTCCGCTTATTACCTCCTCCAGGACGGGCAGCTATACAGGAAGACCCTCTCTGGGATGCTGGCTCGCTGCGTGGCCGAGGGCGAGGTGCAGAGGATCTTGGAGGAAATCCACTCCGGCGAATGTGGGAGTCATTCCGGGAGTCGGACCCTGAAGGGAAGGATAGTCAGGCAAGGGTATTTCTAGCCCACCTTAGGCCGAGACGCCGCAGAGTTCGCAAGAGGATGTCATAAGTGCCAGCTGTTTGCCCCTCTTCAGCTACAGCCGGCCCAACGACTCAGGAGTATCACGGCCCCCTGGCCCTTCGCGATCTGGGGAATGGATTTGGTTGGGCCATTTCCCCAAGCTAGCGGTCAGAGAAGGTTCCTCCTAGTGATGATTGACTACTTCTCCAAGTGGGTGGAGGTGAAGGCACTAGCCAAGGTGACCTCCCAGGTGATCAGGAACTTTGTTTGGGGGAGATCATCTGTCGCCATGGGCTGCCCCAGGCCATCGTCACGGACAACGGGCCCCAGTTCGCCAGTGCCGAGTTCACCAGCTTTTGCGAGCAGCTGGGGATCGACCTCAGGTTCGCCTCGATCCATCACCCCAGGAGCAACGGGCAGGTGGAGGCCACGAACAAGATCATCGTCAACCTCCTCAAAAAGAAGGTGGAGAATTTGAAGGGGAGCTGGGTGGAGCAGCTCCCCGCAGTTCTCTGGGCCCTAAGAACCACCCCTAACACAGCTATAGGGGAGACCCCCTTCAAGCTCTCTCATGGGTGCGAGGTAGTGCTCCCCGTGGAATTTAAAGTCCAAACGCCGCGAGTCATGGCGGCCAAAGAAGGCCGAGAAGAATGGCAGGCCGATAACGAGGAGGAGCTGAGACTCTCCCTTGACATGGTGGAAGAGTTGATGGACCTTTCGGCTGTCCGACGGGAGGAGGTAAAAAGGAGGATGGCCAGATACTTTGACAAGCATGTTCAGGTCAAGCAGTTCATGGAGGGAGACCTGGTGCTGAAAAAGGTGGATGCGGCAGGGAGGTCGGCATCCGTAGGGAAGCTCAATCCCAGCTGGGAGGGACCATTTATTGTAAAGGAAGCTCTAAAGTCAGGAGGCTACCGACTCCAAAATGTAGAGGGCGAGACCCTGAGTCACACCTGGAGTGGTGACGACTTGAAGCGTTTTTCCCCTAAAGCATGTAAGTGACACTTTCATTATAATAAATTTCTTCAAACGCTCCAGTACGGTCATAGCCATCCCGCATAGAGAATTGGAATATGTTTGGACCCCGAGAAGATCCAGCTGCCAGGCTCTCACCTAGCTGGCAGGGCCGGAAATCACTCGGTGTCATCCTTGGCCTCGAAAAGATCCCGCTGTCGGGCTCTCACCTAGCTGGCAGGGCCGGAAGTCACTCGATGGAATATGTTTGGACCCCGAGAAGATCCCGTTGCCAGGCTCTCACCTAGCTGGCAGGGCCGGAAGTCACTCGGTGTCATCCTTGGCCTCGAGAAGATCCCGCTGCCGGGCTCTCACCTAGCTGGCAGGGCCGGAAGTCACTCGATGGAATATGTTTGGACCCCGAGAAGATCCCGCTGCCAGGCTCTCACCTAGCTGGCAGGGCCGGAAGTCACTCGGTGTCATCCTTGGCCTCGAGAAGATCCCGCTGCCAGGCTCTCACCTAGCTGGCAGGGCCGGAAGTCACTCGATGGAATATGTTTGGACCCCGAGAAGATCCCGCTGCCAGGCTCTCACCTAGCTAGCAGGGCCGGAAGTCACTCGGTGTCATCCTTGGCCTCGAGAAGATCCCACTGCCAGGCTCTCACCTAGCTGGCATGGCCGGAAGTCACTCGATGGAATATGTTTGGACTCCGAGAAGATCCCGCTGCCAGGCTCTCACCTAGCTGGCAGGGCCGGAAGTCACTCGGTGTCATCCTTGGCCTCGAGAAGATCCCGCTGCCAGGCTCTCACCTAGCTGGCAGGGCCGGAAGTCACTCGATGGAATATGTTTGGACCCCGAGAAGATCCTGCTGCCAGGCTCTCACCTAGCTGGCAGGGCCGGAAGTCACTCGGTGTCATCCTTAGCCTCAAGAAGATCCCGCTGCCAGGCTCCCACCTAGCTGGCAGGGCCGGAAGTCACTCGATAGAATATGTTTGGACCCCGAGAAGATCCCGCTGCCAGGCTCTCACCTAGCTGGTAGGGCCGGAAGTCACTCGGTGTCATCCTTGGCCTCGAGAAGATCCCGCTGCCAGGCTCCCACCTAGCTGGCAGGGCCGAAAGTCACTCGATGGAATATGTTTGGACCCCGAGAATATCCCGCTGCCAGGCTCTCACCTAGCTAGCAGGGCCGGAAGTCACTCGGTGTCATCCTTGGCCTCGAGAAGATCCCGCTGCCAGGCTCTCACCTAGCTGGCAGGGTCGGAAGTCACTCGATGGAATATGTTTGGACCCCGAGAAGATCCCGCTACCAGGCTCTCACCTAGCTGGCAGGGCCGGAAGTCACTCGGTGTCATCCTTGGCCTCGAGCAGATCCCGCTGTCAGGCTCTCATCTAGCTGGCAGGGCCGGAAGTCACTCGATGGAAGCAGTTTGCGACCCAGAGCGAATCACGATGCTGGGCTCCCACCTAGCCGACAGGGCCGAAAAACTACTCAAATGGTGTTAATAATGGATTGGAATCGCGAAGATTAACCGAAATGGGGGTCTAGCATAACCACCCAGCCCACAGATTGGCGACCGGGAGGAGGCGAGAACCCGGGTCGCGTCGCAAAGGGGTCGATCCGCCAGGGATCTGATGACTCGGGCAAACAGTGAACCGCCTCGCCTCGCCTGGTCGGCAAGTGGCCTCGGCAGCGGAGGCCGTGCCGCTGATACAGGTCGCCCACGGCAGGACGACCTGCCCGGCCCCCTATAACTCCTAAGCCGAATCCGTAGGCATACGACCTCGTTGACGCAACGCGAGGTGAGCGGCGGCAAGCGGGAAAGCGGAAAAAATTACATCGCGCGATGACAGCAGACAGACGTAAGTAACGAGTGGGGAAGCATATATAAGAGCATTAATAGACGAGAATCAAAAAGAAAAGGCGCGGCCCGCGCTTACATCTCAAACGGCAAAAAGAACATAGTGTATACACTTAACAAACAAATATCAAAAAGCGGGGGCGACGCGAGATCCAGGGGCAAGAAGTCCTAAATACGCTGGAAGGACTGGTCTCCAGGGTCCGGTACGGGAAGGAACAGCGCCGGCACCACGTCGCCCGCCGAGAGTTCCGCCGCCTCGCTCTTGAGGAGATCCATGCGTCGCAGCATCTGCATCGTGTACTTTGCGGCGCTGGCAGCGTTCTTTTGCATCAGCACCTCCAACTCGTGGTCGGAGTGGTGTGCGAGCGGGCAGCCCCTGTTATCTGGCGGAGGGACAGCGGCGGCGGCCTCCAGCTCGCGTACCCGTGCCTCCAGCGCTGACTTGTCCTGAGCAAGGGTGGCGATCTCAGCACCCATCCGACTAGCCGTCGCGGCATCCTGAAAAGAGGAAAAGGAAGTTATAAGGTGGATTCGCGAAGAGAGGCGGTCGTTGGAAGTGAGCACGTACCACCCCTCCCAGGTACTGCGCGGGGGTCTCCTCGGCCGCGTCGGCCCGCCTTCTCTGGAGATCTGAGTCCTCCTGAGCGAGTTTCCGGGCCTCCTCCTTCTCGTCCGCCAACTTCTGGAGAGAGGCGGCGTTCCGCTCCAGCTGGGTGCAGCGCCTCCCAACCATGTGGGCCAACTCCAGGCCGCGTAGTTGGGCCCGCGCGCTCTCGTGCACCAGTACTCGCGTCGCCTCCTTGTCATAGATGGCGGCGTCCTCTCGCGAGTACAGGCCGAACGAAAAATTATATGCCTCCCCGCCGATGGTGTCCTGCTCCAGCCAACTCGGCAACAGAGTCAAGACCACCGCGCGATTAAACTCCTTGTCCCATGATAGAAGCGGGACGCCGAGCTCGTCCAGATATTTCTCGCCGTAGCCGAAGTTGCGATGCCCTCTCGGCACCGGCCTCGCGGTAGTTTGCGATCCATCCGGCGGCCCGGAAGTACCCGCCGCCTCGGCAGGGATGTCGCTGGTCGAGGCGACAATGGGGGGAGCCCTCGGTCGGTAGATCAGCCGGGGCCTTGCCTTTCCTCTGGCCCCAGGCTAATTGCTGACCCGTAGACTTCGCCGTCTTTGGCGGGGGAGCGGGCTGCTCGCGGCCCAGCCTCTTCTTGGCAGGGATCGACGGGGCCTCGCGCTGAGCGGCGTCAGCGGCCTGAGCACGAGCGAGGACACCGGAGGCGACCCGGGCACTCTCATAGGGGGATGAAGGGGCACGTCTCGCTCGCCTGCCGAAAAAAGAGGGTGAGACCTAAGGAGTAAAGAGCGAGACAAGGGTAGTGGCGAGTGGCAAACCTCCCCCAGGCGGGATGGCAGCAAGGTTGTGGAGGTTGCGGCGCAGGTACGCGACCTCGAAGTTCTTCCCGGAGAAGAACCCGCACAAGTCGGCTTCATGGCCTCCCAAGCTTGGCGGGCGGTAACTCGCCTCGCTGAGCTGCACCGGCGAGTAGGGAACGTTGCCGAAATCCCCCTTGACGAACAGGAATTTCTTGAGCCAGTTGTGACTCTTGTTAACGGTCTCCCGCACCTTGAGGTGGGCGCTGGAGAAGTAGGCGGTGCCATCCCGGTTCGCACGGAAGGAGAATAGTTTGCGGAAAACCGCGAGATTAAACTCGATCCGCTCCTCCCGCAGGAATCAGGCGAACCCTACCATAACGGCTACAGAGTTCGGGGTCATCTGGCCTATGACGACCCTGAAGTACTTCAGTACCTGACGAACCTCTGGCCAGAGGGGGAGGCGAAGACCCACCTCAAAATTGGCCAGGGGAATGGCGAGCTCGTTCCCGGACAGATCATTGATCTTCTCGCCCTCCCCGGGCCGTCTCGCAGAGAACCCAGCCGGGATGTGGTCGACTAGGGCCTCTAAGTATTCGCGCTCTGAGATAATAGCGCGGGGAAAGTCGTGCTCCGAGAAGGTCCAGGCGCATTTGCTTCGCCCGTCCGCATCGCCGCCGCCGCCGCCCATTCCGCCGAATTACCGCCGTTCAAGCATGACAGACCCAATGGGGGAGCGCTAATCGTGCTTAGCGGAGACCAGGAGGCGAGTGAGTGCTCTGAAGCGATGAAAGGATAAGAACCGGCCACGCCTATTTATAGGGAGAAAGAAGGGGCGGGAAATTTCCCGCCAAAAGAAGAGGTGCGTGTAGCAAAAATCGGGCCTGACGGTTCGACTCCCCGACGCGCGGCCACAGCGCCAGGACCGTTTAGCAACAGGTCTCGCTCGTCCGCATCCGCGCGAATAATGAGCGGGCGAGACTCAGCCCGAGCCCGCCCAGGATCCTGAGCGAGTCAGGGAGACACGTGGCTGGCGAGCTCCTCGGCTCGCTCCCGCCACGATCGGAGTGGCGGGATGAGCGAGATCATCCCCAGACCTGCCCGTGCACCAGGAGGTGGGAGAGGGGCGGACGCGAGCACCCTCGGGCCCGCCTCAAGGAAAATAAAAACAGCAACACGATAATTTTGACGTGCATCAGGAATCAGAAATCAGGCCCATAGGCGGGCAAGAAGAGTTACAAATTGTTACAAATACAAGATGAGGCTTTGAAATAGTAGAAACTCCGCGATATCCCGCGAGCGGGGGGAAGAAAGGCTGGATCAGTACTGGATCCACTTCCACCTGCCCCGCTGCTGCGTCCCCGATCGCGGCGGCATGCGGGGATAGTGGTAATCGCGCACCGCCACCAGCTCCTGCTGAGCCAGGCCAACTTGTTCCGAGGCATTCCTAAGACGCTCCTCGGCTCGCGTAATGTGCATGCCCGACGAAGTGACATCGCCGCCTTCTGCTGCGCGCGGGGCTCCCTCCAAGGCTGCGAGCCGAGCCTCGGTGTCGGCCTTGTCTTGATCGACCCTCTTCATGAGCTCCTGAAGCAGCAGCGTGTGTTTCTGGAACAGCCGCGTCACCTGCCTTTTCATCCCCACCGCATCGGTCGGGTCGCCCAGGTAATCAGAAACACCCTCCACGTCGGGCGGAGGCAAATACCCTTCGCTCATCTCAGTTTCGGAGGAGACCATGTTGTAGCCTACAAAAGGGCGATTCAGAAGGAGCGAGCGAGAACAAGGCCAACGGTAAGTACAAGCTTACCAGGGGTTGGCACGTTGTCCACGCCGATGGAAGGACGAGAGGAGCCCGGCCGACCCTGAAAGGCTTCTCCCTCGAGGGCCTCAAGAGATTTTCCCAGTCCGTGGGGAGCCGGCGAGCGAGAGGTTTTTGGAGGTGCGCGGTCCAGACCTGGGGTACTAGCAACCCTCTCAGACGACAAGGGAGGGGGACGATCCTCCCCCCCCCCCCCCCCCCCCCCCGTTCCCCACATCTTCACAAGGTATTGCCTGCAAGACAAAAGATCAGAAATACAACAACAAACCGAAGAAGAAGGTCACGTACCCCAGAAGCGACCTCAACACCCGCCGCCGAGCTGGAGCCCGGGAAGTCACTCGCCGGAGACCGCCTAACAATCTTTCCCTTTGCCGGCCTAAAGAGAGGGTCGGGAGACCCACGTGCTAGCCAAGGGGCGGCCTCGAGGGCTTCCTCCCAAGTCTTCTGGCCCGCAGCCGCCAGGCGAGCTCGCACCTCTTCGCTGACCGGCATCGAGAAACTGCAGTCTGTTCAGGAAAAATGAGGGGGTCTGGGGAGCCCCCCCTGGGCTCAGCGGTATATTTATAGCCGAACAGTGGGGCCCCACCAGAAGATTCCCTGCCAGCTCAGCACAATACTCGCCGAACACGCGGGTTGGATGATTCTTTCCGAGCTTGTATCAAGCTCAAAAAGAGCGGGGATTGTGTACAACCCCGTGTTCGTCGAGCGGGTCCCGCCAGGGAGGTCGAGCGGATCTAGCCCCGCGACCCGCACCCAAGCAGCAAGCAGACATACGGCAGGGGGGGCCGGTCTGCTCCCGCTCATTTTAGGCGAGCGAGCCGGGCGAGACGGCTCCCCTGCTCTCCCGCTCGCTCTGATAAATCGCCAACCAAAGCGGGGGGTGCCCTTCGTCGCACCAGTACAAGCGGATGGGCTCGGCAACCCGTGACTAGAGAGCTGACCGGGGGGTCGCGATGGCCACCAGCCAGCCCCTACACGCGACCTGGTCGCCTGTCCGCCCCGGCAGAAGACAGGCAGGTCGCGGCGGTCCGGCTCGCGCTCGCCCAGGAAGAATAGGCGGACCGCTGGAGCCAGGTCGTGCCCGCCTCCCGCGGGGGAGGATTGGAGGCGAGCTGACTCCCCGTGGGTGCGAATAGCTCCTCAGAACAGCGGATCCACGCTGTTGGCAAACTAGGTTGGACTGCGCATAGCTGATTAGGACAGCGGAGTTTGGCTGTTGGCAGACCCCACCCAGGGCTTTTTGGTATTTTCAGGTCAGTTCTTCTGGTTATTGGCAGTTCAGATTCCAAAAAACTATAAATAAGACCCAAGGGGTACCTCAGAAGGCACGCTTTGAGTGCCTCCCTGCTCCTGTTTTCAAGTGCTTTCTGAGGGTACCATAGCTCGGCTTCTGGCTAAGGAGGGGAAGCGCTCCGATATCTTCCGGGTTTGTGGTGGGACCTCCCTGCCGAGCCCTTGGGTCTGTTTCACCTTGCCTTCTATGTTGTTTTCTTGCAGGAGCGAAGTAGGCGCGAGACCACCCCTTCCCCAAGGGTCGAACTCCACAGGAGACCGAATTCCGGTTTCAACACCTAGGCTTCCCTACAGTAAAAGTGGTCTACATGAAAGTTGTATCCCTATGAGTCTAAATTAATTTAAATTGGTTTGAACCAATTTGTAGTTCAAAACAGAGCACAACACTCATTTTGGTGCAGTCTATACTTAGGGCTAGTCAGAGATTAAAATGAGTGCCCCCACTTCCCCACATGTCCAAATGACCTGAAATTTGGGAAGGGAGTCAATCTTATCTATATCCAGGACATATCCAAAAATGAGAATTTTTGTAGAAAACATTTCTATCATTTTGGTAAAAATTTAATAATCATATTATAGTTTAATTAAGGGGCCTAATTACATCACCAACCCCCAAAATTATGGTGGATGGTCTTCGGGTCACCATGAGTCGTTGGTTAAAATCTCAACCCATTTGAGTATGATTTGGCTAGGTTTTAATGTGACTAAAGTTTGGGTAATTAAGGTGAGATTAGGGTTTAGGATTCTTGGGGCATGGAGGGGCCAATCCTCATCCAAATGGGTTGGGGTTCTGGCCAGAGTCCCAAGGTCAGTAGGGTCACCCTCTCTTAGAGTTTGGAATGAGTTAGGGTGGTTGAGACCTAGTGCCCTAGTTCAAGCATTGGAATGAGCCTGTTAGGGTTTGTGAAGGACCAAGGGTGTTTAGGCTTTGTTTAGGCTTGGGGTTTACCCCATGGGTTTCTAGGGTGGAGCAATGCCCTAGGAAGGAATTTTGGTAGTATTTGGACACATTCACTCCACTTAAATCACTTGGAAATTATTTAGGTCTATACATCTTAGGGAATAAATATAGGGTCTTATGACCTTAGATGCTTGTGAAATTTTGGTAGAAGTAATTTTATAGTGCTATTGACCCTTGAGATTTATTATAGGATGTTTAGAAAATAGTAGCCTATATTTGTAGTTATAACTTTCATCTTGCCCCATGTGATGATTTTGGAGTAACCATGGTTATATTAACTTAGAATGATATGAAACTCTGGCAAAGTTAATCAAATATCATTTAGAGGCGCTAGCAAATTATTTGGATCCTTTGGGCATTTTCACTTAGTACTTCATGTGTAAAGTAAACTAGTGCACCGTGTTTTGATAAATAGATAATAAGTATTATACCTTTCTGTAAATTTGTGTTACTTGGCCAGATAATCTTTTTATGGCATAATAAAGCCTAGAAAAATTGTTACATGTTATTTGGAAGAGTTTATAAGAATGTTTCTTCTCAAAGTGCACTTTAATGGAATTATTTGAAGTATTTTTCTATATAGCTCACTGACCTTGGAATTGCATGAAACTTAGTCAGTAGTGTTTTATGATCATTATAATGCTCTGATAAATTTTATATAATTTTTGGACAATGATTTATGGTACTCCCTTCATTAACCTTATTTACTTGAATTGTCTTGAATTAATTATTTAGAGGATAATACATTATGAAAATTTATGAAATTTTGTATTCACTGAAATTTTACAATAATATAGTATTCATAATTTTTGGGTGGCCATAACTTAAGGAAATCTAGTACTTCTGGTTCAAAATCACTCATGGACATATTTTTGGGAAAATTAAATAAATGCCAACTTAATTAGGAAAATTACAAGTTTCTCGATTTAGGATAAATCTGTCATGATAGACCCGCAATAATTATCTTAGGGCATTTGGATGAATATTTGGAGTACCTCCTATCATGCGCATCATATAGCTTAGGTTGGTCTGCATTTAGTAAAACTTCTGAAATTATGATAACATGTGGAATGGACATAGGAAATTGAGTTGATTATATACTGATGTGGTAAGGTGAAAAAGAGAGCTTCATTGGAAGTCATGATGAGGAGAGTGATGGGTTGACTAGTGTTAAGTGGTGCTCGAGATCGACAAAAGATATTCTTTCCTATACAGGGTGGAGAGTGAAAATACACTAGGATTAGATCCAGTATAATATTAAAAGAGATCGGGAATTGGGTATTAACAAGTAATAAATGAGTACCTTGCGAAATGGTGCTTTGGGATTCAGCTCATCGTAGTTCCTAGTGCCCTCGAGAGCCCTTCACGAGGAATGCCTTGGGCAGTCCAAGGTTAACATATGTCGTAGGAATAAATGGAATGGAAGAGTAATTAGAAATACTCTAGGGTTACACATACACTCACACTCCCCGGTTTTGTGGGAGTCAGGTTAGGTCTCACGAGCAGTAGGCTCGGAGGTTTTAGTGTTGGGCAGGTTAGCCCGGCGAGCTGATGGCTCGGTAGGTGGGTTGAAGGACGGGTTAGTCCGGGGAGCCTATGGCTCGGAAGTTCTGGTTTGCATGTGCATAACATAAGGTGGTGGGTCTTTGTTACTTGACGGTTGTTCACGCCGACGTTGGTACGATGACTCGACGAGTGTAGTTTACACATAGCCATGGAAAGACTGGTGGATTTGCCAGCATGGTACGCAAAGGCTCTGTGGTGTGTTCTTCACATTGAGGCGTACAAGGGTCTAGGTTGGGTGGCACGAATGTCGGTGTAGTAGTTGGGTGGCCCGACCCACTGCCTCTGTTTGCCACAGCACGAGGTACCTAAGAGTTTAACTAACTCCAAAATGGGGGAACTAAAGGTTTGTGCGCATAAAGTTGTGTGCGTGAGTTGCACTTGTGTGAACATAACATTTCATGCATAACAAAGCACTACACTCATACTTGCATATAAACCTGACACCCCATCGTATAAAATGGTATGAGACTTTTTATACGATGGGAGGCTTGCAAAAGACCCTTAACTTATAAGTTTGTATGGGCATTCATATAAGTTAAGGTTATTCTTCATTATACTCTGCTCTCTTACTTTCTTTCTTTACTACCTTACTTTTAATATTATCATATTACTGCTACACACCTTTATAGTTCTGTTATATCACTGCTAGCTTAGGTCCACCGCCATCAGCTTTGACACTTCTCCACCTCAATATCTTCCCAATCCTCCTTCCCGAATGGTGCCTAGGAGTAGCGAGGGGAGGACGGGATGATAGTTGGCTTAGTCTTTTGACTAACAGTCGGTGGACCATTATTTTTCAGGGGCTCCGAATGGGAGACAAGCAGCAGTCGGAGAGACAGCACCAGCAGGGCACGGTACACATGGAGGTGGGCCAGTCTAGCACATGAGCACCCGCTTCTAACTCTGTGAGTGTTAGTTTTGTTAGCTTCCGTGAGTGACCTTGTAATGAGGATTCTGATGTACTGGGCATAATCCCGCTTACCTTTTTGTTCGTCTTTTTCGATACTCTTTTATTATGGGACATGCTATGATTCATGCTTATTACTAATATGTGATATGTTTTGTGGACTTGGCATTTTCTATCTTCTTTTAATAGCTTTTGCATCTTTGGTGATTCTATGTGCTGGCAGGATTGGCGTTTCGTAGTGACGACCTTCCGAGCGAAGGTGTCACCGCGAAACGGTGATTCTGGGCGTAAGACCCGATATCATAGCAAAAAAAGGGGGTCTTACATTAGGAGATGTAGGACACTCTTATAGTTTATATGGAAGACACAGGAGAAGTCAGAGATGACAAAAAATCTCTACTCAACCAGCAGCATGAGGCATTCAGATAAGGGAAGACTGATTTTATAGAACTATGTTTTGAAAAGTTCTTTAGAATAATAAATGACTTAAAGAATTATTACAGAGAATTCTCAAACTATGAGTTTAATGACAAGTTTCTGATATCCCTAAATAAAGAATGGGACATAAAGATTTGTGTTGTAAGAGAAATGGGGAATCTGAGGAACTTGTTACCTCAAGACTTGTATAGAAAGTTGTTGTCACATATGGTTCAGTTAAATTCTAGACAAACTGAAGGTGAATCTGCTAAAAGTTCAAATCAGACTAGATCTACGGCTTTCAAAGCTGAATCATTAAAGAAGAATAGAAGAGATATTCCATCATCGCCAAGAAGGAATGAAGATATAGTTAGCACTGAGACTAGTACTTCATCAAAAGAATTATCAAATGAACAATTAGCAATGTTCACCGGGCAATTCAAGAAGATGATGAGAAGAAGGAGACACTGGAACAAGAAGAAATCTTCTGAGCCATGTTCCAGCAAAAGCAAAGACAAACACAGAAACAAATCTATGGTCAGGTATGATAAAAACTAGAATAAATAAATTAAGACTGACAGTATTTCCTATTGTTGTAACATGTCTGGACATGTCATTGCTGACTGTCCAGTAAAAAGAAAGGAGAATAGAAAATCAAAGGAAAAGAAGTTCTATAAAGACAAGAAATCAGAAAAAGGTCTGATGACAAATAAGCCAAAGACCTTATCTGATAGTAATATTGATTCAACTAAATCAGAAGAGGAACATGCTCATATTGGACTGCTCTACGATGAAGAGGAATTCATCAGAGAGGCCATATACAAGGGCAATAACTCCACAACTTCATCACACCATGGTGATTCTGAAGATGATACGGAGATTAATTTGATGGCACTATCTGATGATCTAAAAATAGAAATTCTTGACTGTCAGGATACTCAGGTAATTTATGATAATTCTAGTTGTTCTAAAACTTATGTTTATGATACTGCGTAAGATTTAGACTCATGTGACTCAAAGTTTGATTCACATAAGTCCAACTCTGAGATTGAACTGCAGAAGCTCACAGTTAAATTTGAAAAACTGCTAGAGGCTCTTGTAAAGAGCAAAAAGATTGTCTAAGAACAAGCCATTGAGATTGCATCTCTAAAAGGTCTTAAGTACCATCATGAGATGGATACTCGGAAGATTGGTCTTCAAAGTTCAAAGTTGGCTAAGCTAACTAAGATCATTGATGATCAAATTATGTTGTTAAAACAAAAGTATACAACCATTCAAGAGTTAGAACTCAAACTCCTGAATGAGAAAAGACTTGTTCAATAGTTTTCCAAACCAAAAACTATACTCCCCATTATAGATACCTTCTCAGTAACACTTGGAAGTGGACTTGGTTATGTTAAATCTAAGAGAAGAAGAGACAAAAAGCTGACAGGACAAAAGGGTCCAGTTATCCCACAACCTGTTTCAGACTAAGGGAAAAGAAATTCAAAAGTTTGGACCAGTTGGACCAAACTCATATGTGAATAGGAAAGCTATTCCTCATGTGCTTGCTCCAAGGAGGACTGTTGTGACTGAGAGGAAAAACAAATATTTTGCCCCCAGTCAAAATGCAACTGTCAATATTGCTGATTCCTGTCATAAGGAATGTCAACATAAAGTTCCTAATGTTCCTCCAAAGAGGAGGTACAACAGATATGAGTGCTGATATTGTGGTAGGATTGGACACTTTGCCATGTATTGTTGGTTTAATCATATTGTATCTCATGGGCAGAAAGTGTATCCAATTAAGAAATTTTTAGGTGGTCTCAATGGAGCCCCAACTAACAAGCAGCACCATGACCAAAGACAATTTGGGTTCCTATGGAAAAATAAATTATTATTTTATAGGGATGTCCAAGAACCAGAGATAGGCCTATCTGGTACTTGGATAGTGGATGTTCCAGGCACATGACTGGAATAAGGAGCAACTTGAGGGAATTTACTCCAGTGAAGAATGGACCAAAGGTGATCTTTTGTGGAGCTGACAAAGGAATTACCAGAGGTTATGGTAAGATCTCAAATGACTTAGTCACTTTCACTAAAGTAGCTTATGTTGAAGAGTTGCAACACAACCTTATAAGCATAAGCCAACTTTATGATCTTTGCTATGACATTTCATTCCACAAGGATGACTGCCTTATAAAAATGTCAAGTGTCCAAGAGGTCATCTTGACAGGCACTAGGTGTGAGAATGTGTATTGCTTAAATTTCTTTGTCTAAAGTCTGACTCATCCATATGTCTAGTTGCAAATAAGAAAGCCTCACACTGTGTTAAATGGCACAAGAGACTAGCTCATTTGAACTATAAGGACATAGGCAAGCTTTTCAGTAAAGAGCTAGTTAGGAATGGTACTAACTTTAAATGCTCTAAGGAGAGCATTTGGTTTGCATGCCAAAAAGGCAAGAAGACCAAAGCTTCATTCAAAAGCATTGAAACCAAAGACTCTATGAGGTGTTTATACATCTTGCATATGGACTTATTTGGTCCTATATTAGTTCATAGTCTAGTAAGAAAATTCTATACTTTTGTGAATGTTGATGACTATTTCAGATTTACTTGGGTTTTCTTTATAAAGAAAAAGCATGAATCTCTTGATGTCTTCAAGACATTTGTCAAAAAAATACAGAATAAATTGAATAGCTCTGTGGACAGAATCAGAAGTGATCAAGGAACTGAATTTCAATCTGGATGTATGACAAAGTTTTGTTAAGAACTTGGGATTCAATAAGAGTTTTCCTCTCCAAGAACACCCCAACAAAATGGAATTGTTAAGAGAAAGAACAGAACTCTCATTGAATATGGAAGAACATGCTGAGTGATTCTTCTCTCCCTGAATATTTCTTGGTTGAAGCTATTAACACAACATATCATATTCTTAATAGAGCTTCAATCAACAAAAGGATGAATAAGACTCCTTATGAACTAATGAAGGGCAGAAAACCAAACTTGGACTATTTTAGAATCTTTGGATATAAGTGTTTTGTCCTAAATAATGGGAAAACATACATAACCAAATTTACTGAGAAGTCCTATGAAAGTATATTTGTTGGTTACAGTAACCACGGTAAGGCCTATAGGGTCTACAACATGAAGGATCAAGTTGTAGAGGAGTCTGTTCATGTTATATGTGATGAAAGTTTTATGTTTTATAATGATAAGCCAGGTACATCAGGCACAATAGGAGAAGAATTGAAGCTAAAGGAGCTATCAATAGAAGATTCTTTCCAGCAAGCCAGAGTATATAAGATGGAGTCAACATTATTGAGGAAGAGCATGCTCAGGCACAACCAGAAGAAGAGACTCAGCAACAA
Source organism: Platanthera guangdongensis (assembly GCA_039583875.1). Classification (NCBI taxonomy): domain Eukaryota; kingdom Viridiplantae; phylum Streptophyta; class Magnoliopsida; order Asparagales; family Orchidaceae; genus Platanthera; species Platanthera guangdongensis. Next base: position 62,146,818 of record CM077165.1, read on the forward strand.
GATGAAGTTATTCAAAGAGAAGAGGTCACATTACCAGTTGCTCTCAGACATCTAAAAGATCATCCAAGGGAATTGATCATTGAAGATGCAGCTCATGGAGTGAACACAAGGAGTAGACAACACAACACAACACTATGATGTACTCAAGTTTTCTGTCACAAACAAAACCAAAGTAGTTTGAAGAAGGAAATATATACCCATTTTGGATAGGAAGAATTGAACCAGTTCAAAAGATGTAAAGTCTGGAAGCTAGTTCCTAGACCAGATGACTGTAATATCATAGGAACAAAGTGGATCTACATGAACAAACTGGATGAGAATGGTGTTATAGTCAGAAATAAGGCTAGACTAGTTGCAAAGGGCTATAAACATTAAGAGGGTATATACTTTGATCAAACCTTTGCACCAATGGCTAGGTTGGAAGCTATAAGACTCTTCCTGGCATATGCAGCCTATAAACGATTCAAGGTATACCAAATGGATATGAAGTTAGCCTTCCTTAATGGTAACCTCAACGAAAGGGTCTATATTGAGCAACCATCAGGTTTTGTTGACTCTACTCATCCCACTCATGTTTATCTTTTATTAAGAGCTCTCTATAGATTAAAACAAGCCCCAAGGACTTGGTATGAGACTCTATCTAAATTCCTTCTAGAGAACAAATTCTCAAGAGAAACAATAGACAAAATACTATTCCTAAGGGAAATCAAAGGCAAGACCATCTTAGTACAAATATATGTGGATGACATTATATTTGGTTCTACTGATGAGTCACTTCGCACTAAGTTTGCCAAACTTATATAAGGTAAGTTTCAGATGAGTAGCATGGGTGAAATCAAGTTTTTCTTGGGTCTCCAAGTTATAGATGGACTTTTTATTAGTCAGTCTAAGTTAACTAAGGAGTTAATCAAGAAGTATGGCATGGAAACAGACACTTCCATGAGAACTCCTATGGGGTCTTGTATGTCTTTAGATAAGGATGGTTCTGGCAAGCCAGTTGATATCACCTTGTATAGGGGCATAATTGGATCACTGCTCTATCTAACAGACAGTAGACCAGACATAATGTATGCTACTTGTGTCTGTGTTAGATATCAAGATTGCCCTAAAGAGTCTCACTATACAACAGTCAAAAGAATATTGAGATATCTAAATGGCATACCTAATCTTGGTCTATGGTATCCCAGGAATAGTGATTTTGAACTGACGGGCTTTTCAGATGTAGATTATGCAGGATGTGAAGAAGACAGGAAAAGCACGTCAGGTTCATGTCAATTCCTTAGAAGAAGGCTTGTGTCATGGAGCAGCAAAAAGCAAACAAGTGTAGCAATATCCACTACTGAATCTTAGTATATTTCAGCTAGAAGTTGTCGTGCACAATTGCTTTTGATGCATCATCAATTACAAGATTACAACATTCAGCTAAGTAAAATTCTATTATGTTATGATTCTACTAGTGTCATTTCAATTGCAAACAATCATGTGTGACATAGTAGAACTAAACATATTAAAATTAGATATTATTTTATTAGAGAGCATGTATAAAATTAAGATATTAGTTTAGAATTTGTTCCTATAAATAAACAAATTGCTGATATTTTCACTAAGCCCCTAGATGAAGAAAAATTTAATTTCTTTAACTTTGAACTTGGCATGTTGAATCTTGAATAATTTATGCTTATATATAAATAAAAACTAATAAAAAATTTTAGAATAAAATATATTAGTTTGTAATTAAGTTTACTTACCTAAATCTCAAGAATAAACCTCAAAAATGTCAAGTATCTATAGTTTAGAAAATAAAATTTTGACTAAGTCAAAAGTTGTCTTGAGACACCAGAGAATATGTACATCAAAGAAAGTGTCGAGACATCAGAAAATGTGTTGACACTATATACTGTAATGTGTCGAGACACTAGAAAGTGTGTCGACACTGCATATTGCAATGTGTCGAGACACCAAAGTAAGTGTCGAGACATCTAGGGTGTCGAGACCCTAAGGAATGTGTCGAGAGGCATTATCCTTGTGTCATCTTGTGTCGACACATATCGACACAGAATTCTTCCCTGTGCCGACACTAGGTATTTGCATAAAAATTTGGAGCAGTCAAAATGCAGCGCGCCCTTTTGCCTTCAGCAAAGTTTAGACTATAAATAGGGTGTGAGAGTAGAGGTCAATTACCCTTTTTTGATTTAGTGAACTGTTGATTCCTGAGTATCGAGACCTAGTATCCTGATTAGTCGACACTCGTCAACAATTTCTCTCCACTCTCATGGCACCCAAGAATGATGACATATTTAAAGGTTATGAACTCGCTCGCAATGGATTCGACTCGGCGTCAAAAGAAATTAGGAACGTCATTTCCCTAATGACTGAAGCAGGATTGGAATATCTGCTTTCAGAACCGTCAAAAATCTGGGAACACAAAGTTTCAAAATTATTCTCAAATGCTCATCTAGATTTAAACTCAGATAAGATTAAGTCCAAGGTAAATGGAGCAAAGGTCAAAATCACTACCAAAAGGCTGGCCAAGTTATTTCAATTACCAAGAATTGATCAAGACGATGACCATGATTCTGCCAGGACTGCAGATTCTTTATTTTGGTGTGGATTGGCCCCAACCATAAAGATTGGAAGCATACTGATCAGGAAGGGTGTGAATACCCAGGGCAAATTCCTGTCTGAAATAATAGGGAAAGTGCTACTATGCAAGACAGAAGCACATGATAGAATTTCTTCTCATATGTTTGAGCAATGACAAGAGTAATCTTCAAAGTAAAGACAAACTGGAGCAAAGTTGTCTTTCACAAAATAGTAGAGAGCATAAAGAAACCCAGTATGGGTAGAATTATAAGCCTCTCCTTGATTCATGCCATTCCTGACAGCCTCAACCTAAAGATTGGATCTAATATCAATCACATGAGGAGAATGGACATGAGGATACTGGCAAGGTGGGATAAAGTACTATCCAAGGATACACCTATAGTGGAGAAGGAGAAGAAGAAAAAAGAAGAAAGCAGTGGTTGTGGATTCAGAATCTTCCAGTGATTATGAAAATTAAGGAAGTTCAAGCTCAGAGAAATAGGATGTTATATCACCTGTAAAATCTCCAAGGACCTCTCATGGTACTGGTGATCAAGTGCAGGGGGAGATAATAACAGATAAGGATCCAAGGGGGAAATCCTCAATAATATGCTTGATATAGATTTGGATACTATACATACAATAGTAATGGAAGTAGTACAGGAGCTAGATACTGTTATGGAACAAGTAGAAGTACATGAATAGGAAATGTACGATAAAGAGAATGAGGAGGTAGTCTCTAAGGAGACAGAAGAATAAATCCTTCTGAATAAAGATACATATATCCAGGGGGAGATGACTGATCTTCAAGTGTATCCAATTCATGATGATATAGATATTGATGAAGAAGGTGCAAGAGTTGAGGGGGAGTTAGCAGATTTGGCCCCAAATATTGAAGAATCTAAACATCCTACATCTGTTTAAGTAGTTAGTTTTTCAGAATCTGAGTAGGAAGAAGCCTCTCAGATAAATAAAAGAAAATTATCTGAACACAAAAAGAAGTAGAAGTTATAAAAAGACAATTCAGTCTAGAAAAACACCTGCTCCTACTATGGATTTAAACTCACTGCTAGTTCAAATGCAAATAGTGTTAGATCAACAAAGAACTCAACTGGAAAAGTATGTAGATGAAAACAACAAGGAGTTGTAGTTTCAGCTGGCTCAAGAAATCAAATCCATTAGATTTGAGGTGAATCAGTTGAAGAAATATATGACTGATTTCTTTCAAAGAGGAGCTAATGTTATAGTATACATTGCCAAACAGCAGGAGGAATCAAAGAAAATTAAAGATGAAATAGCTGTGAAACAAGGATATGTCATGGAAAATCAGACTAGAATGAATGAGAATATGATAGTCATGCATGATACTATATTGGCAAAGATAGATAAGAAAACTACTGCTCTGGAGACTAAGATAACCTCTACCTCCAAGGATATTAAAACTCAACTATCTACTAAGTCAGCCTCTATGCTTCAAGATATCAAGGCTTCTTATAAAGAATTGGATGACCACTTACTCAAAGCAAAGAAACATATATCCTCAGGCCTTAATTATCTAGATGGTTAGGTCAGATTTCACAAAAATAACTTAAGAGATCATGTAGAAAAAGAAGTCATAAAAGGGGAGAGAGTAATGCTAAAGGCAAGCTCTGAGCATGCTATCTGGACATCCAATAGCATCAAAGAAACTCTAGGACATCCTCCTATATGGTATAGTGAAGATCAAACTTCTAACTCTAGGTTCCAACCAGATCATTTTGAGGCCATTCAAACTGTTGTCCAGTCCATGTACAGTCCTCCACAACAAATTCAGAATATAGTACGTGAGGAGGTGGAGATGACTGCTTTTGCATTGGTTAAAGAGAACGAAGCTTAACTATCCAAGAAACGATTCGGGGAGCAGGCTGAAGCTAAGACAGATTTTGAGTAGTTGAGTCCAACTATTAGATCCATTATACTCACTACATGGAAAACAGTCAATAACAATATAGCTGATAGGGGAATATGGTATTTAGAACAAGAATGGGTTAAACATGCAAAGCAGCAGGAGATCATCCAAAAATTTAGAAAAGATCTGAAGGCAGAGAAGATTCCAGCTGATTCTATAGAGCCCAGCAAGTATTTCCCCAAGCCCTATCATTATCATGAAAGGAAAAGGATCAAGCAAGAAGTGATTTCTAAAACTAAGAAGGCCAAGGGAAAGAAGAAGGTGGCTGATGACAAGATGCCTGAAGTCAAAGCTAAAATACAATCAGGAAAAGGCACTGTCATCAAAGAGCCAGAACAACCTTAGAATATTATATTTTTTTCCTAGAATTATGTAATTTTGTTTTTAGAATAATGTAAAAACTAAAAAATGTAATCCTTTAAAAATTGGAATGAAAAATTTGGTTGCTCTATCATTGTTGTTCACTTTATAATTTTGTCTAGCACTTTTATTGTACATCTTAATTATCATATTTTGGTATTGTGGTCTATATCATTGAATTGAGGTAATGAATTCTCCAAATAGGGGGAGATTGTTGGTACATTAGACACAATATACTTGATTTGAAGAAGCCCTTTCAATTCAATGATATTCATAAGTATGTATTTAATGTATGTTTCAGTTCATGCAAGCAGGTTGCCTATGTCATAGTTATTGGACAGGTGGTCCATGTTATATTGACGGGTGGACTCAAAAGAAGCTGGTTGGAAAGGCTGAAAATTGCCTAAGTCCAAAAGCATCGAGTGAAGCAAGTTCACTTAACGCCATACAACTAAAAGTGCTGAGTGAAGTCAGCACAATCAACACCTAGCAAGTTGCAATGCAGAAAAATGGCTATGTACAAAAGTGTTGACATACTTCAACTATGTCAACACCTTTGCAGGAGCAGTGCCGAGACAAGTTAGTTATCTTGACACTTTGAAGATCAAGTCAGCAGTGTTGCGACAAGTCAGATATCTCGACACCTTAAGCCAGCAGTATCAAGACAAGTCAGATATCTCGACACCTTAAGCCAGTAGTGTCAGGACAAGTCAGATTTCTCAATACAATGTAGAACTAAAGTGCAGACTTAATGTGTCGACACTCAGCAGACAGTAGTGTCGAGACAATTCAACTGTCTTGACACAGTGAAGAACTAAAACAAGTGTCGACACCCGACAGACAATAGTGTCGAGAAAACTCAACTGTCTTGACACAGTGCAGATTTAAAGATGTTGACACAGACGACAGTTGTGTCAAGACAAGTCAATTATCTCGACACCTTCAAGTTCAGACTGAAAATTCTACTATGTAAAATCTTGTCGAGACTACAAAGATATCTCTACACCTTCTAAGAACACTTAAGTAAAATAGTGTCGAGACACTTTGGACATCTCGACACTTATGATTCTGAAGGTGTACAAAGTCAACATAGAAGTTTCAAGTCAATTCAGAAATGTCACATCAGCTACAGTATCGTGATATCTCATCTGAAACTGTTTGAAGGAAGAATTAGAGTATGATGGCGTGATGATGATGTTATAAATCAGAAGCTAACTACTCGTGAAGGCTATAAACAGAGGGTTGTCTACCCAAAAGAGGAGTATCAGAAAAATTAGTATTTCAACAAATCAATTCTCATTCAAATTTCTTCCAAGTCAGGGGAGGACGACAACCCTAAGAAGAAGAAGGAAGACGAAGTTCTTCAAGAAAATCTATTGATCCTTTCGACAAGTTGATCAATGGATTAAGGTGGTTCTATTCTACAAATTCTTCAAGGAAATCAAGCCGATCATCAACAAGAAGATTGCAGATCCAGAGAAGTATCTTTTCAGTCAGTATGTTTATCAAGAACTTATACTTTGCTGCTGAATTGAAGAATCAGAATTCTCAGATAAGTCAGATTACAAGATTCCTGATTTCTGAGATTATTATCATTCTTATTTACCTCTTTATTTTTTAAGATCACTTTGAGATCTGAGTGGTAGGAGATTAATTCTCCGAGTTGTAAGCATAATTTATAAATGCTGAGGTAGGGTTCTTAAGGGACTCGCGGTAGGTGATTTGTGTGGAATCACTAAGGTGTAAGCCTGTGTTATAACGGCTGAGGTAGGGTTCTTGAGGTACCTGAGGTAGGAGATTGGGTGAATCTCTGAGGTAGGACATGTTGGTCTGAGTGTAGGTTTCTTAACAGAAATTGAGCCTGTAAGATCTTTTGATCTGAGTTGAAGAGGAGGAGATATAACATTATCTAGCACATTGCTAGTGAGGAAGAAGGGGGAAAGTGGATGTACAATAGATAGGGGAACCACTATAAAATTTATGTGTACTGTGGATTGATTGTGTTGTGTTCTGTGGATTGCTTGTGCTGTGTTCTGTGGATTGCTTGTGCTGTGTTCAGAGGATTGTTTGTACTTTGTACTTGTGAAGTTTACTTTTCAAATATCAATTGAACATATAATATAAGCGTCAAAGAATTTCAAAAGACACCTATTCAACCCCCCTCTAGGTGATTAACTACCCATAAAAGTATCTTTCACTGGTGTTGAGTTGTAGCTCGTGGGAAAGTAGCTTCCCGAACAAGTTCTGTGGCTCCATGCTAGTCATTTTACCAAACTCCCTTATTGCACAAACCTTGTTATCTCATTCTTTAGTCAGGGATCTCTAGAATTTGTCATTAAGTTCACCATTGTAATGCCCCTGATTTTTCAATGAATTTATTTGAATCAGTATCATCATATTTATGATGTCGTGGCGTTACTTTTAACATCGAGTTGACAGCGCAATGCCGTTAAGGCATTTTCGCATCTGTGCGGTTGAGTCGGCCGAATACTTATTGTAATGGAAAAATTGTGCATTTGGAATTCAAGTTGAATAATTTTGGACTTGCTCGTCAAGTTTCGTCGCGATCCGAGCGATATTCGGGCCTCGACGATTTTTCTGAAGTTTTGTAGAATTTATGTTCGCCGTAAACTTTGAAAATTTATATCTCGAGAATGGCTCGTCAGATTCTGGTTTTGACTTCGCCGTTGGGTTCGTAGCGTCAGTGTTCGCCTATGGTGTGAATTTAATTTGATTCGGCGCGCATTCGGGCCTCCGTTTTGAACTCGTGTTTCCTTATTCAAAATATATAAATATGATTATTTTAATAATAAAACACAATTCAAATATGTCTTTTACTATTCATCTCTATAGTTTAATTTTTTGGATATATCTGTAAAAAAAAAATCATGCAATTGTTCTCGAGTACTCTGACTTTGTTCACGAGTGGCTGGATCTTGTTGTCGAGTGGGCTCATCTTTGTACTCGAGTAATCAATTTGTACTCGAGTAATATTCACTTTGTACTCGAGTAATCTTCAGCCTGTACTCGAGTTATCTTCAGTCTGTACTCGAGTAATCTTAGGCTTGTTCTCGAGTAATCCTGAGCGTGTTCTCGGGTACTGCAACCCTTCCCGAGTAGTCCGCTCTAGTTCGCGTTCGGGCACTTTTTTGAGGGTAAAAACGATGTTGTATAAAAAAATGGTTAACATGAAATATGTTCGTCTCGATGAGATCTACAACTTTCATGTTGGGCACCTTTTGATTTGAAGCCATCCTAAACCTCTATTTCCATTTTCCGCGCACCCGCTCTCAAACATTTCGTTTTCTTCGTTTTAGACAGAAATGTTTTTTATAAAAAATGTGTGTGTATATATATAAGTTTATACTTATACTTAAATGCAATTAGAAAATAAAGAAAAAAACTTCATCTTCTCCAGATTTTCTCCCGAACCAGAGCGGCGTGAGCGAGAGAGAGAAAGTTATTCGTGAATCTTCCGGTGGCCGCCGACGGTGCTTCGGTGCTCCAAATCTTCAACCGAGTATAGATCGGGAAAGCTCTCGTCGAGAGCTACGCCATCGTGGTAAAACTATTCCCTTTTCTTGAGTTTTCTCGTTAGGGTTTTTCGGCCCTAACCTCTATTTCGGCCATTTTTGTTAAGATTTCCACTCCTCCCGTCTTCTTTTGCCCTGATCTGCGACGTGGAGTGATTCAGAGGATTTTTTCCAGTTAAACCAAGGCAAGTGGTGGTTTACCGTCATTTCTCCTTGCCCCGACGTGTTGGTAACTGTTAAGTTTTTTTATGATCCTTAAAACTTTTTGCAATCTGTCTTTTCAAAGTTATTGCTATGTTTAATCCTCTTTAATGATCACTTGACGTTGTAAGATCTTGTCATGGTAAACTCAATTCTAATGTTTAATCGTTCTTGAAGTGTTTTATTGATGGCTTTAATCGTCTTATCTATCATTGTTGAACGTGCTAGAGTTTATCTAGTATTGTAAATCATTCCTAAGGGTTGATCAACCGCGTCTTTAATCTAGAAATATCTAGTAGAATCCGATGTGCCAAGTCTCGAGATATATGTGTTTGTCTTTTTGTGGTTTTTCTTGATTGCGGGAGTTAGTGGACGCAACAACCTCCGCAATGTATGTTTCCTTTATTAGTACCTCGTGAAAGTCTACCAGGTTTTTGGGCGTCTGCGGTGTATGTTGGAGTATATCAGTCTCCCCCGCAGTTAGACAGATATTATATTCGTGAGGGTGTGTCAAGTTGAGTAACCACCACGCCCATATTGTTTTTGGGTAGAGTCGACCACAGGTGCCTAATAAAAGTTATGCAACTTCTTCCTTATGATTTACTCATGTTTGTCACCTTATAGCCTTGTGCATCTGGTGTATTTATGATGTACATGACGAGTCACGTAAGTGTTCTTTTACTGTTTGATGCTTTACTTTCGAAGTCTACTTCAGTACTTTTGGTCTTGGGTTGGTACCCCATATGACCCTTTGTTTATGTTGGCTTATTTTTCTGCCACCATTTGTACATTCTTGCTGAGGTGTTTTGTCTTTGGAATGCCTCAGGTTCAGAGCAGTAGCAGATAGTGGAGCTGGTTTTGGAGTTTCGCCTCGCCGTAGCAAGGTAGTTTGTTGTTTTAGTTTGCTTACTTAGTTCAGACATACTTCTGTTTTTTATGTGGGTTCGTGTCAGATTGTTGATGCCCACGAGATAGACGGTTTTTTGGATATCTTGCTAGCTGCTTCGTTTTATTTCTGTGGATGTGGATTACTTGCTCTCTGGGATGTTTTATGTTAGTATTGAATGGTAGTAATTTTCAAGTATAAAAGAAAAATTACTATTATTACCGCATGCATTGCATAATTTAAAATGTTAAATCATTATATTTAACGACCGTACAAATCCACTTTTATTACTATTATAAATTTAGAACTTGCATATCTTGAGGTGTCCTTTTGGAACCTCTAAGCTCTTGTAGGATGCCTAATCCGATAAAAGAATTATTTCCCACCGCGCATAATTACTTTTCTTGTAGACTAGATGAGCCACTCAACCGAGGGATACGACTAACTACTTTACTTAAATTGATTTTAACTCTAATTAACTTAAAGAATCTTGCTTCATGGTTAAGTAGGTATTTTGCATGGGCGTCCGTAGTTATCCTCTGCTGATATGGCATCATGACAGGCATTTATCCCTTACTCTGATATACCTTTTGGGTGGTGAAAATGCGGGTTGTGACAGTTGGTATCAGAGGGAGGTTGCTTGATAATTGGTCGGGCAACCTTCCCTTGCTAGTATTAGTTTCTTAGTCACATTTCATACACGCACCAATGTGTCATCAGTACGTCTTAGCCGAAGCATAGTCACTACACTCATAGCATGATAAGAAGTATACGGGGCATATTATGTAGTATGGGATGTGACGAGTCCACTTTATATACCTATTTTCGGACTCATCTGGGCTAGTTTTCACGTGTTTGCACTTCACTTTTAGTTCTATATCGTTCATATCTCATCTTATCTTTATTTCCATAGGAAGTGCACATTTATGCTCGTGGTTGTGTATTTTGTTATTTTTATAGTTTGTAATCCCTTTTGTGATTGTCTAGAATGTCTGCACAGATTAGTGATTGGTTTTTCCTTTCGGTACAGGGGTCGTGTGCGTGTTCCGGGATGGTTGTGAAACTGGAATACTGCGCACGATCATGGGATATAATGCGCACGACCACTGGTCGTGCGCCCCTGATCGTGCGCACTACTCTACATTTTCCATAATCAGCCTGGGGTAAGCGCACGACCACTGGACATATTGCGCACGACCACCGGTCGTGCGCCACTGATCGTGTGCATTGATTCCTCATTTCTGGAGTCCTGTCTGGGTAATCGCACGATCATTGGACTTAGTGCGCACGACCACTGGTCGTGCGCCACTTCTCGTGCGTGTTATCTCAGTTCTTCTTCCTGATATTCCATGCCAGTGCGCACGAGCACAGGACATAGTGCGCACGACCACTGGTCGTGCGCCTGTGATCGTGCGCATTGTTCATTTCTGCTTTTGTATAAATAGTGCAGGTCTCGCCCTAATCGAAGATCCAGAGATCGCTCATTTTCCTCCACCGTTTTCCTCCTTCTCCATCGTTCCCCTTCATCTTCCACCCTAGGGAGGTGCTCCGGGCAAGCTTTCACCGCCAAATCCAAGCCGGAGCTTCCTCTCAGCCTCCTCCTTTATCTTTGAGCTTCAAGAAGAGCTTGACCTGGCTTTCTTCACCAAGCTAGGAGAAGTTGTGCCATCCTCCACCGGATCGTGACACGAAGAAGACGGGCCATTGGAAGGTGGTGACAGCCCTTCTCTATCCCGGACGCAGTTGCGGACCGAGCTTGGATGCGGATTGACAACCCGACGACTCCAACCGTGAATCCTCAGCAAGGCTTCGTATTCGGTCGATTTCGCACACTCTTTTCTTGATTGGTTGTTGAATGTGTAGTTGAACTCTTGTATTTGATGAAGTTATGCTTAGTGTAATATACATTTATGTGTAATCATGTTTATGTGATTGTATATTTTCGTTATATTTACTTGAGGTGCGCCTATTTGTTCATCCACCATCCATCCGCCCTTGCCGCACTAGCAATTGCTAGTGGCGTGCGTAGCGAAGAGGTGCTCACGACCCTCATTCCGCTGTTCTAACCACCTCATCCGCTAGCCTTCTCGTCCATCCGCCTAGTGATTCGGTGCATAGCGGCCCGACTAGTCTTCCATCCCGCCTGGCGAAGCATCGCATAGCGGCGTTGCATAGGAGTAGTTGTTAGTATTTTATTTTCTGTTTCCGCAATATCAAAACCCCCCTTAGTTAGCTCCAACCTGAGGACTTCAATCTCAAGTCCTCCTCGAAATTAACTCCACCTTACTGTGTTCCTTGTGAGATCGATACTTGGGAAAGCCCCCATTTTATATTACTTGTACGACCGGTTCACTGCCGTGATCTTAAGCATCAAGTTTTTGGCGTCGTTGCCGGGGAACACAGTCGTGTGAGTTTTTGGAGAGGAAGATAGGAGATAGAATCCCTTTTCCATTTGTTTATTTCATGTTTCTTCTTTATTTAAGTTTTTAGAATCTGTTTGTTTTGTTTTTATTTGTTCCTCTTCTAGTTTTAATTTTGCTGTAACAGGTTTTCCTATTTTTTATTTGTGCTGTGTAGTTAATTATTGCTTAGAAACTTTCTGTTGGTGAATTATTCTTGTTGCACCATGTATTCTAATATGAATATCCATTGTCGATGGTGCGGGGATTATAGGCATGGTAGTGATGAGTGCCCCACTGAAGATTGGGAGCATAATTCTTGTGGTTCTGTGTATGGAGCACCGTCTTCTTATGGTACTTCATACACCCAACCGAGGTCTTATGGTCACTCCTCTTCTACGCCTTCATCTTTTTCTTATTCCTCTTCGGTCCCACATGTACCGAGGAGTAATGGAAAACGATGTTTGTGTTGTCGTAGCACCGACCACGTGTTGAAAGATTGCGCAGAATTTCAGCACCAGTTGGAGGAGGATGATGAACCGGGTATCTGATTCATTCCATCCACCTCTCAATCGGATGCCCCTTCTGATTCTGATGATATGTTCGCAGCACCACCTTGTCTATGGGGGACTGCTGCGGATATACCCATAAGACTTTCTGCTGATCGGTGTGACGACATTGTGGCACCGTCTCTCCCCATGCACTCTTCCCCTCTTGTTGATTCACCCCCGGAGGAACCTGCACATATTTTCTCTGATGCTGTTGTTCCTCCGCCTTCTTTGCAAGAATTATCTATCCCTATTTTTAGTAAGTCGGTTGATGATGTTCGGCCGGATTGTGATTCTGAACCTGAGGATGTGCCCATGTTTGACGAGGATATTATTTTCATTAATGGACAGTATTATGTCTTGGAACATGTGGACGCACCGAGGTGTGTTGATGAGGATATCCTCTTTGTTGAGGAAGTTTCCACTTCCTTGATGGATGAGGAGGTCCAAACCACCACCGAGGACCTCGAGCTCGCGGATTCCCCTCGCCATGACTCATATGACGCCGTCGATGATCTATGTCAGGATCCTGCTGGGAGTGAGACCGGGACCACTCCCCCTATTTCTGATTCTTTTAGTTATTCATCTCCTTTATTTCTTGATCCCATTTCTGTATCTGAGCTTGTGCGGGTTGAGTCTTCGCAGGTTCTTCAGGAGGACTTGGAGCTTTCAGCTCGAGTCATGGATGATAGCATCCTCTTTTGCGACGAGGTTGATTCCTCCTCTATTAAGGAAGCTCCATTCATCGCTTTCTCCTCCTACAGACTCCATGTAGACGATACCTTGCTAGGCAAGGATTTCTTTTGTGATAAGATGAGCGAGGACCAGTGCTCCTTCTCTTCTTATTTCCTATTTCCTCTACCTGTGTTGGGCAGGTATTACTATTTGGGTAGAGGGGTAACTGTTCTATCACCGTATCAGTACGCGTTACCGAAACGGATATTGGAACAGTTACCTGTGCATCTTTTATTTCATAGGTCTATAAGCTAGAACTGTTTAGAATTTAATAAGTCGTGCTGGGATGACAATAACCCCAGTACTTATCTTTTATTTTCTACATTTTATTTTTCATGTCTATTTTATTTTAGCATTTCTTTTTGTATATTTTTCTTTTGTTTTTGCGGAGCTCACCCCTGCAGGTATTCATAGCAAATTGCATTGGCGGGGTTCTGATTCTTCGTATGGTGGGCCTGCTTCTGTTTCCATGCGTCTTCTGGTATGCTCACAAGCTGAGCATTGGGTAACCTCTTCCCTTAGCTTTTTATGATTTTAATTTCTATATTATATGCTGCTTTACTTAGTTTAAGTCTGGGGGAGAGCTAGTTTTGTTACCTTTTGCATGTGCACATCTCATGTGCATACTAGAAGCCTTTATAGTTTTATTTTGATTAGTTCATTGCATCACACACCACTGCACCCACATGAGCGCGTGCTTAGCTTTTTGCGTGCTGCGAGTTAAACTCATTTCTTCGTTAGATTTGGGAAAATTATGGTGCTGACATAGGATTGTGAGACGGAGTAAAATGTTGGCCTTGTTGTGTTTCTAGTCAACTGCTCTCGTCTCATGTAGAAATTAGAGTAGATTTAATTTTTCTGTATGCTTTTAATTTTATATTTTTCTAATTGCGTAAATACTTTTTATTCTACTCAAAAGTTGGTGAATCCGGTGTGAATCCGACGGTAGCTTAGGGATGTGTGTAGACGGCCGTTAGGTTCGTATTGCTCGAGTCGGGAGGATGGATAGTCTTTCTCGTTGGCTAAGAACTTTCCCCTAGCTACTCTCGAAGCATGGGTACTTGGTTAGTCAAGTGCGTGTGTGATGTGGTCCGTCACTTTCTCTCGTTTGAGCCTTGTACCATTCCTGACATCTAACCATTGCTATCCCCGTTGAGCCTGTCCCTTCCTTTGAAATCCCTTCGCCTCGCTACCATAGCCATATATCCTTTCCTACTCGCACATCTGAATGTGATCGCTCGGTTAGTTTGTTTTGTTGTAGTTTATATCCATTTTGTGTGGGCAGTTTTGTTGGTGTTTGTGCAGCTTGTGGTGTTGCCGTGTTTTCCTATTTTGTTTTGGCTATTTGGATAAAAGAAAAAAAATAAAAAAAGGGGAAAAGAAAAAACATATGATAGTAAATAAAAAGAAAATTCCCAATGTGGAATACAAAAAAAAAGAGAAATGTATTTGTATTTCTATTATTGCTGAGTTGTGCAATGTGGTTGAGTTATGTTCGTTATGGGCTTGCGCGCACCGTCAAAAGTCCAGGTCTGGTGATGCGTCGCACGTGTTTGTCCATTGAGTTTAGCTGTGTACGTTTTCGGGCGATCTTATTTTGGGTGTGCGTGTTCGTCTTGTTTACCTTTATATACCCCGCCTTCACCTAAGCCTATATTATACTACAAGTCCTACGGATTCGTGCTTGAGTCTAACTAGTGTCGTGGAGAGAGTGTGAAAGGGCAAGCATATGGTCACCGACATTGGTGGATTCCTTTGGAGGTTATCCCGAGCCCCGATCTTTGGCAATGCTCGCCTAGCGATTAGTCTACTTTCTCAATACGCGTGACCGGATGATTCACCGTGATTCCATTTTGAGTAATAATAAAATTTTGATACGCATTGTGAAAAGTATAAACTATTTTGTATACTTAGAAATTTCTTCTATTATATTTTTACGCACGCGAGCATGCGACTTCGCATGGTACTCCGTTTCGCAATTTTTTTGTTAACTAGTATTTTTCCCTATCTGCTTAGATTTTGTTTGCTCGGGACGCGCAAACAGTTAAGTCTGGGGGTGTGATGAGTCCACTTTATATACCTATTTTCTGACTCATCTGGGCTAGTTTTCACGCGTTTGCACTTCACTTTTAGTTCTATATCATTCATATCTCATCTTATCTTTATTTCCATAGGAAGTGCATATTTATGCCCGTGGTTGTGTATTTTGTTATTTTTATAGTTTGTACTCTCTTTTGTGATTGTTTGGAATGTCTGCACAGATTAGTGATTGGTTTTTCCTTTCGGTACAGGGGTCGTGTGCGTGTTCCGGGATGGTCGTGAAACAGGAATACTGCGCACGATCATGGGATATAATGCGCACGACCACTGGTCGTGCGCCCCTGATCGTGCGCACTACTCTACGTTTTCCAGAATCAGCCTGGGGTAAGCGCACGACCACTGGACATATTGCGCACGACCACCGGTTGTGCGCTATTGATCGTGTGCATTGATTCCTCATTTCTGGAGTCCTGTCTGGGTAATCGCACGATCATTGGACTTAGTGCGCACGACCACTGGTCGTGCTCCACTTCTCGTGCGCGTTATCCCAGTTCTTCTTCCTGATATTCCATGTCAGTGCGCACGAGCACAGGACATAGTGCTCATGACCACTGGTCATGCGCCTATGATCGTGCGGATTGTTCATTTCTGCTTTTGTATAAATAGTGCAGGTCTCGCCCTAATCGAAGATCCGGAGATCGCTCATTTTCCTCCGCCGTTTTCCGCCTTCTCCACCGTTCCCCTTCATCTTCCACCCTAGGGAGGTGCTCCGGGCAAGCTTTCACCGCCAAATCCAAGCCGGAGCTTCCTCTCGGCCTCCTCCTTCATCTTTAAGCTTCAAGAAGAGCTTGACCTAGCTTTCTTCACCAAGCTAGGAGAAGTTGTGCCATCCTCCACCGGATCGTGACACGAAGAAGATGGGCCATTGGAAGGTGGTGACAGCCCTTCTCTATCCCGGACGCAGTTGCGGACCGAGCTTGGACGCGGATTGACAACCCGATGACTCCAACCGTGAATCCTCAGCAAGGCTTCGTATTCGGTCGATTTCGCACACTCTTTTCTTGATTGGTTGTTGAATGTGTAGTTGAACTCTTGTATTTGATGAATTTATGCTTAGTGTAATATACGTTTATGTGTAATCATGTCTATGTGATTGTATATTTTCGTTATATTTACTTGAGGTGCGCCTATTTGTCCATCCACCATCCATCCGCCCTTGCCGCACTAGCAATTGCTTGTGGCGTGCGTAGCGAAGAGGTGCTCACGACCCTCATTCCGCTGTTCTAACCACCTCATCCGCTATCCTTCTCGTCCATCCGCCTAGTGATTCGGTGCATAGCGGCCCGACTAGTCTTCCATCCCGCCTAGCGAAGCATCGCATAGCGGTGTTGCATAGGAGTAGTTGTTAGTATTTTATTTTCTGTTTCCGCAATATCAAAACCCCCCTTAGTTAGCTCCGACCTGAGGACTTCAATCTCAAGTCCTCCTCGAAATTAACTCCACCTTACTGTGTTCCTTGTAAGATCGATACTTGGGAAAGCCCCCATTTTATATTACTTGTGTGACTGGTTCACTGCCGTGATCTTAAGCATCAGGATGCATAATATATGTTTGTATATAGATCCACCATAGGTGGCAACATGTGACGGTTATGTAGTATGGGATGCATAACCACCATCACATGATTGCCCATTAGCATGTTTTCTTTTCTCATTGCATGCGATGTTATGTAGTATGGGATGCACAATATTTCATGTGTACGCCACTCATAACATACATTAAGGCCTTTTTAGGATGCATAGCACTGAATACATAGCATATCACTGAATACATAGCATATCACCGCATAAAAACACATGCTAAGTTAAGGTTTACATGATGACACATGTACACACATGATTTTAAATAAGAGTAAAGAATCCATGCATTCATATCATAGGCACAAGATTCAATAGGATGAGAGGATATCATCCTAAATAGGACATATCATCATTATAAAATCCCAAAGCAAGTTACAGCATAAGCAAGTGTCTTTTATGGTCTGAACTAGTTGAGTGGCCTAATTATAATCTAGGATTTTGATGAGTTGTTCATTTACTTTTTTAGAAATGCCGCCAAAGCATATTACGACGAGGTCGACTCCCCAGTCGGAGGGCGAGTTGTCGGGAGCACAAAGTGATGCGATTATCGAGAGTCTGCGTCAAAGCAATGAGGCTCTATCGAGACAATTAGTTGCGATGCAATCGCAAATTTAGTCTTTGTTGTCTGTCGCTCCCGCACAGCAACCTTTAGTGCAAGATCCTGCCTTGGGCCAAGCCATGCCTGATACCCCTGCTCCTCTGGTCTCCCCGATGGTGATACCACCAGAAATGAATTTCATAACGCACTTCCAACGGTTGGGACCTCCCACCTACAACGGGAGTGCCGACTTTATGATTTTAGATGATTGGATCATCTCCATCGAGGAGATGTTTTCGTATTCAAGGATTCTAGAAGCCTAGAAGGTGATGATTGCAGCCTATCAGCTAAAAGGACTGGCAAAGGGTTGGTGGATTCGGGAAAGGGAGAGTCTCAAGGAAAGCTATTCTTGGGAATCTTTTAAGAAGATGCTGCTGAAAAAGTTTCTACCCTCGGTCGAGCAGGACCGTCTGATGAATAACTTCCTGCATCTAAAGCAGAGACAGCTCACAGTGAGTAAATATGAGATTGAGTTTAGTAAATTGAGCAGGTTTGCCACTGATTTAGTATCTTCTAAGGAGGGTAGAGTGAAACGTTTCCTGGGAGGACTAAGAAGCGATGTCCAGCAGTGGACATGCACTTATAAAGCTGATAGTTATGTTGTGGCAGTGGAAGCCGCACTGAAAGTGGAGGCTATTAAAAATGCCAAGAACCGAGGTGCTGCAGCGAGAAAAGAGAAGAGGAAAGGTGTTGAAGATGGAATCTCTAGGGAATCTGGCCCTTCTTCGAAGAAGAAAAGTGGGGAAATATGTAGCTTCTGTGGTCGACCTGGCCACCCTTACGAAAGGTGTTTCAAGAGGACTGCTACTCATAAGTAGCAGCGGGTGCTCTCCATCCAAGGAACACCCAAGGGAGATTTGATGTGCTCATTTTGTTCAAAGATGGGGCATGATGTGAGTCGTTGCTGTACAAAAGAAAGGATTTGCTTCCAGTGCGGGCAGAAGGGACACCGGAAGTCTTTGTGCCCCCAGGCTCAGTCCGAACTGCAGCCTGCCCCGCTTCGAGCTCTGTCGCCGCCACCAAAACCCGAACAAAGGAAAAGGAAAGCTAAATGTGGTGACTAGAGAGGATGCTCAGACCTCTACCCAAGTTATATCAGGTTAGATTCTAGCTTGACTTTTACTCTCCATTGTTTGTTATAGTTTTCATTCGTTTAGTTATGTATGCTACGGTTTTAGGAGAGTTTAAGGTGCGGAATAGGTGGGCGCGCATTCTTATTGATTCAGGTGCCACTCATTCCTTTGTGGCCCGTAGGTTTGTAGATAAACATCGTCTGGATGTGGATCAATTAGGAGACTCCTTCAACGTCAAACTTCCCTCCGGTGATTCGGTGATATTTAATCAAGGAGTTTTAAGATGCCCTATTTATCTTGGCAATTTTCTAGCATTTGCGGATCTGATGATTTTGTATCTGGCTGATTTTGATGTGATTTTGGGCATGGATTGGCTGTCCAAGTATGATGCGGTCATCCAGTGCAAGGATAAGCGACTAGATTTCAGGATGGACAATGGCCAACCTATGAGTGTCTATGGATTTCAGGACAGGGTTTCCCCCGTTATTTCTGTGATACATGCTTGTCGCGCTATAGAGTCTCGTTATGAGGCATTTTTAGTTTATATTTCTGCTCTGGAAACCGCTTTTGTTACGGCACGTCTTGAGGATGTCTCAGTGGTGCGAGAGTTTCCAGATGTCTTTCCTGATAGTCTTCCAGGACTTCCTCCTGAGAGAGGTGGAGTTTGTGATAGACCTCGAGCCAGGTACTTGCCCGATTACTAAGGCACCATACTGTATGGCTCTGCATGAGTTGGATGAGTTGCGTACTCAGCTCGATGAGTAGCGGCGGCGTGGTTTTATTAGACCAAGTCTTCTCCAAGGGGTGCTCTGGTTTTGTTCGTAAAGAAGAAAGATGGATCGAGATTGTAGTACATTAACGTTAATGTTTTGTTGAATTTAGTCTATAAGTAATTGTGATAAAATATGTTAATGATATTTGTTGGATAGATCCCTAATGAACAAATGGTGTAGTAAAGTATACTTGATCGAGGTGATTTGGTGGAGGTTAGTGAACGAATTGATTGACGAGTTGGGATGGTAGGAATGACTTGTGAATCGATAGGGATGTACTTGATAATGGTAATACAATGAATAATGATGAGGTTAACTTGAAGTTTGCTGTACATAATTTGTAGTAATTGCGATGAACAAATGGTTGATGGCTTTTAGGTTGTAGATCCATATGTACACGAATAGTTCGAACTTGGTAAAAGAATTGTAACCAATGATGTTAAATTCATGTGATCATAGTATACATGTAATTATGATAACCAAATGGTTGGTGAATATGTGTGGAGTACCATTATGTTGATGGTGAACCCTTGGTGTGCTTGGATACACAAAAATGTGGAAGGGCTGAAAGTGCGTGTGTGTTGACATGCTAAAATTATGGGTTGGTAAGAGACTCGGTGTGGAGCTCTTGCATGTTGTTGAGCACGAAATGTGAATAATGAAAAGGGGGCTCAATGTGGAGCCTCGTATGTGAAATGAATGTGGTGTATGTTGACACGCGGTGTCGTAATCCTGGGTTAAGGATAATAAGGCAGGTCTACGGGCTCGCCAATCGTCACACCGATGGGAGTTGGCCGTTAGACTTGGACGGTTGGGCATTGGTCCTTGGTGCTTACTTCTCGAGGCATCCTCCGTGCAAGTGGGCGGTTGGCCTTGGTCCTTTGGTGATACGCTCCCAGAGGCACCTTCCGTGCCACAAGATAGGCCAGTTTGGTTGGGCTCTTGGTGCACATCTACCTGAGACCCCTTCTGAGTCGTAGTACGCATGTGAGCTCCATTGTTGTGTTCTTAGAGTTGAGGCGTACGGAGGCCTAGGCTTGGTAGTGTGGATGCCTGCCTAATAATGGATAAGCCCGCTCTACTGTCACCGTCTGGCCACGACGGTTGACGCCTGAGAGGTTAGCTACCTGCTCGAAAAGTGGGAACTACAAGTCTGTGTCGACATAGCAGTTGCATGTGTGTGATCATGGGTGATTCATTGCATTGCATTCATGTCATTACATTACATTGCATACACAAGATCCTCATCGTATAAGTTTGTATGGGCACTCTTATACGATGAGTTACTTTAATGCTGAGCTGATCCTCAACTTATATGTGTGTATGGACATTCATATAAGTTGAGTTACTTTCTGTAGTAGCTTTACATTTTTCATATAGTGTTGTAAATGATAGAACTGCTAGACTGGATTGTTTACTCATTTATTATACTACTGATATACTTGATTTTGCTCACTCTATACCACATGTTTGTACTACTCTTTTATTTATATATATTGTACCCTTGTTCTTTTCTCTGCCCGGTGCCGAGGAGTCGTCGGGGGAGCGGATGTGATAGCCACTTAGTCTTATGACTAAAGGTTGCTACATCTTATTTTTTAGGAGGAACCCCTTTTTAGATAGAGCAGCATCAGGTTATGCAGCAGGACAGCCAGGTCAGGACGACAAGGCCTGAAGGGACGGTGTCGTTGCTACCGTCAGTGACTGATGTGAGTTTTGAGAGACTCATGATGTAGCCCTTTGGGCAAGTTTTACTCATACTCTGATATTATAGAAAGCTTGTTGTAGCTTCTTTTTCTTGATGTACTTTTCGGACTATTTTACTTATATGTGGATTGACTTCTGTTTTATATTCTTGGTTGGGTTGACATTGGTTGATATTGGTTATAGCTAGCAGGATAGGCGTTGATGTATTGTAAATATACGTATTTTTATGCACATTAATTTAGTCATTTTCATTTATTTTCGTCGTTTTTACTTATTTTTGTTCAATAAAATGCTCCTATTCTTGTAAATTTTCTCCTAACTTGTTTTATTTTATTTTGCAGAAAAATTCCAAAATCTGCCAAAAATTGGGCAGTACACACCCGTGACAATTTGGTCACGCCCGTGACCGGGCCATGACTGTGCATTTCCCGTGAAAACGAACGATTTCTGAAGAGAAAAGCTCGACATGCCTGGCGACACGCCCGTGTCACCTGACACGGGGCGTGACCCAAGCCCGTGTTCACTCCACTCGACGAATTCATCTCGACGGTCGTCGAGTGTCGACACCAACTGACACGCCCAGCGTCACGCCCGTGTCCTGGGGCGTGACTCAATTTCCGCTCGACGATTTCGACTCGACACTTTCCGCTCGACATTCGTCGAGTGTCGACACCAACTGTCACGCCCAACGGCATGCCCGTGACCTAGGGCGTGACCTTTCCAGCTAGCCCAACAAGATGCTGCCGAAGACTTTCGGCGCAACCCGTGCCCGGTTCTACCTCCCCGACACGCCCAGAGTCATGCCCGTGATCTGGGGCGTGACTGCCGCGAACTCAGCCCGAAGTCAACTTTCCTGTCCAATCGCCGGCCGCCTTTGTGAATAGTGCTGTCACGCCCCCCCTACACGCCCGTGACCTAGGGCGTGTACTTAGAATTTTTTGCCTATAAATTGCCCAGTTCTGTAAGGTCCAAGGGTTCAGATTTTTGGGCCAATTTAGTGTCTTTTTGTGGGCTTAATCCGTGGATACTAGTGCTATGTAAGGAGATTTCTCCCTTCTTATTTCATGTTTTGTTTTGCTTTATCTTCTAGCTTTGTAATAGTTTGATAATTTTAATAAAAATATTATATTTTCTCTCTCTATATAGCATGAAAATTCATTTGGATGGCTCACTTCTTCTCCTTTTTTATCCTTGGTTTCATCCTTGTTCTTCATTTATGAAATGTGTGTGTGTGTATGAGTGTAATTTATTTACTTTACATGTATTTAACTTGTCTTCATGCTTAGGCATGATAGTTTTCTTTTTTTTTTTCTCACCATGTCTTTTTCCTTTAACTTGTCTTCATGCTTAGAATTTTGATTTCATTCTCATGAATTTATAAAAGAGATTCAAAAAGTGATTTTGTTCCTTTTTTTACTTAGTTTTCTTTTAGGATTGAAAAACCTCTTTTTGTTCTTTTCATCTTCTTTTTCACCTTTTTTATCACTTTCATAAAGTCATAAGAATGAAAATGTTGGCACTTTTATTTTCCAAAAACTTTGGTTCTTAAGATGTTTTGAAAAACTTTTGTCTTCTAAATTTGTAATTTCTTCTTTTTATTTGTTTTTGGCAAAACCTAAGCATGAAAAAGTATAAGTTTTAATTTTTAGGTAACTTTGATTTTTCTTTGTTATTAGTGTGTGTGAGTGTATGAGAATAAACTTTCTTTTGTTCTTCTTAAATTTTCATGTTGTGTGTGTGAGTGTATGAGTATAATTTTTTATGCTTTGTTCAAATTATGTAGAGTGTGTGAGTGTAGGTGTATAACTTTTATGCTTTGATTCAAATTTTGTAGAGTGTGTGAGTGTAGGTGTTAGCTTTATCGCTTTCTTAAAATTCATATGGAGTGTGTGTGTGTTCGTGTGCATTTATTTCCGCCTACTCGTTAAGAGTTAAATGGCGCATCGTTTTCATTTTCAGTCCTACTCGTTTGAGTAGGACTTGTTATTTTCTTTCTTTATTTTTCCGCCTACTCACTTGAGTTTAAATGGCCGGACTTTATTTCTCGCCTACTCGTTTGAGTAGGATTTGTATTTTTTTTTCTTTATTTTTTTTCGCCTACTCACTTGAGTTAAATGGCCGGATTTTATAGCCCTGTAATCGCATTTATTTTCTCCTACTCATTTGAGTAGGACTCGCTTTCATTTCATTCCTACTCGTTTAAGTAGGACTTGCAAATGTTCAGCTTTTATTTACCGCCCCCACTCGTTTGAGTGGGACTCGCAAATTTGAAATATGTAAATTTCTTTTATGTGCAACTTAGTTCCTTTTTTAATTTATAATTTGGAGTGTGCGTGAGTTCTTGTTTTAGCTAATTTTTCAGTTTTCTAAATGTTGTTATTTTTCTTGTGTCCCCTTCTTATAATCGTTTAGTGTTTAATTTCGAACTCGCGCCTCACTAAATTATAAGCCGTCCCCATACCGATGTGTGGCTAATCGCTATTAGCCTCGGCATCGATGAGCATTGGGACATTTAAAATAATTTCAAATAATTAAAGCTCTTTATTTTCATTTTAATTTAAGGACTTTAGGTTTACCCCGGGTTTACGACGCGTAGGACCACATATCGATGTGTGGGCCCTATTTCCGTAGTCCATATGCTAGCTAGCCGAGAGGCCGTGCATATGGACCGATCACCCCTGGGTAAATAGAGTTGCGTGCATACCCTCGAGAGAGGACAAGCGTAATTCTACCGGATTGGGTTCCCCACCCAATAGCGGGGTTCTTAGCGTAAAGCGGGCGTTAAGAGGAATCCTTCGTCGGACTAACGTTCGGTCGAATAGTCTTAACGTTTAGGTGAGCGATATCCCTATAGCTAGGTGAGCTCACATTTGTGGAACCTCCACGGCCAAGTTGTCTTATTATTAATTTGAAAACTAAGTCTTTTTATTATTAAAAATTGTTTTAGTCTTAATCCGATTCGATGTCGAGCGTTAACCCTTCATCGAATATTTTCTAAATCATTTTTCGCTCATTTGCTTTTCCGTCTTTTGTTAAGTAAAAAAAGCCACCTTTCTTTCAGTAAAATAATAGTCCTCCCGGAGGAGTAAGAATAGTCAACGCGACCCCGAGAACAATACGACCTCGGTATTCCCTCGAATATCGAGTACTACTTGCGATAGGTGCACTTGCCTACCCTAGCGAGCCCGCGGCGATCGACTCACCGAACCAACCACAGTAAGAGTCTGTTCGCGGGCGCATCAAGTTTTTGGCGCCGTTGCCGGGGATCGAACCCGGGTCACCCGCGTGACAGGCGGGAATACTCACCACTATACTACAACGACCATGGCTCGCTAGGGTAGGCACCACTATAGTGGCGGGAATACTCACCACTATATTTAGTTTCACTTTGTAAATATTTTTTGTACATACTCTTTTCTCTCTCCCCCTTCCTCATTCTTGTACAAACCTTTTTATTCCCTTATTTTTTGTACATATTATGAAAATTCTCTTAAAAACAAAAATTCAAAAAATTGAGAAAAAAAATACAAAAAAGATAATAAATGAAAAACAAAAAAAATGATAACAAAAACTATAAAAATAAATAAAAAAAATGTTTTGAAACAAATAAATCAAATATTCCATCCTTAACTTTTCTGCTATCCAAAAATTCAGTTTTGAGTTTATTTATATGCGAATTTGATTAATTCTTTGTTCACTACCAGTTTATTAATTATTGATTGAAAAATTTAAATACCCGGGGTTAAGTTTTAAAGAATTCTTTATGCTTTGTTAAAACTAGCGAACTCGTTTTAGGCACTACTTCTAATTTTTCATTAATAGGAGCACGTATATTATGTTAGGAAATAACGACTATAGAATTCAATTATACTTACTTTTAGCTTTCTGAAACATTGGAACGTACAAATTATTAAGGTTGCTCTCAAAAATTTTTAGGATTACAATCTAGTTTTCTTTTCTCCCCTTACTTTTTCATGACCTACTTGGCATGAAAAATTTTATCCCTAAAAGATCCTATGTCAATGGGAATAAGATTTCGTTCCGTAAACATAGGCACCCAATAATTTAAAAAGATTATATAAGAAGTAAGAGGATAAAATTCATTACTCCTACTAATATACATTGGGTTAATTTTATTCTTATGAAGTTGAAAAATAAAAATCATATTAGGAAAATAAGATTTCGTTTTCCTAATAATCCAAAAGAAAAAAAAATTTGGAGGTTCGAGAAAAAATTACCTCACCTCAAATATCAAAACCCTCTTCATAAACCCACTACCCCCTTAGCCAATTACACGATTCTAGAATTAATTCAAAAATCTTTTAGAGAGCATAATTAGTAAATTGTATTATTTCCAGTATCACTCGTATAAGCTAGAGTTCTTATAATTCCAAACTATTTTCGTTAATCTAACCATTTCAAATGTTGCCTTCTATTTGATTACATCAAGAAGTCTTTTGGCCAAAACTTTTGCGCTATTTAAATCATCTACATAATTTAGGGACTTAACTCTTACACCCCGTATATTTATTTCGATCTCTCTTATAATTGATTAAGCGATAGCCAAAACTTAGAGTTTTTTTTTTATTCCTTATAGATTCACCTCAAACTTTTGCTCTGTAATAGCAAAAGCCTAAGTATGGGGGTATTTGATGTATTGTAAATATACATATTTTATGCACATTAATTTAGTCATTTTCATTTATTTTCGTCGTTTTTACTTATTTTTGTTCAATAAAATGCTCCTATTCTTGTAAATTTTCTCCTAACTTGTTTTATTTTATTTTGCAGAAAAATTCCAAAATCTGCCAAAAATTGGGCAGTACACGCCCGTGACCGGGCCATGACTGTGCATTTCCTGTGAAAACGGACGATTTCTGAAGAGAAAAGCTCGACACGCCTGGCGACACGCCCGTGTCACCTGACACGGGGCGTGACCCAAGCCCGTGTTCACTCCACTCGACGAATTCATCTCGACGGTCGTCGAGTGTCGACACCAACTAACACGCCCGTGTCCTGGGGCGTGACTCAATTTCCGCTCGATGATTTCGACTCGACACTTTCCGCTCGACATTCGTCGAGTGTCGACACCAACTGTCACGCCCAGCGGCACGCCCGTGACCTGGGGCGTGACCTTTCCAGCTAGCCCGACAAGATGCTGCCGAAGACTTTCGGCGTAACCCGTACCCGGTTCTACCTCCCCGACACGCCCAGAGTCACGCCCGTGACCTGGGGCGTGACTGCCGCGAACTCAGCCCGAAGTCAACTTTCCTGTCCAATCGCCGGCCGCCTTTGTGAATAGTACTGTCACGCCCCCCCTACACGCCCGTGACCTCGGGCATGTACTTAGAATTTTTTGCCTATAAATTGCCCAGTTCTGTAAGGTCCAAGGGTTCAGATTTTTGGGCCAATTTAGTGTCTTTTTGTGGGCTTAATCCGTGGATACTAGTGCTATGTAAGGAGATTTCTCCCTTCTTATTTCATGTTTTGTTTTGCTTTATCTTCTAGCTTTGTAATAGTTTGATAATTTTAATAAAAATGTTAGATTTTCTCTCTCTATATAGCATGAAAATTCATTTGGATGGCTCACTTCTTCTCCTTTTTTATCCTTGGTTTCATCCTTGTTCTTCATTTATGAAATGTGTGTGTGTGTGTATGAGTGTAATTTATTTACTTTACATGTATTTAACTTGTCTTCATGCTTAGGCATGATAGTTTTCTTTTTTTTTCTCACCATGTCTTTTTCCTTTAACTTGTCTTCATGCTTAGAATTTTGATTTCATTCTCATGAATTTATAAAAGAGATTCAAAAAGTGATTTTGTTCCTTTTTTTACTTAGTTTTCTTTTAGGATTGAAAAACCTCTTTTTGTTCTTTTCATCTTCTTTTTCACCTTTTTTATCACTTTCATAAAGTCATAAGAATGAAAATGTTGGCACTTTTATTTTCCAAAAACTTTGGTTCTTAAGATGTTTTGAAAAACTTTTGTCTTCTAAATTTGTAATTTCTTCTTTTTATTTGTTTTTGGCAAAACCTAAGCATGAAAAGTATAAGTTTTAATTTTTAGGTAACTTTGATTTTTCTTTGTTATTAGTGTGTGTGAGTGTATGAGAATAAACTTTCTTTTGTTCTTCTTAAATTTTCATGTTGTGTGTGTGAGTGTATGAGTATAATTTTTTATGCTTTGTTCAAATTATGTAGAGTGTGTGAGTGTAGGTGTATAACTTTTATGCTTTGATTCAAATTTTGTAGAGTGTGTGAGTGTAGGTGTTAGCTTTATCGCTTTCTTAAAATTCATATGGAGTGTGTGTGTGTGTTCGTGTGCATTTATTTCCGCCTACTCGTTAAGAGTTAAATGGCGCATCATTTTCATTTTCAGTCCTACTCGGTTGAGTAGGATTTGTTATTTTCTTTCTTTATTTTTCCGCCTACTCACTTGAGTTTAAATGGCCGGACTTTATTTCCCGCCTACTCGTTTGAGTAGGATTTGTAATTTTTTTTCTTTATTTTTTTTCGCCTACTCACTTGAGTTAAATGGCCGGATTTTATAGCCCTGTAATCGCATTTATTTTCTCCTACTCATTTGAGTAGGACTCGCTTTCATTTCATTCCTACTCGTTTGAGTAGGACTTGCAAATTTTCAGCTTTTATTTACCACCCCCACTCGTTTGAGTGGGACTCGCAAATTTGAAATATGTAAATTTCTTTTATGTGCAACTTAGTTCCTGTTTTAATTTATAATTTGGAGTGTGCGTGAGTTCTTGTTTTAGCTAATTTTTCAGTTTTCTAATTGTTGTTATTTTTCTTGTGTCCCCTTCTTATAATCGTTTAGTGTTTAATTTCGAACTCGCGCCTCACTAAATTATAAGCCGTCCCCATACCGATGTGTGGCTACTCGCTATTAGACTCGGCATCGATGAGCATTGGGACATTTAAAATAATTTCAAATAATTAAAGCTCTTTATTTTCATTTTAATTTAAGGACTTTAGGTTTACCCCGGGTTTACGACGCGTAGGACCACATATCGATGTGTGGGCCCTATTTCCGTAGTTCATATGCTAGCTAGCCGAGAGGCCGTGCATATGGACCGATCACCCCTGGGTAAATAGAGTTGCGTGCATACCCTCGAGAGAGGACAAGCGTAATTCTATCGGATTGGGTTCCCCACCCAATAGCGGGGTTCTTAGCGTAAAGCGGGCGTTAAGAGGAATCTTTCGTCGGACTAACGTTCGGTCGAATAGTCTTAACGTTTAGGTGAGCGATATCCCTATAGCTAGGTGAGCTCACATTTGTGGAACCTCCACGGCCAAGTTGTCTTATTATTAATTTGAAAACTAAGTCTTTTTATTATTAAAAATTGTTTTAGTCTTAATCTGATTCGATGCCGAGCGTTAACCCTTCATCGAATATTTTCTAAATCGTTTTTCGCTCATTTGCTTTTCCGTCTTTTATTAAGTAAAAAAATCCACCTTTCTTTCAGTAAAATAATAGTCCTCCCGGAGGAGTAAGAATAGTCAACGCGACCCCGAGAACAATACGACCTCGGTATTCTCCCGAATATCGAGTACTACTTGCGATAGGTGCACTTGCCTACCCTAGCGAGCCCGCGGCGATCGACTCACCGAACCAACCACAGTAAGAGTCTGTTCGCGGTCGCATCAAGTTTTTGGCGCCATTGCCGGGGAATCTCTTTTCGAGTTGCTATTTCGAATTCCGGAGTCTATTACTTTTACTTATTTTCTATAAAAAAAAAACTAACTAAAAACTTTATTTTAAAAACAAAAAAAAGAAGTTTATTTTGTTTTATTTTTGTTTGGGTGTATGACCCGAGGACAACCCTCAGAGTCTGAAGATTTTGACTTCGACCCTGAGATCGAACGCTCTCTTGCGCGTATTCGATCTCAACGCCGAAATCCTTCTTTAGATCCCGAGGAATCTATCGGAGAACCTACTGTTGTACTTATGGATGCGCCTAACCCTCCCCCGGCGGCCGAGCGTACTATGTCCTATTACGCCCGTCCTAACCTGGATGATTCTGGGTCGAGTATTGTTCGCCCTGCGATGGCGAATAATAATTTTGAAATAAAGTCAAGTGTCATTCAAATGGTCCAAAACGTCATGCAGTTCGATGGAATGCCGGATGAGGACCCGAATGTCCACTTGTCCAATTTCTTGGAGATATGCGACACCTTCAAGATTAATGGCGTCACTGAC
This sequence comes from Platanthera guangdongensis, assembly GCA_039583875.1. Lineage (NCBI taxonomy): Eukaryota > Viridiplantae > Streptophyta > Magnoliopsida > Asparagales > Orchidaceae > Platanthera > Platanthera guangdongensis. The sequence continues at coordinate 62,176,056 of CM077165.1, forward strand.
GACGCCATTCGTTTGCGCTTATTTCCTTTTTCCCTTAAGTCCAAAGACAAGGCGTGGTTGAATGCCCTCCCACGAGGATGTATCACCACGTGGGCTGAGTTGACGGAACGGTTCCTAACAAAGTACTTTCCGCCCGCAAAAACTGCAAAGTTGCGGGCGGACATTTCTTCGTTTGTGCAAAACGATCCTGAGTCTCTATACGAGACTTGGGAACGGTTTAAGGAATTCCTCCGCCGTTGACCGCACCACGCGCTGCCAACGTGGTTGCAAGTTCAAATTTTTTATAATGGGCTGAATTTTCAGATGCGTCAAATGATTGACGCGGCTGCCGGGGGTACGCTTAACAACAAAACCCCCAAGGCCGCCCAGGCTTTATTCGAAGAGATGGCTATGAACGCCTATCAATGGAACGTCCCGCGGGGACGGCCAAAGCCGGCGGCTGGTCTTTTTGAAGTGGATGCCACTCCTCTCTTGACCCTTCAAGTTGAAAGGTTAACAAAGCAGGTGGCGGAGATGTCTGCTGCCTCCTCCACTCCACCTTGTTTTATTCCCCCTAACGTCTGCGTGGCTGAAGAGTTCGTGGATTTCATGGGAAATTCGGGTCGTCCTCCCTTCAACCCCAACAACAACCCTTATAGTAATAACTATAATCCGGGTTGGAGGAATCACCCCAACTTCTCGTGGAGCAACCCGAATAATGCTCAGCATCCCCCTATTTCTTATGCGCCCGGATTTCTTCCTCCTCCTCCTCCTCTTCCGAAACCCTCCCCGCTGGAGGAAAATTTTTCGAAGTATATTGCGTCCAACGAGTCAAATATCCGGAACATCACTGGATCGCTAAAAACACTCGAACAACAGGTTGGACAGCTGGCGAGGATGATGTCCGAGCGCGCGCTCGGGGCACTGCCGGGAAACACGGAGCCCAATCCGCGGGAGAACGCCAACACTATAACCCTCCGTAGCGGAAAGGAGGTGGTCGATCCAAAACGGACTGACCCTCAGGTACATATTTCACCTCCGACCCCTCTTCCCCTTTCTTCGCTTACGCCGCCTTTACCAATTATAAAAGAAAAAAATAATTTTAAACAAGGCTCTTCCGTATCCGCATAAGTTAGATAACGAGCGTCAGGACGCGCAATATGAAAAATTTATTTTATTATTAAAACAAATTCACATTAATGTTCCTTTTTGCGAGGCTATCTCGCAAATGCCCAAATATGCGAAATTTTTAAAAGAACTACTTTCTAATAAACGCAAATTAGAGGATATTTCGCATGTATCTCTCAACGTTGTCTGCTCGGCGGCCCTTACTAATAAATTGCCCACAAAACAAAATGACCCGGGACGGTTTTCCATCCCGTGCCTTTTTGGCGATATATTAGTAAAGTACGCCTTAGCTGATTTAGGGGCTAGCATTAATCTGATGTCGTTCTCGCTCTTTTCACGTTTAGGTTTGGGTACTCCTAGTCCTACGAATATGCGCATCCAATTAGCGGATCGCTCAGTTAAGTTCCCTATCGGGGTAGTGGAGGACGTCCTTGTACGAGTCGACAAGTTTACCTTCCCGGTAGACTTCGTCATCTTAGATATCGAGGAGGACGCCGAGGTACCAATAATACTCGGTCGCCCTTTTCTCACCACCTCCCGCGCACTAATAGATGTTAGTAATGGTAGTCTTCTCCTCCGAGTAGGCAATGACCAAGTTACTTTCTCTATTAAACCCTCGATTGACAATTTGTCATCGAGCGACGATTTCTGCTACTCTTTAGATACCTTTTTTGGAGATCGTTCTTCTCCCGTTTTCGAGTCCGTATTTTTAAACGACGATGTTTATGCGCTCGAAAATTTTAAATGCGATGAGGATACTTCTTTAGACTTGCCTTTCGAACCAATTGGTAAGAAATACATAGGTATTAAAACCTCCCTAGAAGAACCGCCCATCCTAGACCTCAAACCCTTATCCGCATCACTCAAATACGCTTTTTTGGGAAAAGGCGGTACGCTTCCCGTTATCATTTCTTCGGACTTGAGTGATTCGGAGACTTCCGATTTATTGGAAGTTTTATTTAAACATCGCCACGCAATTGCGTGGCAAATCTCTGACTTAAAGGGGATTAGCCCCTCCTTTTGCACCCATAAGATTTTTCTTAACGATAATTGCCGCAAAACGATTCAGCCGCAACGTCGTCTTAACCCAAACATGAAAGACGTCGTTAAAGCCGAAATCATTAAGTTATTAGATGCGGGGATTATCTACCCTATTTCGGACAGTGCATGGGTTAGTCCCGTGCATGTCGTGCCCAAGAAGGGCGGTCTTACCGTAGTGGCGAATGAGCATAACGAGCTCGTCCCAACTCGTACTGTTACGGGTTGGCGAGTGTGCATCGACTATAGAAAACTTAATGACGCCACCCGCAAGGACCATTTCCCTCTGCCATTTTTGGACCAGATTTTAGAGCGTTTATCCGGTCATCCGTATTATTGTTTTCTTGATGGTTTATCGGGGTTTTTCCAAATCCCCATTTCCCCCGATGATCAAGAGAAAACAACTTTTACTTGCCCGTTTGGCACCTTCGCATATCAAAGAATGCCATTTGGACTCTGCAACGCGCCAGCTACATTCCAAAGATGTATGCTAGCGATCTTTGGCGAGCTAGTAGAAGACATTATGGAAGTCTTTATGGATGACTTCTCTGTTTTCGGACGCTCTTTTCCCGATTGCCTTCACAATTTAGATCGTGTCCTTCAACGGTGCGAGGACACAAGCCTTGTTTTAAATTGGGAAAAATGCAACTTTATGGTTCGAGGAGGTTTGGTCCTCGGCCATATGATTTTGTCTAAGGGGATAGAGGTGTATAAGGCCAAGATAGAAATTATAGAAAAACTTCCGCATCCAACAAATGTAAAATCTATTACGAGTTTCTTAGGCCATGCGGGCTTTTATCGACGCTTCATTCAAGACTTTTCAAAAATAACAAAGCCGCTAACTCACCTCTTGGAAAAGGAATCACGCTTCATCTTTAGTAGCGAATGCAAGTCCGCCTTTAATTTAATAAAACAAAAACTTATCTCTTCACCAATTTTAGTGGCCCCTAATTGGTCCCTTCCGTTCGAAATAATGTGCGACGCTAGTGATATTGCCTTAGGAGCCGTTCTTGGCCAACGCGTAGAAAAACATTTTCATCCTATTTATTACGCTAGCAAGACGCTCACTTCCGCACAAGTAAATTACACGACAACGGAAAAGGAACTCTTAGCCGTCGTTTTCGCTTTTGATAAGTTTCGCTCGTATATAACGCTATCTAAAGTTATCGTTTTTACCGATCACTCCGCCCTTAAATATTTATTAGCTAAAAATGATGCGAAGCCCCGCCTTCTTCGATGGATTCTCCTCCTACAAGAGTTTGATTTGGAGATCCGAGATAAGCGGGGAGCCGAAAATCTAGCGGCGGACCACCTCTCCCGTTTAGAAAATTCGGGTGCGGAAGCGCTCGTCGAATCTGAAATAAATGACAGATTCCCCGAGGAACGCCTTCTTGCCATTAATAAATCTTCGTCATCTTCTCCTTGGTTCGCAGATTTTGCAAATTTCTTAGTAGCGCGGGTGCTTCCAAAAGAGTTTTCAAGTCATCAAAAGAAGAAATTCTTTTCTGACTTGAAAAATTTCTTTTGGGAGGACCCATTTCTTTTTCGTATCTGCGCGGACCAAGCGGTCCGAAGATGCGTTGCGGGTGTGGAGTGCTTACAAATTCTTAAGCACTGCCACGAGGGTCCAGCCGGTGGGCATTATCAAGCCAACCGGACCGCTCGCAAGGCGCTAGAGGCGGGCTACTTTTGGCCCACTCTCTTCAAAGACGCGCATAATTTTGTGCGCGCATGCGATGGCTGTCAGCGGTCGGGTAACATCTCTCGTCGCGACGAGATGCCCCAAAACATGTTTTTAGAGTGCGAAGTCTTCGATTTGTGGGGCATAGATTTTGTTGGCCCCCTACCTCCTTCTTTCAAAAATATGTATATTTTAGTGGCAGTCGACTATGTATCGAGGTGGGCGGAAGCACAAGCTCTCCCCACCAACGATGCGCGAGTCGTCGTTACATTTCTTAAAAAATTATTTTCTCGCTTCGGCACGCCTCGCGCAATTGTTAGTGATAGGGGAACGCATTTCTGTAACGCTCTTATGGCTAAGACGTTAGCTAAATACGGAGTCACGCACAAGCTTGCCACCCGCAAACAAGTGGCCAAGTCGAGGTAGTAAATCGAGAGATTAAGCGAATTTTAGAAAAAACCGTTTCGCTAAATAGGAAAGATTGGTCCGTTAAACTCGACGATGCGTTGTGGGCGTATCGGACGGCATACAAAACCGCAATTGGTTGTACGCCGTTCCGGTTAGTCTACGGCAAAGCGTGTCATTTACCCGTAGAATTAGAGCATCGCGCTCTTTGGGCTTTAAAACTCTTAAACCTCGACTCCAACTTAGCCGCTCAGAATAGAAAACTGCAACTAAACGAGCTCGATGAATGGCGTGCGAACGCTTACGAGAGCAATAAATTCTATAAGGAGCGCTCTAAGTTATATCACGATCGAAAAATCAAGTCCCAAAAATTATTTTCTCCGGGCGATCTTGTCCTTCTTTACAATTCACGTCTTAGGCTTTTTCCAGGTAAATTAAAATCTAGATGGTCCGGTCCCTTCCTAGTTGAAGAAGTTTTTCCTTATGGCACCGTACTCGTCTCCCACCCGGAAAAAGGTTCATTTAAGGTAAACGGTCATCGGTTAAAGTCTTATATAGCAGGCGACCCAGTGATCGGTTTTAGCGAAACCATAACTTTCCTCCACCTAATAAACCCGCCAAAATAGTCAAGCTACACGACTATAAACAAAGCGCTCCTGGGAGGCACCCCTCGCTTATCTTTTTCGCTCTTTCCTTATTACCTTTGCTGTTTTTTTCTAATAAACGCAGGGTTTCTGATCGGCCTCCCCCCTACGCGTTTCAGGGAAGCTTCTACCCCCTTCCCTTTCTTTTCTTTGTATATATTGTCTTTCCTTTTTGTTCCGCATACTTACGATACAACATTGGGGACAATGTTGGACTTAAGTATGGGGGTATTTTCGTGCTTTACTTTCTGCACTTCATTTTTTTTCTGCATTTCAAAAAATACAAAAAAATACATATAACAACAAAACAAAAACAAAAAAATTAAAAAACATCTTAAAATGAAACAAAAAAAAAATATTTTAAATGAAAAAAATCCAAAAAAAAATTTTTGTTTTGTTCTCTTTCTTTCTTTTTTCCAAAAAACTTAAAAACAATTAAAAAAAAGAGAAAACAAAAAAATATATTTAGTTTCACTTTGTAAATATTTTTTGTACATACTCTTTTCTCTCTCCCCCTTCCTCATTCTTGTACAAACCTTTTTATTCCCTTATTTTTTGTACATATTATGAAAATTCTCTTAAAAACAAAAATTCAAAAAATTGAGAAAAACAAAAATACAAAAAAGATAATAAATGAAAAACAAAAAAAATGATAACAAAAACTATAAAAATAAATAAAAAAATGTTTTGAAACAAATAAATCAAATATTCCATCCTTAACTTTTCTGCTATCCAAAAATTCAGTTTTGAGTTTATTTATATGCGAATTTGATTAATTCTTTGTTCACTACTCGTTTATTAATTATTGATTGAAAAATTTAAATACCCGGGGTTAAGTTTTAAAGAATTCTTTATGCTTTGTTAAAACTAGCGAACTCGTTTTAGGCACTACTTCTAATTTTTCATTAATAGGAGCACGTATATTATGTTAGGAAATAACGACTATAGAATTCAATTATACTTACTTTTAGCTTTCTGAAACATTGGAACGTACAAATTATTAAGGTTGCTCTCAAAAATTTTTAGGATTACAATCTAGTTTTTCTTTCTCCCCTTACTTTTTCATGACCTACTTGGCATGAAAAATTTTATCCCTAAAAGATCCTATGTCAATGGGAATAAGATTTCGTTCCGTAAACATAGGCACCCAATAATTTAAAAAGATTATATAAGGAGTAAGAGGATAAAATTCATTACTCCTACTAATATACATTGGGTTAATTTTATTCTTATGAAGTTGAAAAACAAAAATCATATTAGGAAAATAAGATTTCGTTTTCCTAATAATCCAAAAGAAAAAAAAATTGGAGGTTCGAGAAAAAATTACCTCACCTCAAATATCAAAACCCTCTTCATAAACCCACTACCCCCTTAGCCAATTACACGATTCTAGAATTAATTCAAAAATCTTTTTGAGAGCATAATTAGTAAATTGTATTATTTCCAGTAGCACTTGTATAAGCTAGAGTTCTTATAATTCCAAACTATTTTCGTTAATCTAACCATTTCAAATGTTGCCTTCTATTTGATTACATCAAGAAGTCTTTTGGCCAAAACTTTTGCGCTATTTAAATCATCTACATAATTTAGGGACTTAACTCTTACACCCCGTATATTTATTTCGATCTCTCTTATAATTGATTAAGCGATAGCCAAAACTTAGAGTTTTTTTTTATTCCTTATAGATTCACCTCAAACTTTTGCTCTGGAATAGCAAAAGCCTAAGTATGGGGGTATTTGATGTATTGTAAATATACGTATTTTTATGCACATTAATTTAGTCATTTTCATTTATTTTCGTCGTTTTTACTTATTTTTGTTCAATAAAATGCTCCTATTCTTGTAAATTTTCTCCTAACTTGTTTTATTTTATTTTGCAGAAAAATTCCAAAATCTGCCAAAAATTGGGCAGTACACGCCCGTGACAATTTGGTCACGCCCGTGACCGGGCCATGACTGTGCATTTCCCGTGAAAACGGACGATTTCTGAAGAGAAAAGCTCGACACGCCTGGCGACACGCCCGTGTCACCTGACACGGGGCGTGACCCAAGCCCGTGTTCACTCCACTCGACGAATTCATCTCGACGGTCGTCGAGTGTCGACACCAACTGACACGCCCAGCGTCACGCCCGTGTCCTGGGGCGTGACTCAATTTCCGCTCGACGATTTCGACTCGACACTTTCCGCTCGACATTCGTCGAGTGTCGACACCAACTATCACGCCCAGCGGCACGCCCGTGACCTGGGGCGTGACCTTTCCAGCTAGCCCGACAAGATGCTGCCGAAGACTTTCGGCGCAACCCGCGCCCGGTTCTACCTCCCCGACACGCCCAGAGTCACGCCCGTGACCTGGGGCGTGACTGCCGCGAACTCAGCCCGAAGTCAACTTTCCTGTCCAATCGTCGGCCGCCTTTGTGAATAGTACTGTCACGCCCCCCTACACGCCCGTGACCTAGGGCGTGTACTTAGAATTTTTTGCCTATAAATTGCCCAGTTCTGTAAGGTCCAAGGGTTCAGATATTTGGGCCAATTTAGTGTCTTTTTGTGGGCTTAATCCGTGGATACTAGTGCTATGTAAGGAGATTTCTCCCTTCTTATTTCATGTTTTGTTTTGCTTTATCTTCTAGCTTTGTAATAGTTTGATAATTTTAATAAAAATGTTAGATTTTCTCTCTCTATATAGCATGAAAATTCATTTGGATGGCTCACTTCTTCTCCTTTTTATCCTTGGTTTCATCCTTGTTCTTCATTTATGAAATGTGTGTGTGTGTGTGTGTATGAGTGTAATTTATTTACTTTACATGTATTTAACTTGTCTTCATGCTTAGGCATGATAGTTTTCTTTTTTTTTCTCACCATGTCTTTTTCCTTTAACTTGTCTTCATGCTTAGAATTTTGATTTCATTCTCATGAATTTATAAAAGAGATTCAAAAAGTGATTTTGTTCCTTTTTTTACTTAGTTTCCTTTTAGGATTGAAAAACCTCTTTTTTTTCTTTTCATCTTCTTTTTCACCTTTTTTATCACTTTCATAAAGTCATAAGAATGAAAATGTTGGCACTTTTATTTTCCAAAAACTTTGGTTCTTAAGATGTTTTGAAAAACTTTTGTCTTCTAAATTTGTAATTTCTTCTTTTTATTTGTTTTTGGCAAAACCTAAGCATGAAAAAGTATAAGTTTTAATTTTTAGGTAACTTTGATTTTTCTTTGTTATTAGTGTGTGTGAGTGTATGAGAATAAACTTTCTTTTGTTCTTCTTAAATTTTCATGTTGTGTGTGTGAGTGTATGAGTATAATTTTTTATGCTTTGTTCAAATTATGTAGAGTGTGTGAGTGTAGGTGTATAACTTTTATGCTTTGATTCAAATTTTGTAGAGTGTGTGAGTGTAGGTGTTAGCTTTATCGCTTTCTTAAAATTCATATGGAGTGTGTGTGTGTTCGTGTGCATTTATTTCCGCCTACTCGTTAAGAGTTAAATGGCGCATCGTTTTCATTTTCAGTCCTACTCGTTTGAGTAGGACTTGTTATTTTCTTTCTTTATTTTTCCGCCTACTCACTTGAGTTTAAATGGCCGGACTTTATTTCCCGCCTACTCGTTTGAGTAGGATTTGTAATTTTTTTTTTCTTTATTTTTTTTCGCCTACTCACTTGAGTTAAATGGCCGGATTTTATAGCCCTGTAATCGCATTTATTTTCTCCTACTCATTTGAGTAGGACTCTCTTTCATTTCATTTCTACTCGTTTGAGTAGGACTTGTAAATTTTCAGCTTTTATTTATCGCCCCCACTCGTTTGAGTGGGACTCGCAAATTTGAAATATGTAAATTTCTTTTATGTGCAACTTAGTTCCTTTTTTAATTTATAATTTGGAGTGTGCGTGAGTTCTTATTTTAGCTAATTTTTCAGTTTTCTAAATGTTGTTATTTTTCTTGTGTCCCCTTCTTATAATCGTTTAGTGTTAAATTTCGAACTCGCGCCTCACTAAATTATAAGTCGTCCCCATACCGATGTGTGGCTAATCGCTATTAGCCTCGGCATCGATGAGCATTGGGACATTTAAAATAATTTCAAATAATTAAAGCTCTTTATTTTCATTTTAATTTAAGGACTTTAGGTTTACCCCGGGTTTACGACGCGTAGGACCACATATCGATGTGTGGGCCCTATTTCCGTAGTCCATATGCTAGCTAGCCGAGAGGCCGTACATATGGACCGATCACCCCTGGGTAAATAGAGTTGCGTGCATACCCTCGAGAGAGGACAAGCGTAATTCTACCGGATTGGGTTCCCCACCCAATAGCGGGGTTCTTAGCGTAAAGCGGGCGTTAAGAGGAATCCTTCGTCGGACTAACATTCGGTCGAATAGTCTTAACGTTTAGGTGAGCGATATCCCTATAGCTAGGTGAGCTCACATTTGTGGAACCTCCACGGCCAAGTTGTCTTATTATTAATTTGAAAACTAAATCTTTTTATTATTAAAAATTGTTTTAGTCTTAATCCGATTCGATGCCGAGCGTTAACCCTTCATCGAATATTTTCTAAATCGTTTTTCGCTCATTTGCTTTTCCGTCTTTTATTAAGTAAAAAAATCCACCTTTCTTTCAGTAAAATAATAGTCCTCCCGGAGGAGTAAGAATAGTCAACGCGACCCCGAGAACAATACGACCTCGGTATTCCCCCGAATATCGAGTACTACTTGTGATATGTGCACTTGCCTACCCTAGCGAGCCCGCGGCGATCGACTCACCGAACCAACCACAGTAAGAGTATGTTCGCGGGCGCATCAGGCGTCTTGTGGTACAGGTTAGCCCGTATGCTAACGCTACCGCAAGGCGGCTGTTCTGGGCATAAGACTCCCATCATGCTGTGTTTTGGGTTCCGGGAGGGGGATCTTACAAATGGTATCAGCTTGCTACGATCCTGAACGAAGGAAGTCATTCAACAATGGGACACCCCCGTTCGATTAGTGAGTTTGTGGACAAACTGACTTAGCGGAAGTAGTGGTGTGCTCATATGTAATCCACACTAAGTATGTCCAACTTTGACCTTAAGATTATCCAACCTGACCTTAGGTTCGAACCTTTATATGTCGATCTCCTAAAGTTTGGATGATCCCAGGTATATAAAACTGTTGTATAAAGTCTTGCGAGACCCACTAGGGCAAGCAGTTTTGTTTATAGTGGATTTTGAATCTAGCGGAGATAGTAGACATGGCAGATTCCCTAGGACAACCACTTTTGTTTATAGCAGACTCGAGCTTGGCTGAGATAATAGATATGGTAAAGTGGTTGGAAGCGGATCTTTTGGATGTTCAGATAAGCATTATGAGACTCGCTGAAGGAGTAATGGAAGCAGTACCCAGCTTCAGGAAGAGGACTATGAGGAAGAAATTCACACGTTATAAACATTCATCCTTAGTCTGCCTAAGTTTGTTCTTGGAATCTGGCTTGAGCCTTTACAATTTTGATACTTGGGCGTAATGGTTAGTGAGAAACCGGACTATACTCTATTCTATATCGGAGACCCGCACTTGTTTGTGTCAGCGGATTTCATTAAAGTCTTGAAGGGAGTGCAATACTTCACTGGTATTGCTCGGAGAGTACGCCTCCCAGATGGCTCTGATATGACCACAACCGCTAAGTGTGAACTGGAGGTACTCCTTGGGGGAAAGATCTTTGATACCCCTTCCACAGTTTTGAGGATGCCAGAATTCGATCTCATTCTGGGCATGGAGTGGCTGGATTGGCATTTTGCAAGAATTGACTGTGCGGAGAAGCGGATTCACTTGAGACATGGAGACACTGAAGTCATTTTCCAGGGTATAAGATTCACACCACGCTTGGAATTATCTTCAATTCAGGCCTTGAAAGCCCACATGAGAGGGGATGAAGTTTACATGATATGTTTTGAATTGAAAGAGAAGACAATAGATATGAAGGATGTGCGAGTGGTGCGGGATTTTCCCGAGGTATTTCCTGAGAAATTGCCAGGACTACCCTCATATAGGGAGGTGGAATTTTCAAATTAAGCTAGTACCGAGTGTCAAGCCCGTCTCCAGGACCCCTTATCGAATGGCCCTGAAGGAACTCGCAGAGGTTAGAGTTCAGTTGCAATAATTGGTGGAATCAGGATGTTCGCCCCAACTAATCACCTTGGGGAGCCCCTGTTCTGTTCATTAAGAAGAACGATGCGACCTTACGATTATGTTTAGACTAACCGACTGACGGTGTGTAACACCTATCCGCTACCCCGGATCGACGAGTTGTTCGATCAATTGGTAGGAGCGCATTGGTTCTCCAAGTAGGATTTGCGCTCGGGATATTACCCATTTGAGGATGCAAGAGGAGGATATTTAGGAAACATCTTTTAGATCAAGGTACGGCTTGTACGAGTTTACCATGATGTCTTTTGTGCTCACAAATGCCCCTCAGCTTTCATGAGTCTGATCAACAAAGTGTTTGAGCCTTATCTAGACATCTTCATCAACATCTTCATCGATGACATTTTGGTCTACTCAAAGACAGAGGAAGAGCATGTCGAACACCTGACCTTGGTACTAAAGAAGATAAAAGAGCACGCCTTGTTTGCAAAGTTCAGCAAGTACGAATTCTGGCTCCAAGAAGTTGCCTTCTTGGGCCATGTGATCAGTGGGGCTGGACTAGCTGTGGATCCGGCCAAAGTGCGTGTCGTGAAGGAATGGTCACCCTTGAAGCCAGCGGTCGATGTGCGGAGTTTCTTTGGACTTGTCGGGTATTATCGCAAGTTTGTGAAGGGATTCTCAAAAATTGTGCTTTCTCTAGGGCTGATATCGAGTCGAGTTCGAGCGATTTTGGCTCGGCTCGAAATCGACTCGAAATAGAAATTGATTTCGAGTCAAGCCAGCTCGACTCGAAATGACTCGATTCCGAGTCAGCTCGAAATTGAATCAAGTCGGCTCGAAATCGAATCGGGTTGGCTCGAAATCGAATCAAATCAGCTCGAAAATGAGCAATTTTTCGTTTTATTCATACTTTGCTCAAAAATAAATTGGGTAACCTATAAATTTATCAAATGAAACATTTAAAGCTTTCATTCTTTTTCTTTACATTTATATTTTGTTATTTTAAATCATAAAATAAAAATATATTAATAATTACATAGTTTTTTTAATTAATTCGAGTTGATTCGAATCATATTTCGAGTGATTCAGGGCTGTCTCGAAATCGGATTCGAGTCAAATTAAATCAACTCAAATTGAGTTGAATCAATTTTAATCGATTCCAATTCGACTCAATTTTCGAACGATTTTCGAGCAACTTTCAAGTTTCAAATAATATGCTCAACCCTAGCTTCCTCTTATGTGCGAACAGGAAAAAGGAGACCAAAAATTTGGAGTAATGCAAACTTTATTATCCAAAAAAGGTATCAATTACAATGGTATAGCCTCCCTTTTATAGAATACAGGAGATGAGAGAGATTACAATTAAGCAATGTGGGACTAAAAATTTACAAGTATATGCGGCTTTACAAATAGACAGACTGGACAAGTCGTGCAGTTAGACAAGCCGGCTAACCGCCCGACAACCAACAGAAGGAGAACCAGCGCCACGGAGAGCAAGCCGCCACAGGAGACCGCTAGACCGCCCGGTCTCCAAGTCGTCTGAGTCAAACCTCCAGACCGCTGGGATACCAAACAGCAACAGCCCGGCAGACAGGCCGGCTAGGATAAATCGCCAGACCGCCCGGTCTCCGAACAGCAACAGACCGCCCGGTCTCCGAACAGCAACAGACCGCCCGGCCTCCATACTGCAACACTCCCCCTCAAGCTGGAGCATATATATCAATCATGCTCAGCTTGTCGCAAATGTGGAAAAAGGAGGCGGACACCGTGTTGAAACCGAAAATTCGGTCTCCTGTGGAGTTCGACCCTTGGGGAAGGGGTGACCGAGCACCTACTACCCTCAAGTGAATGATCTAGGCACAAGACTAGGAACACGAGGGGCAGACCCAAGGTCTCAGCGTGGAGGACCCGCCGCATACCCGGAAGACTAACAAACTCTTCCCCTCCCAAGCCAAGGGCTGAGCTAAGGCAACTTCGGAGGGCTCTCTTGGCCGACCGGAACATCTGAGGAGTATCTCAAGATCCACTCCTTAACTAGAGGTGCCACCTCGGGTCTATGTAAAATGTTCCCCGCCCGCCATACTATTGGCGCAAAACCGCCCAGCAACCCTACTCTACGCAGCCCCAATTGGGCCGCTAACAGCGGAACTCCGCTATTCTGAAAGGATGACAACAGGCCATAAGGGACTTCCCGGCATCTATTCCTCGGGGCCCACACGGGGGGAGCGGTTCACGAACATGCCGCTCGCCCAAGACAGGAGTAAACTACATATTCACAGAGCATCACAGATATGAAAAAATATTACAGGAATATAAATTCCATACTCAGCACGCAGGCCGGCAATATAAACAAAAAAGGCCTTCGAGGGCCGGCACGAGCTCGGGCTTAAGCCCAATATTCCCCGCCTGGTACTGCAACACCTATACGTCAACGTATCGACGAGCGGCGGCCAACCAATCATCGGTCGGCTAACATAAGCGGGCCAAACATATTGCGCACACCCCTTTTTTGGGAGTTGCGCGCGCATTCCCTGCAAGCGGCTAATAAACAACTTCCTCGGAGTCTTCTCCGGGAACCCAAGAACATCACCAATCTGGCTCACACGTCCGGACGGGCTTCACACAGCATGCCTAAACTCGTACTCACGCTTCCAGGTACTAATGCAATTAACTGCGGGGACGTACACGTCAATCCGTCGGAAAGCTCCCTTCTCACCACCCGTTGGTGGAGAGGGGCTTCCATGCAAGTATGTAAACTGAGGGCTTCACCTGCCTAAGTAGAAACATCATTACCCTTGTCGCGTGCTTGGCGGCGGGGCAGGGAGAGCAGCTCCGGGTCGATCGTACTGCATGCGGCTGCGTCGGTGGTCGATCTCCACTCTAGGCCGAGCCTTGCTCCAGGCCGGGCCTTGCTCCAGGCCGAGCCTCGCTCCAGGCCGAGCCTTGCTCCAGGTCGGGCCTCGCTCCAGGTCGGGCCTCGATCCAGGCCGGGCCTCGCACCAGGCCGAGCCTCGCTCCAGGCCGAGCCTCCCTCCAGGCCGAGCCTCGCTCCAGGCCGAGCCTCGCTCCAGTCCGAGCCTCGCTCCAGGTCGAGCCTCGCTCCAGGCCGAGCCCCGCTCCAGGCCGAGCCTCTCTCCAGGCCGGGAGAAAGAGAGGATCGGTCGGAGTGTGGTTGCTTCTCCAGGTCGGGAAGAAGAGAGGGTCGGTCGGGATGGGGTTTCTTCAGGCCGGGAAAAAGAGGGAGAGGGGCGGCCGTGTCCTGCCTTGCGGCGACGGGAGAGAGGGGGATGGTGGCCGAATCCTTGCTGCTCCAGGCCGAGAATGAGAGAGGGAGGTCGGGCTCGGGCTGCCACTTCCTGCCTTGCCGGCGATGGGAGAGAGGGGGAAAGGGGCGGCCGGCTCCTGCTTTGTCGGCGACGGGAGAGAGGGGGAAAGGGGCGGTCGGGCTGCTGCTTTGTCGGCGATGGGAGAGAGAGGGGGATAGGAGCGGCCGGGCTGCTGCTTTGCCGGCGACGGGAGAGAGGGGGAAAGGGGCGGCGGCGGCTGGGCTCCAGGCCGAACCCTAGCGGGGATCTCCAAATTCTCCCCCTTTTCCTCGATGCCCTGCTGCCCCTCTCTTATTCTCCTCCCTTTTTCTTCTTAATTCCTTTCTCCTCCTTTTTCTTATACCCGAGCCCCACCTGTTTTTCTCCAATCCCCTCCTGCCCCTCTCTATCTTATCATCCATCCATAATATATATAATATATTATATATATTATAATCTAATATCTATAATATATATATATAAATAATAAACCTATGCGCATGAAACCTCCGCACGCACGCACGAGAACCCGCACGTCTTCGAATGGGATCGCACCAACTCGTCGCCCATAACACGCCCCTAGGCTGATATCTGGGGAGGGTCCCACTTGCCCGGCTACGGGGTTGTACACAATCCCCGCTCTTTTCGAGCTTGGTACAAGCTCGGAAAGAATCATCCAACCCAACGTATCCGGCAAGTGGGAGCCAACCCAAAAAAAATTTTTGAGAGAAACTGAAATCTGCACTGGGGACATCAATCTCTCCATGACTTTTCTGATCCTTTTGAATCACTCGATACCCTTTGGCTCACTGCTATTGAATTGACCTTATACCATTACTTACAACAAGTACATAATTTCTCGTGATATCGTGAAACAACAAAGCCGTATATTTTGTATCATCTTGCACACGCGGAGCTAATCCTATCCCCCCATGTGTGCCTACAGCCCTGCCAGCTAGTGAGAACCTGACAGCGAGTCTACCCGGGGTCGAGCAGCACTCGGGGTCCCTTACCCCCAGGCGAGCCTATGGACCTGCCAGCTAGTAGGAGCCAAGCAGCGGGTCTACCCGGGGCCGAGAATCACTCGGGGTCCTGCAAAAAGTCTCCGCGAACCAACCCTTTCCCCCCAGGTATACCTACAGCCCTGCCAGCTAATGAGAGCCTGACAGCGAGTCTACCCGGGGTCCACTACTACCGCTATCGAGTGACTTCCGGCCCTGCCAGCTAGGTGAGAGCCTGACAGCGAGATCTGCTCGAGGCCCACGGATGACACTGAGTGACTTCCGGCGCTACCAGGTAGGTGAGAGCCTGACAGCGGGATCTGCTTGGGGTCCACTACTACCGCCATCGAGTGACTTCCGGCCCTGCCAGCTAGGTGAGAGCCTGACATCGGGATCTGCTCGAGGCCCACGGATGACACCGAGTGACTTCCGGCCCTGCCAGTTAGGTGAGAGCCTGACAGTGGGATCTGCTCGGGGTCCACTACTACTGCCATCGAGTGACTTCCAGCCCTGCCAGCTAGGTGAGAACCTGACAGCGGGATCTGCTCGAGGCCCATGGATGACACTGAGTGACTTTCGGCCCTGCCAGCTAGGTGAGAGCCTGACAGCGGGATCTGCTCGGGGTCCACAACTACCACCATCGAGTGACTTCCAGCCCTGTCAGCTAGGTGAGAGTCTGACAACGGGATCTGCTCGAGGGCAAGGATGACACCGAGTGACTTCCGGCCCTGCCAGCTAGGTGAGAGCCTGACAGCGGGATCTGCTCGGGGTCCACAACTACCGCCATCGAGTGACTTCCGGACCTGTCAGCTAGGTGAGAGCCTAACAGCGGGATCTGCTCGAGGCCAAGGATGGCACCGAGTGACTTCCGGCCCTGCTAGCTAGGTGAGAGCCTGACAGCGGGATCTGCTCGGGGTCCACAACTACCACTATCGAGTGACTTCCGGCCCTGCCAGTTAGGTGAGAGCCTGACAGCGGGATCTGCTCGAGGCCCACGGATGACACCGAGTGACTTCCGACCCTGCCAGCTAGGTGAGAGCCTGACAGTGGGATCTGCTCGGGGTCCACAACTACCGCCATCGAGTGACTTCCGGCCCTGTCAGCTAGGTGAGAGCCTGACAGCGTGATCTGCTCGAGGCCAAGGATGACACCGAGTGACTTCCGGCCCTGCCAGCTAGGTGAGAGCCTGACAGCGGGATCTGCTCGGGGTCCACAACTACCGCCATCGAGTGACTTCCAGCCCTGTCAGCTAGGTGAGAGCCTGACAGTGGGATCTGCTCGAGGTGGAAACATCCTGTTTACTTAAGAGGTGTTGTAGAGTTAATCGCACTTATGCTTTTACAAACGGAGGACGCATTCTATTCATAAGAGAGATGATCTGGAAGTCGTCAAATCGAGAAGCTGACGTCCGAACCTGTTCCTAATAATTCCTCCAATCGGAAGAGAGATGCAATCGGGGGGACATAGGCCGACATGCAAGGGGGGAGCTGATCTCGGCCGTCAGCGCAGAGGCTCGGTCTTACAATAGCGCTTAGAGTCCCGAGGCATCGTCCCATCATCCGAACTGGGCTATTTAGAAGGAACAGGTCGGCGGCTCGTATCCTGATCTAATGACAAAGATCCCTTTCTGCCATGTCACTTGTGATTGCTTGGAGAGATCGGCCCTTTATCAAATCTGGGAGGTTAGCGTCTAGGCTTGTTCCTGATAATTCCCCTAGTTAGAGGAGAGGTGCGATCTGGAGGACATAGGCTGACGTGCAAGGGGGGAGCTGATCTCGGCCGTCAGTGCAGAGGCTCGGTCTTACAATAGCGCTTAAAGTCCCGCGACACCGTCCCATCGTCCGAACTAGGCTGTTTAAAAGGAACGGGTTGGACGTTTGGCTTCCAGAGTCGATCGCGAGGCTAACCCATGAAGCCCTCATAAGCTCGAGGCGAATTGGTAATAAAGAGAAAGCTTGACCGCTACTGAATTACAAGGAAGAGATAACATATTACCGCTAGGGAGGGAACACTTTCAGGTCACCACGGCTCCTAATACCTCTCAGCTGCTCTCTTACTCGATCTTGAAGATAATAACCTCCAGGTTTCTCGTTGATGTAATAAGTGGGAATACATGGGTTTTCATAGGTAGAAGCGCTTCAAATAGGTGCAAATCCTACTCCAAATGCTATGAGATTCAAACAACAGCTATGGGAGGGGACAACTCTGAGTATGAGGACCTTACACACAAGTGTCAGTGCACGACCCTTGTCGTCACCTGGTTCCACTTCTATAGCCATGACGCTCGCCAGAGTTCTTCTGTGCTGGTCACTCTCCACGCTCACCGCACCAAAATGTTGAAACCGGAAATTCGGTCTCCTGTGGAGTTCGACCCTTGGGGAAGGGGTGACCGCACACCTATTACCCTCAAGCGAACGATCTAGGCACAAGACTAGGAACACGAGGGGCAGACTCAAGGTCTCAGCGTGGAGGACCCGCCGCATACCCGGAAGACTAACAAACTCCTCCCCTCCCAAGCCAAGGGCTGAGCTAAGGCACCTTCGGAGGGCTCTCTTGGCCGACCGGAACATCTGAGGAGGATCTCAAGATCCACTCCTTAACTAGAGGTGCCACCTCGGGTCTATGTAAAATGTTTCCCGCCCGCCATACTATTGGCGCAAAACCGCCCAGCAGCCCTACTCTACGCAGCCCCAATTGGGCGGCTAACAGCGGAACTCCGCTATTCTGAAAGGATGACAACATGCCATCAGGGACTTCCCGGCATCTATTCCTCGGGGCCCACACGGGGGGAGCGGTTCACGAACATGCCGCTCGCCCAAGACAGGAGTAAACTACATATTCACAGAGCATCACAGATATGAAAAAATATTACAGGAATATAAATTCCATACTCAGCACGCAGGCCGGCAATATAAACAAAAAAGGCCTTCGAGGGCAGGCACGAGCTCGGGTTTAAGCACGCTATTCCCCTCCTGGTACTACAACACCTGTACGCCAACGTCTCGACGAGCGGTGGCCAACCAGTCATCGGTCGGCTAACATAAGTGGGCCAAACATATTGCGCACACCCCCTTTTTTGGGAGTTGCGGCGCGCATTCCCTGCAAGCGGCTAATAAACAACTTCCTCGGAGTCTTCTCCGAGAACCCCAGAACATCACCAATCTGGCTCACACGTCCGGATGGGCTTCACACAGCATGCCTAAACCCGTACTCACGCTTCCGGGTACTAATGCAATTAACTGCGGGGACGTACACGTCAATCCGTAGGAAAGCTCCCTTCTCCCCACCCGTTGGTGGAGAGGGGCTTCCATGCAAGTATGTAAACTGAGGGCTTCACCTGCCCAAGTAGAAACATCGTTACCCTTGTCGCGTGCTTGGCGGCGGGGCCGGGAGAGGAGCTTCGGGTCGATCCTACTGCATGCGGCTGCGTCGGTGGTCGATCTCCACTCTAGGCCGGGCCTTGCTCCAGGCCAAGCCTTGCTCCAGGCCGGGCCTCGCTCTAGGCCGGGCCTCGCTCCAGGCCGAGCCTCGCTCCAGGCCGAGCCTCGCTCCAGGCCGAGCCTCGCTCCAGGCCGAGCCTCGCTCCAGGCCGAGCCTCGCTCCAGGCCGAGCCTCGCTCCAAGCCGAGCATCGCTCCAGGCCGAGCCTCGCTCCAGGACGAGCCCCGCTCCAGGCCGAGCCTCGCTCCAGGCCAGGAGAAAGAGAGGATCGGTCGGGGTGTGGTTGCTGCTCCAGGTTGGGAAGAAGAGAGGTCCGGCCGGGATGGGGTTGCTTCAGGTCGGTAAAAAGAGGGAGAGGGGCAGTCGTGTCCTGCCTTGCCAGCGACGGGAGAGAGAGGGGGATGGCGGCCGGATCCTTGCTGCTCCAGGCCGAGAATGAGAGAGGGAGGCCAGGCTCGGGCTGCCATATCCTGCCTTGCCGGCGACGAGAGAGAGGGGGAAAGGGGCGGTCGACTCCTGCTTGCCGGCGACGGGAGAGAGGGGGAAGGGGCGGCCGGGCTGCTGCTTTGCCGGCGATGGGAGAGAGAGGGGGATAGGAGCGGCCAGGCTGCTGCTTTGCCGGCAACGGGAGAGAGGGGGAAAGGGGCGGCGGCGGCTGGGCTCTAGGCCAAACCCTAGCGGGGATCTCCAAATTCTCCCCCTTTTCCTCGATGCCCTGCTGCCCCTCTCTTATTCTCCTCCCTTTTTCTTCTTAATTCCTTTCTCCTCCTTTTTCTTATACCCGAGCCCCACCTGTTTTTCTCCAATCCCCTCCTGCCCCTCTCTATCTTATCACCCATCCATAATATATATATATAATATTATATATATTATAATCTAATATCTATAATATATATATATATAAATTATAAACCTATGCGCATGAAACCTCCGCACGCACGCACGAGGACCCGCACGTCTTCGAATGGGATCGCACCAACTCGTCGCCCATAACACGCCCCTAGGCTGATATTTGGGGAGGGTCCCACTCGCCCGGCTATGGGGTTGTACACACCGGCTTGGTGAAGATGTCTTTCAGCTCATTGTCGGAAGTGACGAACAGAGTTCAAATCTACTTCTTCAAGATCTCTTCTCGAATAAAATGACAGTCGACTTCTATGTGTTTTGTTCTCTCATGAAAGACCGGATTTTTAGAGATGTATATCGCGGCCTTGTTGTCATGGAACATAGGAAGAGGATAGTTGTAGACCTCTCCTAAATCAAGCATGAGATCCCATAACCATTTCAACTAACACGTGGTCGACACCATACTGCGATATTCCGCTTCTACACTAGACTTGGAGACTACAGACTGTTTCTTGCTCTTCCAACTCACAAGATTGCCTCCAACAAACCTGTAGAAACCTGATGTTGACTTGCGGTCACCTTTGTCATCAGCATAGCTCGAATCTGAGTACGCTTCAACCCTTAAGTGACCATTCTTCTGAAAGGGGAGTCCTTTCCCTGGTGGTGCTTTAATATACTCCAATATCCTCAGGGCAGATTGTAGATGACACTCCCTAGGAACTTGCATGAACTGGCTCACCTTGCCGATGGCATAAGAGATGTCGGGTCTGGTTACCGTGAGATAAATGAGTTTGGCAACCAGACGCCGGTACCTCGTAAGATCAGATAGAAGAGGAGAGTCATCTGTCCAAGTTTTGTCTTCTACAGCAGCCATGGGACAATGGGCAGATTTAGCACCAGTCAATCCTGCCTTCTTTAGAAGATCAAGAGCATACTTTCGTTAAGAAAGGGCCATGGAGTTGGGCTTCCTAGAGATTTCAATCCCCAGAAAGTATTTCGGGGATCCCATATCCTTTGTGACCAGGTGTTGACGGAGGTGTTTCTTTGTCAAAGTTACCCCATCCTGGTCATCGCCAGTAAGAAGAATGTCATCAACATAGATCGCAAGAACTACCAGACTAGAGGCGGTTTTCCGAACGAACAAGGAGTGATCCGCTAAACTTCTTGCAAAACCAATGGTCGCAACAATTCCACTAAATTTGTCAAACCAGGCACGAGGGCTCTGCTTGAGAACATAGATAGCCTTCCTTAACCGGCATAATCGTGTCTCCCCCTGAGCAACATACCCAGGAGGTTGCTCCATGTAAACAGCTTCCTGCAGAACACCGTAGAGGAAATCATTCTTAACATCCAACTGCGAAATGGGCCAATCCCTGTTGACAGCGATAGAGAGAAGGACCCGAATGGTGCTGAGACGAGCAACAGGAGAGAAGGTGTCGAAGTAATCAACACCATAGGTCTGAGTGAAGTCTTTGGCCACCAGGCAGGTCTTGTAGCGATCCACGCTGCCATCTGGATGGAATTTGACAACAAGGACCCAGCGGCAGCCAACGACATCAGCGCCCAAAGGAGGGGGAACCAGGGTCCAGGTGCCCCATTCAGTAAGGGTAGCAATTTCCTCATCCATGACGACCTTCCAATGAGGAATAATAAGAGCTTCCTGGTAGGTGCGGGGAGTGTCAGTCGCAGAGATAGCCAATGCAAACGCCCTGCGAGAAGGAGTGAGACGATCATATGAAACAATAGTAGCTAGCGGGTGCTAGGTACACGTCCGCACCCCTTTACGAAGAGCAATGAGAAGATCCAGGTCGGCATGTTCCTCAATAACCGGAGCATCCGTGGCGGAGAGAGATGGCCCAGGAGATGAGAGAGACGGCCGCGAAGAAGAGGGAGAGAGCGGTGGTGATGAGGAAGAGAGGGAAGGAGGAGACGGTGAAGGTGATGGTGGGAAAATCTCGATGGGATTAGACGGGGTGGGGGGATGGTGGGATAAGTGGAAAAAGCTGGAGGTGGGTTAGAGGAGAAATACGACACATTCTCGAAGAAGGTCACATCTGCAGAGACGTATTGTTTCCGAAGAACGGGATCAAAACAAGAGTAGCCTTTTTGAGTAGTTGAGTAACCCAAAAAGATACATTTGGTGGCACGTGAGTCAAGTTTGTCATGTGTTGCGGAAGGATTGTGCACAAAGGGCGTGCACCCAAAGATACGCAGAGGAAGAGGAAACACATGCTTGCCAGATATAAAAGGGAGAAGGGAGTTTGTCCGTGGAGAACCGTGGACGGAATGCGATTAATGAGGTAATAGGAGATGAGGACGTCGTAGCCCCAATAGGAGCGAGGAACGTGCATCTGTTTCATCAGAGTGCGGGCGACATCGAGAAGGTGACGGTTCTTGCGTTCCGCCACCCCATTTTGTTGGGATGTATAAACACATGTAGTTTGATGAACAATACCATTTTGCATACAAAAGAAAGAGAAAACATTGCTAAGATATTCCTTAGCGTTGTCAGAACGAAAAATTTTAATAGACATAACAAACTGAGTCTTAACAATATTATAAAAAGATGTCCATACAGAAAAACGTTCTGAGCGATCCTTTAAAAGAAACACCTATGTACATCTAGAGAAGTCATCAATAAACGTTACAAAATATGAACTACCCCAACCTATGGTGAGGGTAGGAGCAGGACCCCAGATGTCGGAGTGAACAAGTTCAAACGGCCGGGAAGAGCCACGACCTTGCTTTGGTGGGAAGGAGGAGCGGTGATGCTTGCCAAGTTGACATGCTTCACAGTTAAGCGGTGGGCCTTGCGGAGGAAGATGTGGTAGAACCTGGCGAAGAAGACGTGGAGGAGCATGACCAAGACAGAGGTGCCACTGAAGAAGATCAGTAGAAGATGTGGAGAAGGCGGAGAGTGCGGAGACGTTGTCGAGGAAGTAGAGGTCGTCGCTCTCAGTCCCAGTAGCAATCGTCCGCTTGGTGCCCGGATCCTAAAAAGAACAAGTAGTAGAAGTGAATGTGACAGAGCATTGTAGTTGTTTGTAAAGCGAAGTAATAGATAACAAGTTGCACGGGAACTTGGGCACGTAGAGGGTGTCCGCCAGGCGAAGAGACGGAGTCACTTGAACAACACCCGTTCCATTGACCGACGAGGGAGAGTCGTCCGCAACAAGGACCGGGGGTAACCGGTCATGCTGTTCTAGGAGAGAAAAACATTGCAGATTGTCGGTCATATGATTGGTAGCACCAGAGTCGATCAACCATTTACCTTGAGTAGCGACGTGTGCACTACCTGAGGACGTGACCACGGAGGAGGACGGCTTCGAAGATGAAGTGGAAGCATCGCCAGATGGTCGAAGATGAGGATGCTTCTTCCAACAGCGATCAATCGTGTGACCGGTGCGTCCACGGTGAGAGCAAAGAAAGCAGGAAGCACCGCGGTCGCTGGAGGGGAGGTGGCGGCCACCAGAGCCACTTTGTTGAGTATGGTTAGCGGAATTGTCCGATTGAGGAGGAGAGGATAACAGCGGATGTTGAAGCAAAGATGTAACAGCAATGATGCAGGCAGTGGTGGCATCCAGGGTGGGAGACTCCGCCTCACCAAGGATCTGTTGACGTATCATGTCATACGACTCAGGAAGGCGGAGAAGATAACACACAAACAGAAGCTCCTGGAAGTGTTTGTGTTGCTCAGCGAGATCAGCACAAAAGGGGTGATTTTGAAGAATTTCGGCTCCGAGAGCCTGAACTTGCTGGTAAGCAGCCGTTGGAGACATGGAGGGGCGGGCAAAGAGGTCCGCATATAAAGTATAGATGCGAGACATCTGAGCCCCCTTGGAGTAGAGAGCGGCAAGATGTAGTCAAGCTGCCTTGACGGTTTCATCATGACGGAAGACAGGGAGGCACTCATCAGAGAGGTTGTTAGCCAGCAATGTGCGGACAAGAGCATCACTGGCATCCCAGTCATCAAAAAGAGGGGAATCATGCGGAGGAGGGTCATCGGTGAGATGATGATGTTTGTGTTGAGAGCTGAGTAGGAAGGTGAAGGAGACACTCCAATCCGGATAGTTGGGACCAATAAGCTTAGAAGCGGTGCTAAGATTACCAGAAGGAGTGGGAGGTGGAGGAGGATGAGCGGCAACGAGAGTAGCGGCGGTGGAGATATCGGAGTTGGCCATAGAAGAAAGCAGCAAGAGAAATAAGTCGCGGCTAGAAGAAGAAGTTGCTAGAAGGAGAGCAGCTAACAAGGTCGCGACGACTTAAGGACGGGTCGCGGCGACAAAGAAGAGGAGTGCTGCTAGAATAGGCCGCGACGAATTAACGACAGGTCGCGGCGACAAAGAAGAGGAGAGCGGCTAGAACAGGTCGCGGCGACTTAAGGACAGGTCGCGGCGACAAAGAAGAGGAGCGGCTAGAAAAGGGGAGTCGGCTACTAAGCAAAGTGTACGGCAAGAAAGAGGAAGCAAGAGGCCGCAAACACAAAGGGTAGTAATAGGGATAATCAAGCCGCGCGAACAGGGCAACGGTCAGAAGAGTTATCAAGCCGCGAACATAGGTCACGGGAAGAAGAAACAATCCGCGAGTACAGAGAGCGCTCACATAATCAGGAGGAAAGGACTGAGTGCTCTGATACCATGTGCGAACAGGAAAAAGCAGACCGAAAATTTGGAGTAACACAAACTTTATTACCCAAAAAATGTATCAATTATAATAGTATAGCCTCCCTTTTATAGAATGGAGGAGATGAGAGAGATTAAAATTAAGCAATGTGGGACTAAAAATTTACAAGTATATATGGCTTTACAAATAGACAGACTGACAGGTCATGCGGTTAGACAAGCCGGCTAACCGCCCGACAACCAACAGGAGAACCAGTGTCATAGAGAGCAAGCCGCCACAGGAGACCGCTAGACCGCCCGGTCTCCAAGTCATCTGAGACAAACCTCCAGACCGCTGGGATACCAAACAGCAACAGCCTGGCAGACAGGCCGGCTAGGATAAACCCCCAGACCGCCCGATCTCCGAACAGCAACTGACCGCCCGGCCTCCATACTGTAATATCTTACTACTCTAACAAAGAAAGGTGTGTCATATGAGTGGACACCCTAGTGTGAAGCTGCATTCCAAGAACTGAAGGACAGACTTACTACCGCACCCATCCTAGCCCTTCCATCAGGGAAGGAAGGATTTCAAGTTTACACTGACGCGTCGTATCAAGGGATAGGAGTAGAATTGATGCAGCACAGGCATGTGATTGCATATGCTTCAAGACAGTTGAAGAAGCATGATGTCAACTATCTAGTACATGATTTAGAATTAGGAAAAGTGGTGTTCGCCTTGAAGGTTTGGAGATACTATCTATATGGCATCCACTGCGAAATCTTTTCGGACCACAAGAATTTAAAGTATGTTCATACTCAAAAGGAATTGAATTTGAGACTGCGGCGGTGGTTAGAATTTTTATGTGATTATGAATTTACTTTGAACTACCACCCCGAAAAAGCAAATTTTGTAGCTGATACTTTGAGCAGAAAGGTACCGGAATCGAGCCCTGAGTCCCGATTGATGAGTATGAAATTAGCTCGGATGCTCGAAGAAATGGAGATTACCCTGGTATATAAAGACCATTCAGAAGGGTATATGGAGTACTTGACCGCGATGAGCATAGTCTGTGATATCCGGGACCGCGATGAGCATAGTTTGTGATATCCGGGACCGAATTCAGGCAGAGAAAGGAAAGGATGCTTCTTTGGCCCCGGTGCTTAAGTCAATTGAAGATGGGACTACTGAGGAGTAAACCCTAAAAGACGGCCTCGTTCATCTATGTGGTCGGCTTTACATTCCCAAAGGCTATAAACTTCGGGAAGATATCTTGAGAGGGGCATATTGCTCTCAGTATTCAGTGCTTCCTAGGATTGCCAAAATGTACGCTGACTTGCGGAAGACCATGTGTTGGCCGGGAATGAAGAGGGATGTCAGATATTTTGTTACGCACTGCGAGGCCTATCAAAGGGTGAAGGCGGAATGTAAGAGCCCCGGTGGATTATTAAAGTCATTGTCCATCCCCGAGTGGAAGTTCAAGGATGTCTCCATGGACTTCGTCCACGGATTGCCTCGCTCACGCTCAGGGAATGATCCGGTTTGGATAATCGTTGACCGTCTGACAAAGGTAGCCAGGTTTATTCCTATGAAGAAAGAAGCTCATGTGGATGTTTTGGTGCGCCTCTTTGTGGAGCAGTTTGTATGGTACCATGGCATGCCAAAGATAATTTTTTCTGACCGGGATGGTCGGTTTACCTCTAAAGAATGGAAGGAAGTACAGACGTATTTGGGCTCGTGCCTTACATTTACTATAATATTTCATCCTCAGACGGACGGGCAGTCTGAGAGGACCATCAGAACTTTGAAAGATCTATTGAGACTGTGTGTGTTGAATAGAGGAGAGCTGTGGGAATGGCTCTTACCCCTGGTGGAATTCTCCTATAATAATAGTCATCATGCTATTATCGGGATGACACCCCATGAAGCCCTTTACGGAAGAAGGTGTAAAACCCCCTTGTCATGGGTGCAAGATGAAGACCCGAAGGTTTTAGGAATTGAGTACATCGATGATACTGATGCGATTATTAGACTAATATAGGACCGCATGTTTGAGGCTCAAAGTCAGCATGCTAAATATTATAATGCAAAGCACCGGATGGTAGAAACTCAGGTGGGTGACAAAGTGTTCCTGAAGATACAGCTGATGCATGGAGTATCACGGGTACGTGGTGTGAAGAAGCTCAGCCCAAGGTACGTTAGGCCTTACACCATATTGGAAAAGATTGACCCTTTAGCCTATCGGTTGGAGTTACCGCCAGAGATGGAGAACCTTCAAGTCATATTCCATGTGTTGTCACTCCGGAAGGCGCTGTTGCGTCCCGATCAACATATCCCCATCATTGATAGAGCAGTAACAACCGATAGAGTTGTACGGCTAGAGCCGGTGGGGATAGTGGGCACCGAGACAAGGAGTTTGCATCGCAAGAGTGTTCCTTTGGTAAAGGTGTTGTGCCAAATCATGGGAAAGAAGAATTTACTTGGGAGCCGATGGACTTGATGTGGAAGCACTACCCGGAGTTGTTTCCTCAAGGTAAATTTTAAAAACATATTTATTTCATTTCATGTTTTTCTCTCCCCATAGCCTTAGCCTGATTTCGGGGACAGAATCTTTTTTTATAGGATTTGTAACATCTCGATTCACGCTAGGCCCTTTGTGTGCACGTTTAAGTCAGGAAAGCTGACTTGGGCTCAGGGTGTACTGGCAGATAGGCTTGCACCTGAGTTGGGGAGGAGGTGTTGATTCCTCCTGAGAAGGACACGGGTAATGACACGGGAGTGTCCCTACCCGTGTGGAACTCTTGAAACTTTTGCGACTTCTTCATGATCTTTCCAGAGAAGGACAGGGGTAGTGATATGGGCATGTCCCTACCCGTGTGTTCCCAATCCAAGACTACCCGTGACATGGGTAGTGACCATAGCTCGGCGAAAATCGTCGAGCAGAGCTCGGCGAAACGTCGAGCAGAGCTCGGCAAAACGTCGAGCAGAGCTCGGCGAACATCGTCGAGCAGAGCTCGGCGAACATCGTCGAGCAGAGCTCGGCGAACATCGTCGAGCAGAGCTCGACGAAACGTCGAGCAGAATTCGTCGAGCGCAGAATTATCCCTTGGCAAATTTTTGGGCCGCGTCCTTTCGAAATGACTCATTTAATGTGATGTTTGGCGGTCCAATGTCAGGCTGACACGTGTCGAGGCAGTTACCCTAATTTCTCACAATGAAATGGGGAGAAAACCCTAGCCGTCTCTTATCTTTCTTGCCAAGTCGTCGCTGTGAGAAACCGTTGGAGAAGAAGAGATTGCTGGAGCCGATCTTCTTTCCCGTGAAGAACGAACACCAACCAAGGAGAAGAAGATGCCGCCAAGAAGGGTGACAAGATCCATGGCTGGAAACGGTGGAAATGCAGGAAATGAGGTGAGCTTCCTACCCTCTCCTATGGTGCTAGATCTCTAATTATTCCTATTAGTGATATCGACTCAAAATAGTCTTGATTTGTGAGAAGAAGGTTTCTAGGAAGAGGCCATGCTAGGACTTGTGTCCTAGGAATTAGAATGTTCAACCTTTCCTCACTTCAAATGAAGTTTGTGGACTGGTTTTATCAAGAGAAGTGGTCATATGAGGGTGAATAAGGGAGGAGAAATTCTGGATGTTATTTGGAAAGTATGGTTGGAGGAAGAAGATGAACCGATGACGTTCGATCTGCTTTAAGATGGGCGCAGAAATCTGTTTTTTGCGCGCAGTAACCTTTGTGGCTGTTTTCAAACATGATGCTTGCAGCTATGGGCTTTCGACTAAACACGAAAGTCGTATCTCTTGGAAATACCTTTCCAACGAGTGGTTACGCGCCTTCACTGGATTCCTATAGCCTCGGGAATTCCCGACCGAAGTTGATGTATAGTAATCATTCCTGCATATATAGTTCTCGTGTTTGTTTTGTATTGGCTTTGGGTTTGGTAGAGAGATTATAGTACATTAACCTTAATGTTTTGTTGAATTTAGTCTATAAGTAATGGTGATAAAATATGTTGATGACATTTGTGTTGGGTTTCTCTATAGGGTTGGCACAACACTTGTGCATGCAGCGGAAAAGTAAAACATCAAGAAAAACCCAAAGAGATGTGGATCGGGCCATGAACGTTGAATCAAGAAGTTAGCAAAACTAGGCAAAAATTACCTCGGTGTCGTTGAGTCACAACTCAACGGAGATTCTCCAAACTTTATCTGCTTGCTAGTGGCGAGTTCTACGTGGAATAGTGTCCACGTTTCTGCAGAAGTCCACACGAGCGGGAGAACGCCGAGCTTTCCATCGCACGGAAGATCGGGAAGGAGAAGACCGCACCTCGGCTATTCCACGGACTGCTAGGTCTGCGCCAGGAAGAGCAGCATGTCACAACCCGCATTTCCTCAACGAGTACCTCGTATCAGAGCAAGAGGAACTACGGGTTATGATGCCACGTCGTGCAGGGGATAACTGCACACGTTCAGGCAACCCTTGACGCTTACTTTGTGAATTCAAGTTCAACAATTATATGTAAGAAAACTAGTTCGTTTGCGGGCCGTATCCCTCGGCCTTAGCTATCAAAACACATTGTTACGCGGCGGAAATCCTTGGTTTATTTATAATGAGCTCCTATATGCAGCCTATAGTGATATTAGTATAAGAAATCCTCTTTGTTTACGTTATTTGAAAATAAGTCTTAATTTATCAAGTCATGTATGCATGAGATACAATAATAGTTTTGGTTTAGCGTCAAAATACCTAATGCAACCTACCAGAAAACCATCCCAAAAGCAAGTAGAGTACATCCACAGGAGGTACATTAGCAGTAGTTCATATTTACATAAAAGAAAATCCACCAAATGGGCGCCAACAAGCTGACACGAACCCATTGGGGCACATATATGTCTGTACAACAAAAGAAGAACTACCTCGCTTTGAATGCTCGGTTAGTTCCCAAGAAACACCTCCAACCAACCTAGCCGCTCAACCGGCTACAACCTGCACCTGAGGCATTCAAGAAAGAATACCTCAGCAATCAAGCAAACTAGACAAAAGAGAGTACAAATGGCATAATGAATCAAGAAGGGGCTTACCGACCCCATAACAATGCTTAAGTCAAAAGAGTGCACAAAACAAGTGCGTACATGTAGAAAAATACTGTCATTCCAAACGATCAACCGCACCAAGTGCGTACTAGTATGCCAAGTCCTGCTCAAACCGCAGAAACAAAAGGCAAAACACATGCCTAGTCCATCATTCATAGAACAAGAATCTACTAGACAAGTGAAGCATAAGCAGCGGTTAAGTTCAATTTCACAAGGGTCTTATCGGTGGCGGCCCTAAAGTGGAACGCACCAAACAAAACCAGCCCAAATCGGGGCCAAAGTGGTCTCTCTAACCACAAAAACAAAACCCGGTGGCCACAGGCTGAAACCACACCACCCCTTGCAAAATCCTCACACAAACGCTCCCGCCATGCTTCACGAATTCGCCTCGCAAAACACCCCATAACCCAAGGTAACACGTTGTCTTTCATCGTCCTCACACATGACTCCCAATTGCCAACGTAGAGTGTGAGAAATACATAATCACATGCTTTGTATCAAAATAGAATCACATGATAGGATTGACTAACATGAGTACATAAACCACATGAAGTAACATAGGTAAATTGATAATTACATGAAGTAAATTAGCATAGGCAAATTGATAATTACATGAATCACAAACCTAAACCTAGGGAATTTAGCCTAGGGAATTAACATAAGGAACTAGCTACATGAATTAGGCTAGGCAAATTAATAAGTACATGAGAGCATAGGGCATTTGTTTGCAAGGTCATATTTGGCGTGATCATAAGTTGGAAAGTAGCAAGGTTATACATAATTAGCAAGGTCATCATGAGCAAGGTCATAATTTACAAACAAGAGGATTGATCAAACTAGGAAAAAAATAGAGAATTGAATCAAGTACGAAGATTGGCAAGGGTGGAGGACACCGCTTGCCTGAACCGAGACGATGTCGCGACGGCTGTTCTCTCTTTCCTTGTCTTGCTTGCTCCCTTGCTCTTTGTGCTTGCTCTTTGAGGAGAAGGAAGAAGAAGATGAAGATGAAGAGGAAGAAGATGAAAATAAAGAGTTCTGTTTCGGACTTATGTTACCCAGAACAGAGCTGAACCGTTCGATGCAGGATCAAGGAAATGAACGGCACAAAAAAACTGGAAAAATTCGATTTTCGGGCCGGTCACGCCCTGTGTCACGCCCGTGACACAGGGCGTGTACCATAAGCGGCGCCGAAAAGCGGCAAATTCCAGCTTATCCACACGGTACACGGCCGGGTACACGCCCGTGACGGGTCGGTCACGCCCGTGACCTAGGGCGTGTAACCCGTGTCTCGACACCTCGTCGACAAAAAGTGTCGACACTCGACCCAGCCTGACACGCCCTGTGACACGCCCGTGTCACAGGCCGTGTCCCCTCTCTCGACGACTCGACACTCGATACTCGACGCTCGATACTCGACGATCGACACTCGACACTCGACGAAGCGGGACACGGCCCATGACACGCCCGTGTCAGGGGGCGTGTACCCCATTCGTCGAGCTTAACTCGACGCAAGAAAAATCGTCGAGTCAAGGAGGTCACGCCCAGGTCACGGCCTGGGTCACGCCCGTGTCAGGGGGCGTGTAACATAAAAACGACCATTTTCCCCTTTTTTGAAAAATGTTCCTGGGACGTCCTAGACCATTTTTGCCTTAAGCACTTTTTACCCTTTTTTTTCCTGAACCAGCAACTTATTTTGAGCAACATTCCCCGGGCGCGAAAACATGCAGGCATTCCCTAAGAGGCCTCACCGAGTCCCTTATTTGGACTACGGTTTGCTGGGGAATCGTGCAACTCAGCAACCAAAAAGAACCACTCGCAAGCCCGCGGGAAAAACCATGCTCAAAGTACAATCAAAGCCCACGTAACGCCCATCATGCGTACGTCATAAAAATCCGGGGCGTTACAATCACTCCCCCTAACAAAAAGTTTCGCCTCGAAACTTTTCACAAAACCCAACACACAAGCAAACCAAAACATGAATCTAAGCAAATACTAAATCCCATACCAGCTTACGGGAACAAATGAGGGTGAGCCGCCCTCATCGTTGACTCGAGCTCCCACGTCGCGCTTTCCACATCCTGATTTTTCCATAACACCTTTACCATCGGAATCTTCTTTTTCCGCAACACACGATCTTGGGAGTCCAATATCCGGATGGGCATCTCCACATAGGAAAGGTTTGGCGCTAATGGCGGCACCACGTCCAACACTTGCGTGTCATGCCGCAGACACTTGCGCAGTTGGCTCACATGAAACACATTGTGAACACCAGGAAAGTTCACAGGTAATTCCAGTTTGTAGGCAGATGCTCCAACTCGCTCAAGAATCTTGAAGGGACCCACAAATCTTGGGTCTAACTTGCGCTCTTTCCCAAACCTTTTAATCCCAACCATTGGGGAGACTTTCAAGAAAACAAAATCCCCCACCACAAACTCTAATTCCGACCTTCGTCGGTTGGCATACTTTTCATATCGCTCTTGGGCGACTCGGAGCTTCTCCCGAATACCTCGTACTGCAACTTCCATATCCTCGAGCGCCTCTGGCCCCAACAAAGGCCGCTCGCCAACCTCAGTCCAAAAGAGTGGGGTCCGACATCGTCGCCCATATAACACCTCGAACGGAGCCATTTGCAAGCTTTCTTGATAGCTATTATTATACGCGAACTCCATAAGCCGCAAACGTTCATCCCATGCTCCGCCATACTCCAGAATATAACATCGAATCATGTCTTCTACAATTTGATTTACTCTCTCGGTTTGGCCATTCGTCTGAGGATGATAAGCTGTGGAGTATCGCAAATCTGTCCCCAAACCTTCTTGTAAACTGCGCCAAAAACGAGAGGTAAAGCGGGAATCTCGGTCTGAAATGCTGTTCATCGGCACACCATGCAGTCGGATGATCTCGTTCACATAGAGCTCCGCTATTGTCTTCATCGGGTAGTTGACCTTAAAGGGTACGAAATGAGCACACTTGGTCAACCTATCCACGATCACCCACACGGAGTCATGTCCTCGGGGAGATCTTGGTAAACCTGTAATAAAATCCATTGAGATGCTTTCCCACTTCCAGGTTGGAATCTCCAATGGTGTCAACTTGCCACCAGGTCTCCCATGATCAGCTTTCACCCGCTTGCAGGTGTGACATTCCGATACAAACTGCGCTATATCTCTTTTCATTCCATACCACCAGACACTTTGTTTCAAATCACGGTACACTTTTGTTGAGCCTGGATGGTAGGCCATACTTGCGCCGTGTGCTTCCTTACACACCATCTCACGGATCTCCCCAACTGCAGGAATACAAAAGCGCCCGCGATACTTTAACGTGCCTGCACCATCAATCGCAAAATCTGGTAATTCACCCTTTTCTGTCCGAAGAAATAAATGTAAAAGATCCGGGTCATCTTTTTGATGTTGTCTTGTAAGCACCAGCCATGACGGTTCTTCTATTGCCGAATGACTTTGCGGTTCACATCTGCCCACCGTAATATCCATCAATAAAAATTCCTCTACGAGACGATCGACAGAAAGATGAAATAATTTCCCCGTCTTCCGACTCAAAGCATCGGCTACAACATTCGCTTTCCCCGGATGATATTGAATGTCCACATCATAATCAGCGACATACTCAAGCCATCGCCGTTGGCGCAAATTAAGTTCTTTCTGCGTGAATACGTACTTTAAACTTTTATGATCTGTAAAGATTTTACACTGTGCACCATATAGCAAGTGTCTCCACAACTTCAAGGCAAAGATCACCGCTGCGAACTCCAAATCATGCGTTGGGTAGTTCTTTTCATGACTTTTCAACTGCCGAGACCCATACGCAATCACCTTCTTGTCTTGCATTAACACACAGCCAAGTCCAACGTGCGACGCATCCACAAACACTTCATACTCTTTTCCTTCCGTCGGCAAGACCAACACAGGAGCGGTACATAATCGATGTTTGAGTTCCAGGAAGGAGGTCTCACACTTGTCATTCCATTCAAATGCCACGTTATTCTGGGTTAATCGAGTCAAAGGTGCGGCCAACGTCGCAAAACCTTCGACAAATCTGCGATAATAGCCGGCTAAGCCCAAGAAGCTTCGAATCTCCTTGGGTGTTTCCGGTCGTCTCCACTCCATAACCGCAGAAATCTTTTCGGGATCCACTGAAATACCACGGTGATTAATGACATGACCGAGAAAAGCAACCTGCGGCAACCAAAACTCGCATTTGCTTAGCTTGGCGAATAACCGTTGATCTCGTAATGTGGCCAATACTAAGCGCAGATGCTGTTCATGTTCCTCAGCACTGCGGGAGTAGATAAGAACATCATCAATAAACACCACCACAAATTTATCCAAATAGTCTTTGAACACTCTGTTCATCAGATCCATGAAAGCTGATGGTGCATTGGTCAAGCCAAACGACATTACCAGAAATTCAAAGTGACCATGTCGTGATCGAAATGCAGTCCGCGGAATATCCGATTCCCGGACCTTGAGCTGATGATAGCCCGATCGGAGATCAATCTTCGAAAATACAGAACTGCCACGCAGTTGATCAAATAAATCATCGATTCTTGGCAGTGGGTACTTGTTTTTAATCGTCACCTTGTTCAGTTCCCGGTAATCGATGCAAAGCCTCATCGACCCATCTTTCTTCTTTACAAATAACACCGGTGCACCCCAAGGTGATGAACTCGGCCTGATAAACCCTTTTGCCAATAAATCATCCAACTGGGTACGTAACTCTGCTAGCTCACGCGGGGCCATCCTGTATGGTACTTTCGCGATCGGTCGCGTACCCGGCTCCAAATCAATAACAAACTCGACGTCACGATCAGGGGGTAGACCAGGAAGGTCAGTAGGAAAAACATCTGGGAAGTCACGCACAATAGGAATCTCCTCCAAACGCGGTAAAACAGCACTAGTCCCCACAGCGGAGACAAGACAAGCAAAACAGTCGGAAACAAACAACGTCCGAACACATACCGCCGAAATCCCTGGAGAATCCTGACATGAATCACCATACACACTTCCTGGCTGACCATCATCCTTGATGAAATCCAAGCGCTTTCCTCTGCACTGGATGACGGCGTCATAGCGGGATAACCAGTCCATACCCAGAATGACGTCGAAATCTTCCAAATCAATTACTTTGCAATCAAGCCTTGCTAGAAAATCCCCCAACAAAATGGGACAATCAAGAAGACCCCAGTCAGCCACCACAGAAGCGCCGGAAGGAAATTTCACCAAAAACGCAGTCCCCACTCGCTCTGGTGTCAAATGATATCGATCCAGAAAGTTTCGCGCTACAAATGAATGGGTCGCTCCAGAATCAAAGAGAACACGCGCCCAACGGTTCTTGACGACACATACTAGGTATACACAAAACGAGAACCAGAGGACTGAATCGAACCTGAGATAACCTGCGGTGAAGTATGCGCTTCTTCTGCAGAGACCACATTTAACTTCCCTTTGCCTTTGTCCAAGCGCGGAGGCGGAGGCAAAGCCTGGAGTGGTGCGGGTTGCAACACAGCTTGAACCTATGGGCACCTTGCGCGAAGATGTCCTGGTCTGCCACACTGGAAGCATACCTTGTCTTTGGCCCAGCAGCGACTCACATCATGACCTCTTCTCCCACAAAATGTGCACTCCAAGTCTCTGGTTGGCGCACCCTGAATGGCGTGCACCTGCTCCTTCTTCTGCATCCCCAACCGCTTGAAACATGTCTCAAAGGGGTGACCAGCTCGGCCACAGAACCTACATGTCTCCTTGTTTTTCTTTCTTACGTCTGCGTCTTGGGAGCTTTTCCCTCCCACCAGCTTCCTCTTATCCTTCCTCATCAGTTGTCCTCTTTGTTTTGCAGTTTCGATCGCTTCCACCTTCAACGCAGCCTCAACCACAGCAGTGTAACTCGTCGCTCCATAAGCACTTGCGAACTGCTGTACGTCGCTGCGGAGTCCGCCCAAAAACCGCTTGACTCGATCAGCTTCCGTCATCACCAAGCTCGGGGCAAACCGACTGAGCTTGCTAAACTCAATTTCATACTCACTCACTGTGAGTTTCCTTTGCTTCAAGTACAAAAAGTCATTCATCAGGCGGTCCCTTTCCACTGCCGGTAGAAACTTGCGTCGTACCATTTCTTTGAACACTTCCCACGAGCAGCCCGCCCCTAGGCCTTCCTTTTCTCGTAACCACCATCCTTTCGCCAATCCCTTAAGTTGATAGGCAGCAAGCATCACCTTTTAGTCCTCAGTCACACCAGCATACACAAACATTTCTTCTAATGTAATCACCCAGTCATCCAAGATTACGAAGTCTGCTTTTCCGTCATACGTCGGTGGTCCAAGTCGTTGAAACTGCGAGATAAATGTCATCGCAGGAGGAACCACAACTGGGGGTGTCACTGCCACTGACGGAGTCGAACTAGTGGGGCCTCTAACCGTCTCTTGTCCTCTTGGTGCCAGCCCAGACATAGCGGATGACATAGCTTGAAGCTGGGACTGCACTTCCTGCACCTGCCTCGTCAAAGCCTCGTTACTTTGGCGAAGACTATCTATCAGCGCATTATTCTGCGCTCCCGAAGATTCACCCTCGGATTGGGGAGTTTGCCTTGTCACTGGACGCTTCGACATCCTATAAACACGTTCACTCTGGTCAACCTCAAATCCAACGAAAACACACAACGACTATGTACTGACCATACATATAAAACTATGAACATCAACTGCTAACGTGCTTTGGGAGTTTGAGAATGATGGTATGCCTAACCTAAGGATGACTCACCGTCATCCCACGAATTGGTGCCTAACTGATGGATGCATGACTTTATTTGACCCAAAACCATGTGTGTACAGGTGTCATCATGTAAATCTTAGCTTGGCACGTTGTGCTCATGCAATGTTATGTTATGCGTGCTGTGCTATGCATTCTAGAAAAGGCCTTAATGCATGCCATGAGCGGTCGTACGCATCACAATGCTATGCATCCCATACTACATAGCATTGCATGCAACGAAGAAAAGAAAACGTGCTAGTCGCATCCATGTGGTGAGGTTATGCATCCCATACTACATAACCCTCACATGTTGCCCCTATGGTGAATCCATATACAACCACATATTATGCATCCCATACTACATAATATGCCCCGTATACTTCTGTTCATGCCATGAGTGTAGTGTACGTGCTTCGGCCAAGACATACTGATGGCACCTCGGTGTGTGTATGAAATGATGCTTACACTTACAAAACAAAAAAAGGAAAGTTTGCCCGACCAAATGTCAAGCAAACCTCCCTCTGATACCAACTGTCACAACCCGCATTTCCTCAACGAGTACCTCGTATCAGAGCAAGAGGAACTACGGGTTATGATGCCACGTCGTGCAGGGGATAACTGCACACGTTCAGGCAACCCCTGACGCTTACTTTGTGAATTCAAGTTCAACAATTATATGTAAGAAAACTAGTTCGTTTGCGGGCCGTATCCCTCGGCCTTAGCTATCAAAACACATTGTTACGCGGCGGAAATCCTTGGTTTATTTATAATGAGCTCCTATATGCAGCCTATAGTGATATTAGTATAAGAAATCCTCTTTGTTTACGTTATTTGAAAATAAGTCTTAATTTATCAAGTCATGTATGCATGAGATACAATAATAGTTTTGGTTTAGCGTCAAAATACCTAATGCAACCTACCAGAAAACCATCCCAAAAGCAAGTAGAGTACATCCACAGGAGGTACATTAGCAGTAGTTCATATTTACATAAAAGAAAATCCACCAAATGGGCGCCAACAAGCTGACACGAACCCATTGGGGCACATATATGTCTGTACAACAAAAGAAGAACTACCTCGCTTTGAATGCTCGGTTAGTTCCCAAGAAACACCTCCAACCAACCTAGCCGCTCAACCGGCTACAACCTGCACCTGAGGCATTCAAGAAAGAATACCTCAGCAATCAAGCAAACTAGACAAAAGAGAGTACAAATGGCATAATGAATCAAGAAGGGGCTTACCGACCCCATAACAATGCTTAAGTCAAAAGAGTGCACAAAACAAGTGCGTACATGTAGAAAAATACTGTCATTCCAAAGGATCAACCGCACCAAGTGCGTACTAGTATGCCAAGTCCTGCTCAAACCGCAGAAACAAAAGGCAAAACACATGCCTAGTCCATCATTCATAGAACAAGAATCTACTAGACAAGTGAAGCATAAGCAGCGGTTAAGTTCAATTTCACAAGGGTCTTATCGGTGGCGGCCCTAAAGTGGAACGCACCAAACAAAACCAGCCCAAATCGGGGCCAAAGTGGTCTCTCTAACCACAAAAACAAAACCCGGTGGCCACAGGCTGAAACCACACCACCCCTTGCAAAATCCTCACACAAACGCTCCCGCCATGCTTCACGAATTCGCCTCGCAAAACACCTCATAACCCAAGGTAACACGTTGCCTTTCATCGTCCTCACACATGACTCCCAATTGCCAACGTAGAGTGTGAGAAATACATAATCACATGCTTTGTATCAAAATAGAATCACATGATAGGATTGACTAACATGAGTACATAAACCACATGAAGTAACATAGGTAAATTGATAATTACATGAAGTAAATTAGCATAGGCAAATTGATAATTACATGAATCACAAACCTAAACCTAGGGAATTTAGCCTAGGGAATTAACATAAGGAACTAGCTACATGAATTAGGCTAGGCAAATTAATAAGTACATGAGAGCATAGGGCATTTGTTTGCAAGGTCATATTTGGCGTGATCATAAGTTGGAAAGTAGCAAGGTTATACATAATTAGCAAGGTCATCATGAGCAAGGTCATAATTTACAAACAAGAGGATTGATCAAACTAGGAAAAAAATAGAGAATTGAATCAAGTACGAAGATTGGCAAGGGTGGAGGACACCGCTTGCCTGAACCGAGACGATGTCGCGACGGCTGTTCTCTCTTTCCTTGTCTTGCTTGCTCCCTTGCTCTTTGTGCTTGCTCTTTGAGGAGAAGGAAGAAGAAGATGAAGATGAAGAGGAAGAAGATGAAAATAAAGAGTTCTGTTTCGGACTTATGTTACCCAGAACAGAGTTGAACCGTTCGATGCAGGATCAAGGAAATGAACGGCACAAAAAAATTGGAAAAATTCGATTTTCGGGCCGGTCACGCCCTGTGTCACGCCCGTGACACAGGGCGTGTACCATAAGCGGCGCCGAAAAGCAGCAAATTCCAGCTTATCCACACGGTACACGGCCGGGTACACGCCCGTGACGGGTCGGTCACGCCCGTGACCTAGGGCGTGTAACCCGTGTCTCGACACCTCGTCGACAAAAAGTGTCGACACTCGACCCAGCCTGACACGCCCTGTGACACGCCCGTGTCACAGGCCGTGTCCCCTCTCTCGACGACTCGACACTCGATACTCGACGCTCGATACTCGACGATCGACACTCGACACTCGACGAAGCGGGACACGGCCCATGACACGCCCGTGTCAGGGGGCGTGTACCCCATTCGTCGAGCTTAACTCGACGCAAGAAAAATCGTCGAGTCAAGGAGGTCACGCCCAGGTCACGGCCTGGGTCACGCCCGTGTCAGGGGGCGTGTAACACAAAAACGACCATTTTCCCCTTTTTTGAAAAATGTTCCTGGGACGTCCTAGACCATTTTTGCCTTAAGCACTTTTTACCCTTTTTTTTCCTGAACCAGCAACTTATTTTGAGCAACATTCCCCGGGCGCGAAAACATGCAGGCATTCACTAAGAGGCCTCACCGAGTCCCTTATTTGGACTACGGTTTGCTGGGGAATCGTGCAACTCAGCAACCAAAAAGAACCACTCGCAAGCCCGCGGGAAAAACCATGCTCAAAGTACAATCAAAGCCCATGTAACGCCCATCATGCGTACGTCATAAAAATCCGGGGCGTTACACAGCACCAGCGACAGTCGCCGGAGAAGAGGTGGTCGACGGAGCGAACACAGCGGCGGCGGAACTCTTCCGTCGGTGGCGGGGATCGGGATTGGCGGAACGATCGAGCGGAACCTTTCCGTCGGGGTTGATTCGCTACAGGAGAAAATCGCGAGCAACTGCGTATTATCCTGAAAACCCTAAGGGTCCTATTTATACCAAGGTATAAATAAACCCAGGAAAATCGCTATCCGCAGACCATCCGAAATTAGGGTTCAGAATCGGCGAGTATCATTCGGTGAGAATCGGCGATAATCGGCGAGAATCACTGAGCAGGTTCGGCGAGAATCGATCGACGAGTATCATACAGGATCGGCGAGAATCATAGTACAATACTCGATGATTCTCATCGATCGTCGAGCCGCGCTCGACGATACACAACGATACTCGACGATCGTCGAGCCGCGGTCGACGATAATTGTCGAAGTAGTCGATCGTCGAGAATCAACAATTGATTCTCGACGATTCTCGTCGATCGGCGAGAATCAGAGAGACGATTCTCGCCGATCGGCGGGAATCAGAAGACGATTCTCGACTAATGTCATCGACCCTCGGACGACAATCCCAACCAGCCCTTCAAGGCAACATTTGTCCAACCCGATGATCCTGTAAGGCAACACTTTGCCCATAACCCTGTTCAGGTCGGTGATTGGTAACCTTTACCAACACAGTCAGTCATCCAACTTCTCCACATCTCTTATGTGCGACCCTGCAGGCTCATATCGCGTTGGCAGTGAGATTACATGTTTGATCACTTCCAGATCATCATGGTGACTCCAACAGACTCCCACTTGATCTCGAAAGTATCAAAACAAAAACCTCACAAACAATGAGCGGCATCTAGCAATGCATCATTGCTCCCTAAGCAATAAGAGTTAATAACTCATAAGCCTTTATGACCAATGTATCAGCGTTGTCTTTGTCCCTTTGTCCCTTACATCCGGAAAGAACTAGAGGCATGGACCGTGTCACCCTCGTAATAGCTCAATCCAAGTTTCTTGATCCAGGACGGATTTCCAGATAATGGTGAGTCCAATATCACATATTGACTCAACCAAGCATGGCCATGCATTTCTCAGTCCAGTTCCATCAAGGGGCCCATGGATGCAACTCCTGTCATACAGGAGGACAAATTCCATATCTGCTCACACACAAACACCCAAATGATTCGTAACATGCCCAACAACTACCCTTATCATCAACCTTTCTCAAGGAAGACTTTAGATGGCATCAAAGCACGCTCTTCCTCACTTGATGAATGTTGTGACTTCAGGTCAAAGGACCACAACACCATTGTCAATTGAGACCTACTCGTGACACGATTGGATGACAATCCACAGAGTAGTCTCAGGTTGGGTCTGTCCAGTACAACTTGTTCACTAACAAGTACCCACGTGATGACTTGATATCACAATATCATGACCTGTGAGAACCAGTCATCAGTCAACGCACGTGCTAGCCTTCATGTATCATCATCACCCTTAGCTTCTATGATGATACTCGACCAGGGACCTTTAAGAATGAAGCTTCAAATAAATCATAGGCTCTCACATTCAAGTCACGTACTTGATGTCCTATGGAAGCGAACATTCTAAGGGTGTCTATTATGTTAACATTTAACTATCATATATAGAAAAACTCATAATAAAAGAATTTGTCATTAATTATAAAAGAAAAACTAGGTACACAGTTCATCATATGAACAAACAGCCAACAAAATACATATTTACATGCAATCCACAAGATCCTCGCTAGAGTTGATCATTTAGGTATCGTATACCCATCGATCTAGTATGACCATCATGCTTTCTCTGCGCAAGAGGCTTTGTCAGCGGATCCGCAATATTTTCCTCAGTCGGCACTCTGCAAATGTTTACATCTCCTCGTTCGACAATCTCACGAATAAGATGAAACCGCCGGAGTATGTGCTTGGAGCGTTGATGGGATCTAGGTTCCTTAGATTGTGCAATTGCACCATTGTTATCACAGTAGAGAACTACGGGACCAACAATGCTAGGAACTACATCAAGCTCGCCGATGAATTTCCTAATCCATACAGCCTCCTTCGCTGCATTAGCTGCTGTGATATACTCGGCCTCTGTTGTAGAATCAGCAACTATATCTTGCTTGGAACTCTTCCAGCTTACAGCTCCTCCATTCAGGCAAAACACAAAACCTGACTGAGACTTGGAGTCGTCTCGATCAGTTTGGAAGCTAGCATCCGTGTAACCACTTACAACGAGCTCTTCCTCTCCACCATACACCAAGAACACATCCTTAGTCCTTCTCAAGTACTTCAGGACATTCTTGACTGCAATCCAGTGACACTCACCGGGATCTGACTGATACCTACTAGTCATGCTCAAAGCAAAGGAGACATCGGGTCGAGTACATAACATCGCGTACATAATTGATCCAATTGCCGAAGCATATGGAATCAACTTCATGCGGTCCTTGTCTTCACAAGACTTTGGACACTGGTCCTTAGAGAGATTCACACCATGAGACATGGGCAAAAATCCTTTCTTGGACTCAAGCATGTTGAACCGCTTCAACACCTTTTCGATGTACGTACTCTGGGTCAAACCCAGCAACTTCTTCGATCTATCTCTATAGATCTTAATACCGAGTATATAAGTCGCTTCACCCAAGTCCTTCATTGAAAAGCAGTTCCCTAGGTTGTTCTTAACAACTTTTAGGGTAGGAATGTCGTTCCCGATCAACAGTATGTCATCTATATACAATATCAGGAAGACAACAATGCTCCCACTGATTCGCTTGTAAACACAAGGCTCATCTTCATTCTTGATGAAACCAAACTCTTTGATTTTCTCATCAAAACGAAGATTCCAACTTCGAGAGGCCTGTTTCAGTCCATAAATGGACTTATTCAGCTTGCATATTTTAGTGACTTCATCCGGGGATACAAAGCCCTCGGGTTGTGTCATATACACTTCCTCAAGGAGGTTTCCATTAAGGAAAGCCGTTTTAACATCCATCTGCCAGATCTCGTAGTCATAATACGCAGCAATAGCAAGCAATATCCTAATGGACTTTACCATGGCAACAGGGGAAAAGGTCTCATCATAGTCAATACCATGAATTTGCTTGAAACCCTTAGCCACCAGTCGCCCTTTGAATGTCTGTACATTCCCATCCATGTCGGTCTTCTTCTTGAAGACCCACTTGCACCCTATGGGGCGTACCCCTTCAGGTGGTTCCACCAAGTTCCAAACTTGGTTTGCATACATGGAGTCCATTTCGGATT
Source organism: Platanthera guangdongensis (assembly GCA_039583875.1). NCBI lineage: Eukaryota > Viridiplantae > Streptophyta > Magnoliopsida > Asparagales > Orchidaceae > Platanthera > Platanthera guangdongensis. Next base: position 62,218,557 of record CM077165.1, read on the forward strand.
TCATAGCCTCAAGCCATTTGTCGGAGTCCGGTCCATTCATAGCCTCTTGGTAGGTTGTTGGTTCATCATCATGATCCATAAGCAACACATTACCTATTTGAGACACGAGAAATCCATATCTCTCAGGCTCAAACCTCGGTCTACCAGATCTACGTAGGACTTGTGTTCCCTGAGCAGGTTCTCTAGCTACAACATCTTGTAGTCCTGTCTCAGAATCCAATTCCGGTTCATTCACTACATGTGGTTCTTGAACTTCTTCAAGCTCTACCTTTTCAGTCTTTCTTGATAAGAACTCTTTCTCCAAGAAGACACCAGTCCTTGCGACAAACACTTTGCCCTCGGACGGTAGGCAAAAGTAATACCCTTTCGTTTCCTTAGGATATCCCACCAGATAACATTTATCCGATTTGGGTTCCAGCTTGTCAGGCATTTGACGTCTCACGTATGCCTCACAGCCCCAAATTTTAATGAACGACATACTAGGACGCTTCCCAGTCCATATCTCATATGGTGTCTTCAGAACCGTTTTCGTTGGAGCGCGATTCAATGTCATTGCAGCAGTCTCTAAAGCAAAACCCCAAAAGGAAACAGGCAAGTCTGCATGACTCATCATCGAACGTACCATGTCTAACAGAGTACGATTTCTCCTCTCAGACACACCATTATGTTGTGGTGTTCTAGGTGGAGTGAGCTGTGATACAATACCACACTCTTTCAGATGATCACGGAACTCATGACTCAGGTATTCGCCACCTCGATCAGATCGGAGTGCTTTAACCCTTTTACCCAACTGGTTTTCTACTTCATTTTTGAACTCTTTGAACTTTTCAAAGGTCTCGGATTTGCACTTCATAAGATACACATATCCGTATCTACTGAAATCATCAGTAAACGTAACAAAGTAGAAATACCCTCCTCTAGCCATGGAACTCATGGGTCCGCATACATCACTATGTACAACACCCAAGAGATCCTCAGCCCTCTCAGTATAACCAGTGAAAGGAGCTTTAGTCATCTTGCCTAACAAACAAGATTCGCATCGCTCAAATGATTCATAATCAAATGAGTCCAAAAGTCCATCTCTATGGAGCTTGGATATGCGCTTCTCGTTGATATGGCCCAAACGACAATGCCAGAGAAAAGTAGGGTTCGAATCATTTGTTCTTAGTCTTTTATTGTTTTCTACATTACAGATCAGATGATCCAAGTTCAAAACATAAAGACCATTAAACAATTGGGCTACAGCATAACAAACATCATTCTTAAATATAGAACAACAATTGTTCTTAATTATAAAAGAAAATCCAATCATGTCCAAACATGAAATAGATATAATGTTTCTAGTTATCGCCGGAACAAAATAATAGTTATCTAGTTCTATTACAAGTCCACTGGGCAAAGAAAGACGGTAAACTCCTACGGCTACAGCAGCAACTCTTGCTCCATTGCCGACGCGGAGGTCCACCTCCCCTTTACTCAGCAATCTTCTCCTTCCCAGTTCCTGCACATTTGTACAAATGTGAGAACCACATCCGGTATCCAATACCCAAGATGAAGGAGCAGAAAGGTTTATCTCTATAACGTAGATATTAGAAGCGGAAGTCATACCTCCCTTCAATTTCTGCAGACCCTCAATATACGAAGGACAGTTCCTCCGCCAATGACCAGCCTTGCCACAGTGGTGGCATTTCCCTTCCTTCATCGTGCTCTTCTTTTTCATCAGTGCTGAAGACTTGGGCTCAAGATATGACTTAGGTCCTACCTTCGTCTTCTTGGAGCCCTTGGCTTTGCCCTTGCCCTTATGCACCATCAGTATGGGGCTGGCAGGCTTGGCCTTCTTCATGTTGATTTTGGCAGTTCTCAACATGCCTAGGAGTTTGGGCAGTGTCTTGTCTATCTCATTCATGTTGTAGTTCAAGACGAACTGCTCATAACTGTCCGGCAACAATTGCAGGATCAGATCCGTGGTCAACTCTTGACCAAGAGGAAAACCCAGCCTTTCAAGGTTCTCTATATACCCAATCATCTTGAGTACGTGAGTCCCTACTGAGTCTCGAACTCCCATCTTGCACTGAAACAACGCTTTAGTGATGTCGAACCTCTCTTGACGAGCCTGCCCTTGAAACATTTTCTTGAGATACTCGTCAATCTCCTTGCACCCCATGTTCTCATGTTGCTTCTGAAGCTCAGAGTTCATGGTGGCAAGCATAAGGCACTCGACATCCAAAGCATCGTCAGTATACTTCTTATAAGTATCTTTCTCAGCACGGGAAGAATTCCCGGTTGGCACCTCGGGGGCTTCTTCTTCCAAGACATAGAGCTTTCGCTCTTGCCTGAGAACAATTCTCAGGTTCCTATACCAGTCCATATAATTTGTCCCACTGAGCTTATCCTTCTCAAGGATGGCTCTCAGAGACAACGTGGAGTGCGCAACGCTTGCCATGGAATTCTACAAGAATTTATGCAGAATAAAATCAGTACCTAAATTTAAATTACAATTTATTCTAATTAGGACTTCAATTAAAATACTCCCACTATTTTATTCGAAATGATAGCCCTCACTAACAATTCGGAGAGTTCATGCGAGCTACTCTCTTAGTGGACAAGATCCGTATTTCACCAACACTATGAGTCCGCTTTGGCGTTCCTCTCACGATGCGGTTATTTAGGTAGGCAACGCTTGCCAATTGCATCCTCATGCAATTCTTGTATGGTTGGTGAATAACTCCTTATTCGCATCCATCATATGGTGCATGCCAACCCTATGCCTCTAGGCACTCAACCTTTGAGGTCACCTAGTTAAGCTGGACCCGATGTCGACAGTGGGATATCACAATTATCCGCTCGCACCCTTACCAAGATAGATTAATGCACCTTGCTTTGGCAAGCCCACACTTCATCGATCGAGGCAGGAAGAGTGTCATCCATCGGAAGGCATCCGAACACTTAATATTTGATGAAGGGATTTCAAATATAGGTTAACAATTAACCATGATCAACATTTGATCGACGTGCACATCCAAAGAAAAACAATTCTTCTAAAACCACAGGCATCCCTTATGTGCACATCCTGACACCATCAACATTTGATAGAAGGAAGGGCTAAATCTGAACATCCGGAAATTTCCAAATCCTCAGATTTACATGCATTGGACAAAGGCAAAGACAGCTCAACTTAAAGCAGTAGACAAGCTCATCTCTCTTTGTTGGATTCAAAATCCAAAACAAAATCGAGGGATGGTTACTGCTAAGGAGACAATAATTTCTAACACTTAGAAATCCACCGAAATTCCAATCGTTCTTGGCGAGGTACCAAGACTAAATCTAGACATTGAGAACACTTCTAAATCTCTACATTTACACGCACTGGAATAACAAACTTTCAAAACAACGATCATGGCCGAAACCTCCCTCTGATACCACTGTTGGGTTTCTCTATAGGGTTGGCACAACACTTGTGCACGCAGCGGAAAAGTAAAACATCAAGAAAAACCCAAAGAGATGTGGATCGGGCCATGAACGTTGAATCAAGAAGTTAGCAAAACTAGGCAAAAATTACCTCGGTGGCGTTGAGTCACAACTCAACGGAGATTCTCCAAACTTTATCTGCTTGCTAGTGGCGAGTTCTACGTGGAATAGTGTCCACGTTTCTGCAGAAGTCCACACGAGCGGGAGAACGCCGAGCTTTCCGTCGCACGGAAGATCGGGAAGGAGAAGACCGCACCTCGGCTATTCCACGGACTGCTAGGTCCGCGCCAGGAAGAGCAGCACCAGCGACAGTCGCCGGAGAAGAGGTGGTCGACGGAGCGAACACAGCGGCGGCGGAACTCTTCCGTCGGCGGCGGGGATCGGGATCGGCGGAACGATCGAGCGGAACCTTTCCGTCGGGGTCGATTCGCTACAGGAGAAAATCGCGAGCAAGTGCGTATTATCCCGAAAACCCTAAGGGTCCTATTTATACCAAGGTATAAATAAACCCAGGAAAATCGCTATCCGCAGACCACCCGAAATTAGGGTTCAGAATCGGCGAGTATCATTCGGTGAGAATAGGCGAGAATCACTGAGCAGGTTCGGCGAGAATCGATCGACGAGTATCATACAGGATCGGCGAGAATCAGAGTACAATACTCGACGATTCTCGCCGATCGTCGAGCCGCGCTCGACGATACACAACGATACTCGACGATCGTCGAGCCGCGGTCGACGACAATTGTCGAAGTAGTCGATCGTCGAGAATCAACAATTGATTCTCGACGATTCTCGTCGATCGGCGAGAATCAGAGAGACGATTCTCGCCGATCGGCGGGAATCAGAAGACGATTCTCGACTAATGTCATCGACCCTCGGACGACAATCCCAACCAGCCCTTCAAGGCAACATTTGCCCAACCCGATGATCCTGTAAGGCAACACTTTGCCCATAACCCTGTTCAGGTCGGTGATTGGTAACCTTTACCAACACAGTCAGTCATCCAACTTCTCCACATCTCTTATGTGCGACCCTGCAGGCTCATATCGCGTTGGCAGTGAGATTACATGTTTGATCACTTCCAGATCATCATGGTGACTCCAACAATTTGTTGGATAGATCCCTAATGAACAAATGGTGTAGTAAAATGTACTTGATCGAGGTGATTTGGTGGAGGTTAGTGAACGGATGGATTGACGAGTTGGGATGGTAGGAATGTCTTAAATATGTGAATCGATAGGGATGTACTCGATAATGGTAATACAATGAATAATGATGATGTTGACTTGAAGTTTGTTGTACATAATTTGTAGTAATTGCGATGAACAAATGGTTGATGGCTTTTAGTTGGTAGATCCATATGTACACGAATAGTTCAAACTTGGTAAAAGAATTGTAACCAGTGATGTTAAATTCATGTGATCATAGTATACATGTAATTATGATAATCAAATGGTTGGTGAATATGTGTGGAGTACTATTATGTTGATGGTGAACCCTTGGTGTGTTTGGATGCACGAAAATGTGGAAGGGCTGAAAGTGCGTGCGTGTTGTCGCACTGGAATTATGTATTGATAAGAGACTCGGTGTGGAGATCTTGCATGTTGTTGAGCACAAAATGTGAATAATTAAAGGGGGCTCAATGTGGATCCACGTATGTGAAAGGCATGTGGTGTGAATCAACACACGGTGTCGTAATCCTGAGCTAAGGATAGCATGGCAAGTCTACGGGCACGACAGTCATCACACCGACAGGAGTTGGCAGTTAGACTTAGACAGCTGGGCCTTGGTCCTCGGTGCTTACTTCCCGAGGCACCCTCTGTGCCAGTGAGCGGTTGGCCTTAGTCCTTTGGTGATACGCTCCCAAAGGCTCCTTCCACGCCACAAGATAGGCCAGTTGGGCTGGGTTCTTAGCGTTGAGGCGTATGGAGGCTTGGGCTTGGTAGTGTGGATGCTCGCCTAGTAGTGGAGAAGCCCGCTATACTGTCACCGCCTGACCATGACGGTTGACGCCTGAGAGGTTAGCTACATGCTCGAAAAGTGGGAACTACAAGTCTGTGTTAACATAGTAGTTGCATGTGCATGATCATGGGTGAGTCATTGCATTGCATCTGTGGCATTACATTACATTGAATACACAAGATCCTCATCGTATAAGTTTGTATGGGCACTCTTATACGATGAGTTACTTTACTGCTGAGTCAATCCTCAACTTATATGTCTGTATGATCATTCATATAAGTTGAGTTACTTTTTGTTGTAGCTTTACATTTTTCATATACTGTTGTAGATGATAGAACTACTAGAGTAGATTGTTTACTCATTTATTATACTGCTGATATACTTGATATTGCTCATTCTATACCACCTGTTTGTACTATTGTTTTATTTATATATATATTGTACCCTTATTATTTTCTCCGCCCGGTGCCGAGGAGTTGCCGGGGGAGCGGATGTGATAGCCACTTAGTCTTATGACTAACAGTTGCTACGTTTTACTTTTTACGAGGAAACCCCGCAGACATAGTAGCAGCAGGTTATGCAGCAGGACAGCCAGGCTAGGATGATAGGGCCTGAAGGGATGGTGTCGTCGCTACCATCAGTGATTGATGTGAGTTTTGAGAGACTCATGATGTAGCCATTTGGCCAAGTTTTACTCGTACTCTGATATTATAGAAGCTTGTTGTAGCTTCTTTTTCTTGATGTACTTTTTGGACTATTTTACTTATGTGTGGATTGACTTCTGTTTTATATTCTTGGTTGCGTTTTCATTGGTTGATATTGGTTATAGCCGGCAAGATAGATGTCTTATGGTACATGTTAGCTCCGTGTGCTAACGCTACCGCAAGGCGACTGTTCTGGGCATAAGACTCCCCTTGTGTCGTGTTTTGTGTTCCGGGAGGGGGGTTTACACCACGTGCCTCCTGGATTTGAGGCACGCCGTCCTAGGGAGCAGGAATCCATCAATACTTTCCACTCCGACGAGCTCGCCTACCCCATCTCGTATTTCGAGTTGGGGTTGCACCTAGCACTTTGGCCGGAAATTCGCTAGATATTGAAATATTATGGCGCGGTGCCCGCGCAACTCAACTCGAACGCCATCGCCATGATGGTGGCATTCGCGTGCTTCCTCCGCAGGGAGCGAATAGAGTTCAACCTAACCGTCTTCAAGAAACTATTCTCCTATAAGGCGACCCCGGATGGTGTCGCCTACTTTGGGGGCTCCCTCATCAAAGTTCGTGAGATCACGAACAAGCATCATAACTGGGTGACCAAGATCGCCTTTATCAAGGACGATCTCGGTAACATCCCTTACTCTCCCCAGCAGAAAGGCGATGACTTATACTTTCCCCCGCTGTGTCCGGCAATGACGCTGAGCTCCATAAATTCTTCCTCCACAAAGGCTTCGAGGTCGCCTTCCTGCGAAGGGGCCTCGACTCGCTCCTCCCCGTTCTTCCTGGCGAAGGTACTTTTTCTTTTTCTTTTTTCTCAGCTTGTCGAATGCCATAAAATTTTACTGACCAAGTTTTTTCATGTAGGGGAGAGACTGATTCCCACGAACCCTCCATTCGCGGACTCGGGACTATTCCCTGACCCCCTCACACGCGAGAGGGCAGTGGCGGCAGCCTGCTGAGATGTGCTGGCTTCAACCAAGCCCTCATCCAGCAAGAAGCATCCTCGTCCCATGGGATTGAGGTCGCCCTGTAGCCAACAGCCGCAAAAGAAGATGAAGAAAGCAGTCGTAGTTCCCCGGGAGAGACACCAACAACAACAAAAGCCTAAATACATGAGCTCGCCCGAGGCCACCAAGGATGGGTTCGCCGGAGAGCCCAGTGAAGGATATCTCAGGAAAGGGGCAGGGGGTGGCGAGTCCTCTGCTCCCCCTGCTGCGAAGAAGGCGGCCAACGAGCCAAGCGCGTCAAAGGGCCACCCCCTCTTTGGCTTTGGGGAAGGTGGAAAGACTCGGCTAGTGAACCCATGGTCTAGTGGGACAAGCTGGCCCACCGAGTATCCATCTCTACCCTTCAACCTTCCTGGACTAACTACCAGCTCTGCACCGGCCACGCCTACGTGCTCGGCTTCGACCTATAAGGGTATGACCCTGCGACAGCTCGGCCATGAGGGCATGCAAGCCCATAGGCGGTCTATGGAGCTGCATCTCATGATGATCCACCGCGGCTTCAACCTCAGCAACCACCTGCAGAAGTCCGAGCAGGTGCGTGACGTTTCCAAGGACATGACCGTCGACCTGACGAGGCAGCTCGGCATCACCGAGAACTTACTCGCCCAAGCCGCTGATGGTCTGGTAAGTACCAGGATGCTTCTTCCTATTTTTACTTAGGATTTTCATGTCTTCTTCGTTATAAGTTTGTTTACCCTTTTTCTTTTTCAGGATGCCAAGGCCTCTGATGAGTTGCGGGCTCGCGCCACCGGGCTGGAAGAAGAGAATAACCAGCTGTACGCCTGCTCCGCCGAGCTAGAGGCTCGCCTTGTCGGGCTGGAGGAGGAGAACGAGGTGCTGAAGAAGGAGAACAAGGGCCTCCATGGCGAGGCCCTCTGCCAAGCGGAAATCTTCTTTCCCCCAGGAAACAACGAGCACCCCTTCCCGTATAAGAGGTCGTGGGTCTTTGGCGAGGCCGAGGTCGTTGAAAGGTTGTGGGTCAACTTGATCGCATCCGCTGAATGCACCATTCAGATGATGAAAGACACAGGGGGTGCTGTTGGAGGGCTGCGAGGAGATCACGGCCTGAGACCTCATGCCGAGTCTGTTCTCGCCGACGCCGCTTAGCGAGAAGGAGGATAGATTTGACTTACTCTTCGGGAAGGGCTTCAAAGACGATCTGTCTGGAGGAGTGGGCGAAGACCACCAGTCCGGGGGGGAGGCAAGAGATGCCCCGCACTCTTTTTCTTTTTTTCCATGTAATTCTTTCCCCCTCCTTTTTGTAATCTCGCTTAGGCGAGCTCCCTCTGATGTAATCCCAATTTTACTTAATGAAAAACTGATTTTTTTTCTATCTTCTTTTTCTTGAACTTTCTTATTATGATGCATTCGCCTGCGAGCTTTCCTTCTTGAGTGACCTCGCTATGATAGGGCTCGCCGTTAGAATGGACGTTAGGGCCATTCGCCGTGTTGGGCTCGTCACTTCTCAGTTCATGCAGGCCTTGCCATCGTCAAACAAAAACGAGAAAATTCCAGACCTGAAGGGGGTGGAACGCGCAGCCGGAGTTCGTCCTCTTTGTCGGATGCCGAGGACTCGGCTAGCCACCCATCTGCTGAATTGAGCCCGCGAGCTCCGACTCGCTTGTGAGTACTTTCCCCCTATTCTTAGGAAAGAGGCCCGACTTTTCAAGTAACATCTGGAGAGTGTATGTAACGTCCCATTTCATGTCAGACCCCCCACACGTGTTTTGAGTCAAGAAGATTGACTGAGGTTCGGGGAGCGTCGAGTGAGTCGACCGGACTCAACGACTAGATCTGAAATTTACTTAGAAAATTCTGGCAGGTTAGGCGTTGAGTGCGTTGAGTGGACTCAACACACTTAACGCCAATTAACTTAGAGAAACTTTGGCTGGTTAGGCGTCGAGAGCGTTGAGTGGACTCAACGCACTTGACACCATTTAACTTAGAATAATTATGCAGGCTAGGCATTGAGAGCGTTGATTCCACTCAATGCTCTCGATGTCATTTAACTTCGAATATTTTGGCGGGTTAGGCGTTGAGAGCATTGAGTGGACTCGACGCTCTCGATGTCATTTAACTTGGAATGTTCCGGCCTTGTAGGCGACTCAACACTCTTGATGCCATTTAACTTAGACTAGTGGGTTAAGGCGTTGAGAGCATTAAGTAGACTCAACACCACTCAATGCCAAAGGCTGAGGATAATTCGTCAACCACTGATTCGTCATACTCAAGTAATTCGTCAAATGCCGAAAGTCGTCAAACGCTGATTCGTCGAACTCAGCCAAATTCGTCGAGCGCTGAATCATCGAACTCAGGAATATTTGTCGAACATCAAATTCATCGAGCTAAATTCGTCGAACTCAGGTAAGTTCATCGAACGCTGATTTCACTGCGCACTGATTTGTCGAGTTGAGCTAAATTAGTCGAACGCTGAATCCGTTGAGCATTGATTCGTCGAGCTCAGGAAAATTCGTCGAATGCTGAATCCGTTGAACTCTGATTCATCGAGCTGAGCTAAATTCGTCGAACGTTGAATCCGTTGAGCGTTGATTTGTTGAGCTCAGGAAAATTCGTCGAACGCTGAATCCGTTGAGCACTGATTCGTCAAGCGGAGCTAAATTCGTCAAATGTTGAATCCATTGAGCATTGATTCGTCGAGCTAAGCTAAATTCGTCGAATGCTGGATCTGTTGAGCGATGATTCGTCAAGGTGAGGTAAATTCGTTGAACGCAAACGCTGATTCGTCGAGCTGAGGTAAATTCGTCGAGTGCTGCTTCGCCGAACTCAGGTAAATTCGTCGAACGCTAAGTCGTCGAGTGCTGATTCGTTGAACTCAGGAAAATTCGTCAAACGCTAGCACTGATTCATCAAACTGGGCTAAAATTCATCGAACGTCATTTAACTTAGAGAAAACTTTGCCTAGGCGAATTTTTGGCCGATGCTGAGCCGGATTTTCGGGAATTGTGCCAAATCGACTTAAATGGGCCACGTCCTTTCAACATGACTCATTTAAAGCAATATTAGGCAGTCCAATGTCAAACGACACGTGGCAAAATGGTTAACCATAATTCCTCGTTATAAAAGGAACATGAGGAAAACCCTAGCCGTCTTGTTACCGAGCCTGATGAAACAGATAAGCCGCGAGAGTCAGTTTCTGGAAGGAAATCCTCTCTCTTCCTCTCTTTCCCGTGAAGAACAAACACCAACGAGGGAGAAGAAGATACCGCAAAGAAGGGTGATCTATGGCTGAAAACCTCGGGATTGTCAGAAATGAGGTGAGCTTCCTACCCTCTCCCTTGATGCTAGATCTCTAGTTATTCCTCGGGGAGATATGGGCTCAAAAGAGTCTTGATTCGTGAGGAGAAGTCTTTCTTAGGAGAAGGCCATGCTATGGCTTGTGCCCTAGAGATAGGATGTCTTCGACCACTCCTTCCTTCCATGAGAAGATAGGGACTTGTTTTCCTGAAGAAAGTTGGCCTTTTCAGGGTGAACAAGGGAGGAGGAATTCTGGATATGATTTGGGAAGTTTGGTTGGGGGAAAAGATGAACTGACGACGTTCATTCTGCTTTAAGATGCGCGTGGAAATCTGCTTTCTGCGCGCAACGATTGTCAAGGTCATTTTCAGACACGATGCGGCCAGATCTGGGCTCTCGACTATATACAAAAGTCGTAGCCCATGAAAATACCTTTCCAATGAGGGGGTTCACGCCTTCACCGAATTCCTATAGCCTCGAAAATCCCCATTGAAATTGTTGTACAGTAATCTTTCCTGCACCAATAATGTTGATTTGGCTTTGAATTTGGTAGGGATAGACTATAGTACAACAATGTTAATGTTTTGGTAAATTTAGTCTGTATGTATTTGTGATAAAATATTGTTAAAGGCATTTGTTGGATAGATCCTTAATGAAGGGTAGTGGACGAATGGGTTGACGGGTTGAGATGGTAGGAATAGTTTAAATATGTGAATCAATAAGGACACGTTGGATAATGGTAATGCGTTAAATAATGATGGGTTTGGCTTGAAGAAGCTGAGATTAATTGGTAGTGATTGTTATGAACAAATGGTTATTGTCATTTAGTTGATTGATCCATGTGTGCATGAATTCTTTAAACTTGGTAAAAGAATTGTAACCAGTGATGCTAAAGTTATGTGACCATAGTCTATATATAATCATGTTGACCAAATGGTTGATGAATATGTGAAGTACCTTTATATTAATGATGAACCCTTAAGCGCTTTGGGGCACGAGATTGTGAAAGGGTGTAACTGCGGGTGTTTGACCGCACTGGGTTGGTAATGATGAAAAGAGTCATATGTGGACGGTTGGACTTGGTCCTCCGGTGGTTTGTCCACAGAGGCACCTTCTGTACCACGATGATGTGAAATTCCATGCGGTGTGAGTCGATACGCGGTGCTGTAATCCCTGGTTAAGGATAGTGTGATAGGTCTATGGGCTCTCTAGTCGTTACAACGACGGGAGTTCACAGTTAGACTTGCACGGTTGGGCCTTGGTCCTCGGTGCTCACTTCCCGAGGCACCCTCCATGCCAGTGGATGGTTGGACTTGGTCATTTGGTGATTTTTTCATAGAGGCACCTTCTGTGCCATGAATATAGGCTAGTTTGTTGGGCTCTTGGTGCACATCTACCCGAGACACCTTCTGAGCCGTAGTACGCATGTCAGCTCCGTTGTTGTGTTCTCAGCGTTGAGGCGTACGGAGGCATAGCCTTTGTAGTGTGGATGCCCGCCTAGTAGTGGAGAAGCCCGCTCCACTGTCACGGCCTGGCCACGACGGTTGATGCATGAGAGGTTAGCTACCTGCTCGAAAAGTGGGAACTATAGGTCTATGTCGACATAGCAGTTTCATGTGCATGATCATGGGTGAGTCATTGCATTTCATTCATGTCATTACACTACATTGCATACACAAGACCCTCATCGTATAAGTTTGTATGGGCACTCTTATACGATGAGTTATTTTACTGTTTGTCCAATCCTCAACTTATACGTATGTATGGGCATGCATATAAGTTGAGTTACTTTCTGTTATAGCTTTACCTTTTATACTCATGTAGATGATAGAATTGCTACAGTAGGTTGTTTACTCATTCATTAAATTACTGATGTACATTGATATTGCTCACTCGTTTACCACCTGTTTGTATTACTACACTTATATATATATATATATATATATATATATATATATATATATATATATATATATATATATATATATATATATATGTACTTGTCCTTTTCTCCTCCCGGTGCCGAGGAGTCGCCGGGGGAATGGATGTGTAGCCACTTAGTCTTTATGACTAACGATTACTATGTCTTCCTTTTTATGAGGGAACCCCGCCGATTGAGCAGCAGAAGGACAGGCGGGACATGATGACAGGGTCTGAAGGGACGGTGCCATCGCTACCGTCGGTGACTGATGTAAGTTAGAGAGACTCATTTTGTACTCATACCATGATTTTATAGAAGCTTCTTGATGCTTCTTTTATTTGATGTACTTTTGGACTATTTACTTATGCGTGGATTTGACTTCTGCTTTATGTTCTTGGTTGGGTTGGCAATGTTTGATATTGATTATAGCCGGCAGGACAGGCGTCTTGTAGTACAGGTTAGCCCGTCTGCTAACGCTACCGCAAGGCGGCTGTTCTGGGCATAAGACTCCCCTCATGCTGTGTTTTGTGTTCCGGGAGGGGGAGGGTATTACAGGGTAGGACTTCCTCGAGTGACATCCAACCCTACCAGCTAGGTGAGAGCCTGGCAGCGGGATCTTCTCAGGGTCCGGGTAGACGTCATTGAGTGACATCCAGCCCTGCCAGCTAGGTGAGAGCCTGATAGCGGGATCTGCTCGGGGTCCAGGTAGACACTCTCGAGTGACATCCAGTCCTGCTAGCTAGGTGAGAGCATGACAGCAGGATATGCTCCGGGTTCGGATAGATGCCATTGAGTGACATCCAGCTCCTCCAGCTAGGTGAGATCCTGAAAGCGGGATCTACTCGGGGTCTGGGTAGACTCCATCGAGTGACATCCAGCCCTGTCAGCTAGGTGAGAGCCTGGCAGCGGTATCTGCTTGGGGTCCGGGTAGGCGCTTTCGAGTGACATCCAGCCTTGCCAACTAGGTGAGAGCCTGACAGCGGGATCTGCTTGGGGTCCGAGTAGACGCCATCGAGTGACATCCAGCCCTGCCAGCTAGGTGAGAGCCTGACAGCGGGATCTACTCGGGGTCCGGGTAGATGTCATCGAGTGACATCCAGCCCTGCCAACTAGGTGAGAGCCTGCCAGTGAAATCTGCTCAGGGTCTATCAAATGAACACTTCTACCACTTACGTGAATTAATGCAGGAGGATTAGCACATCAAGAAGCTTTATTTAAAACAAGGCACCACTTACATGTCTTAGGGATAAAAATGTTTCAAGTCATCACCGCTCCAGGTGAGACTTAGGGTCTCGCCCTCCACATTCCGGAGGCGATACCCTCCTGATTTCAATGTTTCTTTCACAATGTATGGACCCCCCCAGTTGGGGTTGAGCTTTCCCACAACTGCTGGTCTTCCCGCTGCATCCACCTTCTTCAAGACCAAGTCTCCTTCCACAAATTATTTTACCCTAACGTGCTTGTCAAAGTACTTAGTCATTCTCTTTTTTACTTCTTCCTGTCGGATGGCGGAGAGATCACGCAGCTCCTCCACCATGTCAAGGGAGAGCCGCAACTCCTTCTCATTTTCAGCCGGCCATTCTTCTCTGCCTCCCTCCGCAGTGACTACCCGAGGCGTCTGGATTTTAAATTCTTTTGGGAGTACTGCCTCACATCCATGGGAGAGCTTGAAGGGGGTCTCCCCTGTGGTCGTGTTGGGTGTGGTCCTCAGAGCCCAGAGGACTGAGGGGAGTTGCTCCACCCAGCTCCCCTTCAAATTTTCGACCTTCTTCTTCAGGAGGTTCACAATGATCTTGTTTTCCACCTCCACCTACCCATTGCTCCTGGGGTGATGGACAGACGCAAATCTGAGGTTTATTCCGAGCTCCTCACAGAAGCAAATGAATTTCACGCTGGCGAACTGAGGCCCGTTGTCGGTGACGATGGCTTGGGGTAGCCCGTGCCGATAAATGATCTCCCCCTAAACGAAATTCCTGATGACTTGGTAGGTCACCTTGTCCAACACCTTCGCCTACAACAACTTAGAAAAATAATTTATCATGATGAGTAATAATCTCCTCTACCCGTTGGCATGGGGGAACGGCCCTACCAAATCCATCCCCCAGATGGTAATTGGCCATGAGCCCGTGATGCTTCTGAGATGTTGGGCTGGTTGTAGTTGGATGGGGGCAAATAACTAGCATTTGTGGCACCTTGTGAATTCTACAGCGTTGTGACCCAGGGTAGGCCAGAAGTATCCATGTCTGACAATCCTTCCTTCCAGGGTCCGACTCCTGGAGTGACTCCCACACTCCCCAGAGTGGACCTCTTCCAGGATCCTCTGCACTTCCCTCTAGGTCACACCACGGGCTTGCATCCCCGAGATAGTCTTCCGATATAATTGTCCATCCTGGAGGAGATAGTATGCTGACTTGTATCTGAACTTTTTCTTGTCCATCCCCTCTGGATACTCTCCTGTGGAAAGGAAGGTCGTGAATGGTTTCATCCACGACGGGTGTTGATTCAACTCCATCAGCTCTCCTTCTTCAATGGAAGGGCGGAATAGATCAATGATGGTACCCCCCTCCCGTGGACGTGCTTTGCCAGTTGATCTACCTGCTCGTTCTCCTCCCTGGGCACGTGACTTATGGAGAAGGTCTGGAACATACCGATGATCCCCTTCACCTTTGCTAAGTATAATCGGAGGGTAGGCTCCCTTGCCTCGAACTTCCCGTTGATCTGGGAAGCCACCACCATGGAGTCAGTGAAGACCTCCATGTCAAGCACCCCCAATTCTTTGGCCAAGCGCAGCCCTGCTATTACGACCTCATATTCGGCCTGGTTGTTTGTGATGGGAAAGTGCACCACCATTGTTTGTTTGATTCTTGTCCCCTGGGGGCTTTCCAAGATTACCCCTACCCTCAGGGAATGTTTCCCCGAAGCATCGTCTACCTTCACCTTCCATGAAGTCAGATGAGTGAGCTCTTCCTCCATCACCTCGATCACGTAGTCAGCCAAAAAGTCGGTCATTGCTTGGGCCTTGATCGAGAGGCGGGGGATGAAGGAGATGTCGAACTCGCTCAATTCAACCGACCACTTAGCCAACCTTCCTGAATGCTCTACCCCCTCAAAGATGTTGCGGAGGGGGGGGGGGGTCAGTCACCACTCAGATGGAGTGTGCTTGGAAATAGGGTCGGAGCCTACGAGCCGAGATGACCAGAGCAAAGGCCAGCTTTCCAAGATAGGATATCGAAGCTCGGCCTTCCTCAAGACCCGGCTCACATAATATATGGGGAGCTGCTTCTTCCCCTCTTCTCGAACCAGGACGGAGCTCAAGGCCTCTGCTCCAACCCCGAGATACAAATATAGGTTCTCCCCTTCCTTCGACCCTTGGAGCAGCGGAACCTGAGTCAACTGCTTCTTCAGGGATTGTAATGTCTCCTCGCATTCCTTGATCCACTCAAATTTTTGGCCTCACCTCAATGTCTTGAAGAAGGTGGAACACTTCTCCCCGACTCGGGAGAGGAACCTGCTTAATCCTGCCAGCATCCCTATCAACCGCTGCACCTCTTTAGCATTCCGAGGGGACCCCAGCTCCTTGATGGCTTTGACCTTGTCAGGATTTGGCTCGAGCCCAGCGGGGGTGAGGAGATGTCCCAAGAACTTCCCCCAACTGGCCTCGAAAATGCACTTCACGGGGTTCAACCTCATCTTATATTTACGCAAGGTGGTGAAAGTTTCCTCCATGTCCCGGAGGTGAGAGTCCACATCTCGACTCTTGATCATGAGGTCATCTACATACACCTCCAGGTTCCTCCCCTTCTGTTCTCGGAAGACCCTATCCATCATCTTCTGGTATGTCGTCCCTGCATTCTTCAGCCCGAAGGGCATCATTTTGTAGCGGTAGCACCCATCCCCTGTGATGAATGAGACATCTTTGATGTTGTGGGGGGGTGCATCCTGATCAGGTGATAACCTGAAACTGCATCTAAGATGCTTATTACAGGAAAACCGATTGCTGAATCAACCAGCGCGTCGATCCGAAGCAAAGGATAATAGTCCTTAGGGCACGATTTATTAAGTAAAGAGAAATCAACACCCATACGCCACCAATTGTCTCCTTTTTTTAACCATAACTATATTGGAGACCCAGCCGGGGTATTGTATTTTGGATACAAAACCAGCCTTGAGGAACTTGGCCACCTCCTCCCTGATGGGCTAGGCAAGCTTGTTCGTGGTGGACCTATTCTTCTGTTGAACAGGCCGAGCTCCCGGGTCCAGGTTGAGGCGGTGGCAGGCCACGTCCACGTCAATCACCGCAATCTCCGTTGCGCTCCATGCGAAGATGTTCACATTCTTCTGGATGCATGCCACCATCCTGCCCCGAGCCTCCGGGGTCAGCCCCCTGCTGATGCGAACCTTCTCCACCCTGCCTCCAAGGGTGAGAACTTCCATCTCCACGAGCTCTTCCACATCCTCCAGCCTGGACTGCTCCCTCCATTCTCCGACGTCCCTCTCCTCCGGGAAAAGAACCTCCTCAGCTTCCACCTCTTCCTCCACAGCCATCTCCACGGCCAACTCCTGGTCTCATTCTGTCCCCACTTTGGTGCAGCTCTCTTTCATCTTCATCTCCTCTCCACCAGCCTTTTGCTCTGCCTCCTCCATCCTCCGCTCCATCTCCTCGCCCCCCTCCTGCTAGGAGATAGAGTTTACGGTGGTGATGTAGCACTCCCTTGCCACTTTGGGGTCCCACTGAACACAGACTTGGATCTCCTCGACGTTGAACTTCAGGCATTGGTGGAAGGATGAGGGGATGCAGCAGAAAGTGCTGATGAGGGGCAGCCCGAAGATGGCGTTATAGCTACTGGGGGCATCCACAATGACAAACCTGTAGTTCCGGGACTGCCCCCCCCCCCCCAGAGTGACGTGGAGCCCTACTCCTCCCTCTATCTCCTTCCCTCCCCTGAAAACCCAAAGAGGGGCCCATCTGAAGCCAGCACCCTCTTTGACATCACCTTCATCGCATTGAACGTCTTCTTGAAATGATGTTGACGGATCTCCCGTTGTCAATAGGGATGCGAGAGACTGTGAAATTCTCGATGGCTGTCTGGATGACCAGCGCATCGCAGAAGGGATCCTCATGATCTGACATATCATTTCCGGAGAAAGTAATCTTCTCCTCTGGGGGTGGGGTCTGGGATGTGGAGCCAACACTCCAGCGATATATAGTATGGAGGCTCGCCTTCCGGGAAGCCTTTATCCCCACCCCCACCCACCCCCCTCCCCCCCATATGGATCACTTTGATTCCTCCCCGGGTTCCAACATCCACCCGGTCTTTGCACCTATCCTCCTCCGCCTGAGGCAGGACCTTTTCAATCCGTACCTCCTGGCGACCCTGCTACTGCTACTGCTCCCTTTTTCCTCTCATCTCGAGGAACTCCGGGCACGTGTCCGTAGCGTGCCCTTCCTCTTGGTGAAAGTCGCAGTAGGGAAACTCCACCCTGACTTCTCTCCTCCTTCTCTGTGCTGCTCTACTCCTCTCCCACATGGCTATAGTCATAGCCTGATTTTGATCGGGGAGGGAAGATCTTTGGGCCTGCCTCCAACCTGGGGGATGGAACTGATCCTGGCCCCCTGGCGGTTGTCCATTCCCTGGTAACCTCTCTGCGGCCCCTGGTCTGGCCACTCCGGCCTCCAACCCAGTCGACGCTCCGGCTCCTGACACCCCCACCTGGGATAATATTGTTGTTGCTACTGCTGCCGCTGTTCCCTCTACAGGGGTTCAACTCTCCTTTCCTCCTAACCTCGGCTACCCCTTGGCTCCTTCTCCTCCTCCATGGCCCACCTGGCGAGCTTCCGGGTAAAATCCGAGTTCGACGCCTCCCCTATCGACTTCTTTTGTTGCCCTCTCCATCCGCTCTTCGTAGGAGAGGGGCGACACTCTCTTCAGTTCCATACTAAAGAATTATTGTTGCAGCCCCAAGGTAAAGGCCATCATCAGGCTAGGCTCGGGCATCTCCTAGACCTGGGTGACCTCCTCCTGAAACCTATCAACGTAACTCCCCAAAGTCTCGTTCACCCCATGCTTGATGTGGAATAGGGACTCTGACTCCTTCCTCCTCTTAGAGGTGGTGAACCTCAACATGAATCCCTGACGCAGGTACTCGAAGCAATAAATGGAGCTGTCCGCTAGTTTGTGAAACCACTCTCTCACCTTCTCTTTGAGAGTGATGGCGAAGAGCCGGCACTAGAAGCCATACGACATCTGTCGGATCGAGACCACGTACTCAAACCACTAGACGTCTTGGACCGGGGCTCCCTTCCCGGAGTAGTAAGACATCTCGGGCTCCATGAAACCCTCTGGAACTGGGGCAGAAGAAACCAACTCGCTGAAGGGGCTGCCTCCCCCTACTGGGAGAGCTGGAGGGTCTCGTGCCCCCATCTCGCCAAACCGGACCCCACTTACTGAGCCCGTGAAGAGTACTCGCCTGGGGAGCTCGCAGCCTCTCCCTTCCTTGGCGACCTCCTTCCCAGCTCGACTGCCGGGAGCATCCTCGCCAAGGGTCGGGACCGTGAGTACTGGTGCTGTTGGTGTCGAGCACTCGGCATACGCGCCGAGTACGAACCTGATGAGGTCGAACACCTCCTGCATGAATTCATCGAACATCCTCACCATAGCGAACAGGGGATGGGGTGGCGAGTCAGACCTATCTTAGTCTTGTCCTTCTCCCCCTACCATCTAGCCTGCTGAAGATTTTCTATGCTGACCACTCTCCACACTCACCACACCAAAATTTTGAAACCGAGAACCGGTCTCTAGTGGAGTTCACCCTTGAGGAAGAGGTGATCACACACCTACTTCTCTCCTGCAAGCCAAATAACAAAAAGAAAAGGGGACTGACCCAAGGGCTTGACATGGAGGTCCCACCACACACTCGGAAGATCTTAGAGCACTTCCCATCCTTAGCCAGAGGCCGAGCTAAGGCTACCTCAGAAAGCGCAAGAAGATCTGAACACTGGTAAGCATGCCTTCTGAGGTGCTCCTTAGGTCTTATTTATAGATTTCTGAAGACGGACTGCAAATAGCCAAACTCCGATGTTTTGAACAGATATATGGAGCCCAACTGAGTCTTCCAACAACGTAACTCCGCTATTTTAACAGGCTATAGGCAGACCAGCGGGGGCAAAATGATAAAAAATATCATAGGTCGTTGGGAGAGTGGCCCCCTGAAGCCTCTGCTCGCATGGGGCGGCGAGTATGGGCCCGACTGGCCATACTCGTGATGTAGGCCACTACCGCGGACACTAGACGGGTAAGGGGAAGAAACGAACGCCACGCTCAACCCACAATCTCTCACGCACTAGATTTAATCGCAGCGCACTCGCAAGCGTGTTATCACAGTTCACCAACGTACGGTAGCCACTCCGCGGGAAGGTCGAGCGAACGGCGATAGGCCGACATTCTCCCAAGCTAAAAGGACCAATATTGGGTCTGACCGAGCGAAGGTTGTACCAAAAGAGATCTACCCAAAGTGCGATCGAAAAATGGTAGATCTCTCCCAACAAAAAAAACGGGGTTCGCCAAACCCTTGTTCGGAAATAACGCGGTTAAGCTCTATGCAAAAATCCAAAGGAAAACCCACGAAGAATCTAACGATTCAAATCCAATGCAAAAATTTTTCCGTCCACTAGAATATCAAGAGGGAATCACACGTGAGTGGAGAGGATCGTTACCCAAGTCGGAATAGATGATTCCGACTACCCTTGAAGGGTCGCTCTTCCACGGTTCCGCCGGAGTCGCGCCGGATGGAGAGATAGATCGTCCGCCTTGGCCGCTTCACACCAAAGTCCAGATTTCTCGCCGTAGAAGGAGACCTTTCCGGACAAAGCTTCACGAGGAGATGGGTGGCCGGTCGGTTTGGAGAAGGTGGAGGCCGGGTTGTGGGTGGTGAGAGGAGGTGGGGGCTTGGAAGATGGAGATGTGTGGGCTGGCCGAAACTTATAGAGGGAGAGTGGGAGATGAGGGTGGCAGCTTGTTGAAGAGAGGGGAAGAGAAGGTGCTGGCCGAAACTTTTAGAGAGAGAGAGAGAGGGGGAGTGAGGGTGGCGGCTAGGATATGTAGAGAGAGAGGGAGAGAATGTTTAGAGGGGAAAGACTAGGGTTTTTTTTTTCTCATTCAACTTAAGTTAAACCAAACATACATGCCTATATATAGGCTTAAAAATAAGTCTAGGCTATATGCAGCCCAAAATAAAAATAAAAACAACACACCAAATGGCTACATGCAGCCCACAATACAATATCCCAAATAAAATAGCATAAAGAAAAATAAGATAAATCTAAAGATAAATTTAATTATATATTTGTCTTGCGCCGAGGGCGGAAATTGTAGCGCCGCTCCATACGAACACCTCGGCGACGCGAGTCCTTTGTTGGAGACGAAGGAGGGTCTTCCGTTAGAGTGTCTGTCATCAACCACTTGGGGGCCGTCGTCAACTTGGGGGCCGTCATCAATTTGGCGGCCGTCGTCAACTTGGGGGCCGTCGTCGCCACCAACTCGCCTACCTCTTGTCGGCCTTTTCTGGGCGAGTGTGAGCCCTTCGGCTCTACTTACCCCCGGTGATCTCACCTCGCCTGGGCAAGCCGGGGTTGCCGAGCTCTGGCCCCTTGAGAGCTTGCCCGGGACTTAGACCATTCAATCCGGCTGATCGGCTCTTGAGAAACTGAGCCCGACGAATGCTGAGCTCCGTTCGACGAACTCCAAGCTCAGTTCAACGAACACCGAGCTCCATTCGACGAACACCGAGCTCCACTCGACGAATTGAGTGGACTGGGCGGGCTTCTCTCAACGCCTAGGCAAAACGACGTTGAGTGTCTGGCCTGGCGAGTTCTTTATGGAGCTGACACTCTCCGCCACTACCTACTTCTTGGCGAGTGCGGGCCCGGCTGGCCCTACTCACCTACCACATGTCGGGCTCGCCTGGGCGAGCCGGGGGCTGCCGAGCTCTAGCACCCTAGGTGCTCGCCCTTGACTTGAAAAAGGGGAGCCGACCGGTCTGGCTCCTGGCGACCCCACTCGCCGAATACGGGGTTGTACAATCGCCAGATCCGAACTATTGTTGGTTTTCTTGTTCCATTTCCGTTGTGCACAAGTGTTGCGACGTATAGCAAAACCCAACAGTAACCGCCCACAGAATATCCCGTAGTAGGGGAAATGCGAAGCCAAAAACATAATTGGGTTGCGTCTAGTAAAATTATAAAATAATATGCACATAATGCATCATAAATCGGCCTATAAATAGTGATCATGATGGTTATGGATTGCGGATAGCCACATAACCGTCATAACCACTCATGAAGCCTATAAATTGGGCCTCAGATCCTCCTTTATTTATCATTCTCTCCTAAACCGGAAAATCCTCCTACGAATTTTCTCTCTCCTTCCTCTTTCGCCTTCTTCATTTCCTCCTCCTCCTCCTTCGAAGATCTTCAAGCACTCCTTGAAGATCACCTTTGTCTTTGAAGCCTCCTTTGAAGATCTTCATCTTCTCCACTCGGGAAATCCTCCTACGGAATTTCTCTCTTCTACTCCTATGAAATTTCTCTCCCCTTCTCCTACAAGATTTCTCTCTCCTCTACTTATCTTCCTTATGCGCTCTAGAGTGCATCGCTTTCTTGTATGCTCTCACGCGCACCTCTTCCTTGCACGTCTCTTCCTCGCACGCCCCCGCAAGCTCTGCCACCCAGTGCGCTCTCACGCTCTTTTTTGCGCACTCTCACGCGCGGCTCTTTCTTGCACGCTCTTGTGTGAATCTCTTACCCATGCGCTCTCCTCCAACAAGCTCCTTGCGTGCTCTCCTTCGACAAATGCCCAGCGCACTCTCCTTCAACAAGCTCCTCGCATGCTCTCCTCTGGCAAAAGCTCCGCGCATTCTCCTATGGCAAGCTCCCAGCGCGCACTCCACCAACAAGCACCCTATTGGTTCTCCACCAACAGGTGCTCTACACTCTCCTCAAAAAAGCGCTCTGTGCGCACTCCTCCAGCAAGCGCCCTACGTGCTCTTTACCAGCAACTGCTCTGCACGCTCTCCTCCAACGAGTGCCCTGCGCACTATCTACCAGCAAGCGCTCCGCGTGCTCTCCTCCAACAAGTGCCCTACATGCTCTCTACCAGCAAGAGCTCTACGTGCTCTCCTTTAATAAGCGCCTTGTGCACTCTCTAACAGCAAGCACTCAGTGTGCTCTCCTCCCACAAGTACCATTCACGCTCTCCTCCAGCAAGCTCCTCGTGTATTCTCTACCATCTAGCGCTCTGTGTGCTCTCCTCTAGCAAGTGCAATGCTCACTCTCAACCAATAATCTCCCCACGCTCTCAAGAGAAAGCGCTCCATATACTTATAAGACAACCACATCATGCTTCTCCAAGAGACACTCAGAGACAAGATGTAGAGGATAAGGCATACTGAGCGTGCCCTAGATCTTCAAGCCCTAGACATCGGAACGAGTGCAGCAAGCTGTTCTCGCCTCCAAAAACTATCAGAGGACCCTAGAATACAATGATCGGGTCGCTTCCCGCAGCACACAAAGAAATAATTAGCTTTGCAAACGGTGGCATATCACCCTTCGAGCTCTCTCTCTCTCTCTCTCTCCCCAATAATTGTAACGAGAGACAGCTTGTCACCCACGAGTTCTTGAAATGGCCTTGTAACACCGCTCAGATCTAGTGGAGTTTTGGTTGTCACAGATCCGACCACGAGGGTTTTCACCCAGCTGATGGGTTTTCCCCGTAAAAAAATGCTTTGTCGGGTTTTCTCTCTCTGTGACTGATTGCGTGCTCGACCAATCTGTGGGCTATAACAGTTTAAGTTAATCCAGTCTGACCGGGAGTCGAGTTTGGCCGCAGTAATTTGATAGCGTCTTGGGAAGCAAGTTCCCAACATCCTCAGAATACACTACCATCAACACATTGGTACTCGTGACTAGAAACCATAGCGAGAGAAGCTGCTCGCACTATAGAAGGGGCGACCCTTGGGGGGCACATTGGTCCAGTTCCGTCTCACTTGCCTGTCAACATGCTTGAAGCAAAACTCGTCGTGCAGATATTCAAGGTCCCGGATCCCGTCTTTCCAGAGAAATTGAAGCTCGGTATCATAGCAACTGCCCTGAAGTAGCAGGCCTCCATGGGAGGCTCACACGTAAAGAAATTCATGACATAATTACTGAAGAGCATGAACATATTAGACAATATGCCACTTTGGCTGGTCTCTCTCTCCATCAGTGGTCGTCATTCGCACTTGAGGCTCAGGCACACCCAATCCCCTACGGTTTCAAGCTACCAAAGATCGAGGCATACGACGGAATGGGAGACCCGTCAGAGCATGCCAGGCACTTCGTAATCATGATGCAATTTTGTAGTGCCCGAAATCAACTATTGTGTCAAGATTTCCCGACAATTTTGAAAGGACAAGCTCGCACCTAGTTCATGTCCCTGAAATAGGGAGAAATCAAGGTTTTTGCAGAGTTAACACAAAAATTCACGGATCAATTCATTGACAGTCGTCGGATATTCAATGATCCTTCCAACATGTCCGGTATCCGTCAAAGTAAAGGAGAAACCCTTAAAGATTTCTTCTATCATTTCATCGTTGAGGCGCGATAAATCCCTGAGATAAAATCGGAGCTCCTACGAGAAATTATTTTTGGAGGGCTTTTCCCTGGTGACTTACACTCTGCACATGTACGAGAGACTATACCTAACTATTTTGATCTTGTCTGACATATCGACCCCTAGATTGTTGATGATGATGCAGTTGAAAACGACTATAAAATCATCCCATTCATTTCTTATATTTACGGGATTTCTAACGTTATTGATTGCTTTTCTTATAATATTTACTGGATTTCTATCGTTATTGATTGCTTTTCTTAATGCATACCTTGTTTGTAGCTTGTGTATGATGTGTTTGTCACGGGCTTTGTCTTGATTCAGAATAATCCGGCAAGAGCACTATTTGATACGGGTGCTTCACATTCATTGCTGTTTAAGGACTTCGTAGCTCGAATTGGAGTACCGAGTCATGTGACGACAGATCGTGTAAAGGTGTTATTATCGAATGGATGTTTGATGCTTGTGTATAGGGCTTGCGATGTGGAAGTTCAAATAGGAAGTCGAGATTTCTGTTTGAATGCGTCTGTGCTACCGATATCAGAATGTGATGTGATCTTTAGTATAGACTGGCTCTCGAAGCAGCGTGCCTTTCTTGATTGCAATTCAAAAGAGATCACACTGGGCCAGAATACCGAGCTTGTGACTAAGTTTGCTGGTATGCGAGGGGTGAGCGGCACCCTGATGTCTGTACTCCAAGTAGTCAATGCTGGTCGGAAGGGCGCGGAGTTATTCTTCACGCTGATTCAAGTTGTTGAGCCAAAAGCCAGTATGGGTGATGTTCTGATTGTATCGGAGTTTGCAGATGTGTTTCCCAAGGATCCTCCTAGGCTACCACCCCAGTGGGAGATCAACTTCACTATTGAGTTGGTGTTAGGTGCGAAACCTGTGGCCCGCTCACCATATCGCGTAGCGCCAAAGGAAATGACTGAATTGAAAGTCCAATTGCAAGAGTTATTGGAATAGGGGTACATATGCCCAAGTATGCCACCTTGGAGCGCACCTGTTCTTTTTGTGAAAAAGAAGGACGGTAGTTTGCGGTTATGTATTGACTATCATGAATTGAATAAGCTGACAGAGAAGAACAAGTATCTGATTCCACGGATAGATGAATTGTTCGATTAGCTAGTGGGATCAACCGTCTATTCCAAATTGGATTTGAAATTTGGATTTTACCAATTGAGGATTCGGGAAGGTGACATTCCCAAAACAGCATTTGGAACATGATATGGTCATTATGAGTTCACTGTAATGTCGTTTGGGGTATGTAATGCGCCATCGGTGTTCATGGACCTAATGCACCAAACGTTCCGAGAGTACTTGGACCTGTTTGTGATTGTATTCATTGATGATATCTTGGTGTACTCTCAATCTGAAGCTGATCATGCAAACCATTTGCGATTGGTATTGCATACCTTGCGGAGGAATAAGCTCTACACCAAGTTCTCAAAGTGTGAGTTTTGGCTGTCGTCGGTGGCTTTTCTTGGTCATATGGTAAGTAGAGAGGGCATAACAGTGGATCCGTCAATGATAAAAGCCATACAGGAGTGGCCGGTGTTGTCTTCGGTGGCCGAGGTCAGGAGTTTCCTTGGACTAGCAGGCTACTACAGACGTTTTGTTGAAAACTTCTCACGGGTCGCTTTGCCTCTTACCACATTAACGCGGAAAGATCAGAAGTTTGTTTGGATGCCAGAGTGCGTACGAGCTTTTGAAGAGCTAAAGAGTCATTTGACCACGGCGTCTGTTTTAACATCGCCATGTGGTACAGATGGCTATGAGATCTATAGTGATGCATTAGGGAGCGGCTTAGGCTGTGTTATTCTGTAGTTTGGAAAGGTGATTGCTTATGGCTCATGCCAGTTAAAAGTGCATGAGCGAAATTATCTCGTCCATGACTTGGAGTTGGCGGCGATGATCTTTGCGCTTAAATTGTGGCAGCATTATCTATATGGCGTAAAAGTGGATATCTTTACGGACCATGAGATCCTAAAGTACTTGTTGGACCAAAAGGATCTTAATATGCGACAACGAAGGTGGATGGAGTTTCTTGGGGACTACACCTTTGATATTCATTATACTCCCGGGAAGGGAAATGTGTCCGCTGATGCCTTGAGTCGTAGGACTCTGTCAAGGGCAAATTAGTTGCAGATGCATGTTGAGCGTTTGATCCAGGAGTTGGAAGCATTAGAGATTTCTTGTGTTGACAAGAATTCCACAGCCGATGTATGCTTAAACTGGACGGAGGTACAATATGACCTTGCGGACAGGGTTCGACGAGCAACGAAGCTGGATGAAAGTCTCCAACGCTATGCAAAGGATGGGCTAGATGGCCAATTCTCCTGGGGTGATGGACTTTTGCTGAAAGAGGGTCGTTTATGCGTCCCGAGTATGGGTAAGTTGAGAGAAGAAGTGATGTATGCAGCTCACTTTACAAAATAATCAAGTCACTCTGGGAGCACAAAGATGTTCAAGGACATGAAAAAGTTGTTTTGGTGGCCAGGACTAAAGAAAGACATAGCTTATTATGTGGCTAAATGTCAAACTTGTGCTTTGATGAAAGCGGAATGCCAGAAGCCCAGAGATTTCTTGAAGTCGTTACCTATTCCGGAATGGAAGTTTGATGATATTTCAATGGATTTTGTGCACGGGTTACTGAGATCTCAACGCGGGAATGATTCAATCTGGGTGATTGTCGATCGGTTGACTAAAGTGGCTCACTTCCTTCCGAACAAGAGGGACGATTCAGTGGAAAGTTTGGCAAAACTCTATGTGGAGCAGATTGTACGATTGCACGGTGTTTCCCGTAGCATCGTGAGTGACCGTGATGGGCGATTCACATCGAATGATTGGAGGCTAATCCATCAATTATTGGGAACAAAGTTAATGTTCAGTACGACCTTTCATCCCCAAACAGATGGCCAGACTGAGAGGACCAGCATAACAATGGAGGATATGCTCCAAATGTGCGCCCTGGATTTTGGTAAGAGATGGGAAGATCATCTCTATATGGTGGAGTTTGCCTACAACAATAGCTACCAAGCGAGCATCGGTTTGGCACCGTTTGAAGCTTTGTATGGTCGTAAATTCCGTACACCGTTAGCTTGGGCAGAAGCATGCGAATCCAAACTATATAAGCGTAAAGAAGTCGAAGAAGCTAACTCGACGATACGTTCTATTCAGGAGAGGCTACTGATAGCCCAGGATCGTCAAGCAAAATACTACAATGCCAAGCATCAGAACGTGGAGTTCGCGGTTAGCGATTGGGTATATTTGAAGATTAAACCCTTCAAAGGCGTGTCCAAGATTCAGCGTTTGAAAAAGTTAAGTCCGAGATATCTTGGTCTGTTTGACGTGATGGAGCGAATTGGGGAAGCTGCCTATCGGCTAGCTCTTTCGGCAGATTTGAGTGGATTGTGATAATTTCCTTTGCTAACAAGTAATAACTCGATGTGGATTCATTCTACACTCTAGTATAAACTATGTAGATGGGCATAAGCTAGATTGAATTAACTTTCAGGCAACTGCACCTATCAATCATAGTATAGGAGAAATCTACATCTCGTGTCGTATTCCACAGGGCCATTTCAAATACTCGTACTCACCCTCACTCTATTATCGTACCAACAATTAAAATTAATTTTAGATCTAAATTAACCTAACTATGACTATTTGGATAATTAAACATTGGGGAATTCAAGATGATAAAAAGTCGAAAGTTATGAGTAATTACATGAAATACTCATTCATTAACTCAATTTTACGTAATCATGGAATAATAAAACTATCAAATTTGTTGTAATGTAAAGGGTAAACATCTATCGAATTCTCTCTCGAGCAATTCAAGATCTAGACCTAAGTTAGTAAACTTTCTCTCGAACAATTTACAATACTCAAGTCTGCATTAGTGGAAACACCCTATCTACTACATACATTCATGAAACCTTATCTCTAAAATACCCTGAATCCATTTATCCGTATTCCAAGTATCTAAACAACATATCTCCCGATCATGAAATTTGAATTACAAAAAGATTCAACACCAAAATATGAACATGTAACTATCATTACAAACTTCCAATTTCTCAATCTAGAGATTTGCAATTCATGTAAACCAAATAAGCAATTCATAATTAGGAAAAATCTCTTTGGTTGCAAGCCTACATACGAACAAATTACCACAAATTCGATGAAAATAAGGCGATACATGATTAACAAATTGTTCCAAATTAAAGTTCATGTAAAATAAAAGATAACTAAAGTTGAATCACCAAGAGATAGGGAAGATTAAAAGAGATTAATGAAAAATTAAATGCATACAAAAATACCCTTCAAATCCTCCTTCTCTTGGATGCTCCACTTCGTGCTCCAGAAGTTCTCCCTAACAAAAACTGATCCAAAAGTCCCCTCTCATTTTTCTACAGGAATTTTATAGTCTCCTATCAAACAAAGTCGAACATGGGTACCAACACGGCTGTGTGTCAGGCCGTGTTGACGGTTCTAGAGCAGTTCCCCACGAATAGGCTTGTCTGGTAGTGGGTCGTGTCAGATGACACGGGTACTGACATGGCCGTGTTCTTCATATTCTCCAGATACGGGTTGGTCGGCAGTCGTGTTCAAATTTGATACGGGTAGGCACACAGGCGTGTGCCTACCCGTGTGAGTCTCTGTCTTCTGCGTCCAATTTCTTTAGTTCCAGGTCACATAGGACACGGGTATTGACATGGCCGTGTGTCTGCCCGTGTGCGCCAAATTTTTGTCCTATCATCAGCCATGTTGACTCCATGAACTCCTCTGTTTGCTTTAAGACTTTTAGTTCCATTGGTTGGCATTACCTGCATTAGAAAAATGAAAGGATAAATATATAGCTTAATACAAGGAGTAACCAAAAATCCTAACTGTGCTCTCCTATTCATGATAAGACAATTTCTCAACTAATCTTGCGAAATTACTACACAAGGAGGCAAAAAATAGTGGACATGATTACAATTATGATAGTAAAAGGCCTATCATAATCGCACTCATCAAATACCCCCAGACTTAGATGTTTGCTTGTCCCTAAGCAAACTAATTCAAACACTTGGGTTACCAATACATAATTTTATCTCCGCATACTGGTTGCTATGAATTTAAATGGGACTTTGATGATGTAATCGTATAGGAAATAGTTTAGCAGACGTTTCTAAGTATAAATTTATCTTAAAATTCCTCGAATATATCTTTTAACTATCTTTCACTCTTTTCTAGAAATAAAGGTATAGTCATCTATGACAAATGTGAGGAGAAAATAACAATCTCAATAAAATACGTATTAGTATTTCAAAACTTATAAGTACCCATATTGATAGTCATGAGCTTACCCTTTTCACACCCTCTCCACGGCACTAGTTAGACTTAGTGAGGTCGGATCCTTAGGACTTGTATTATGGTGTAGCCTTTTTGGCTTAGGATAGAAGATTATATGGGAGCTAATCAAAGATAAATTTAATGGATTTTGTTTTCTTTTCTTTCACACCTAAATCTCAATTGAGCCTTTTGTTGGAAAATACCTTAACATATGTTAGTGTTATAAAAACACCCACAGACTTTGCAATTAGTATACTTCCCACATTTTTGAAGGATACTCTAAATATTTATTCTTCTTAACCAAGAGGCCATAGTAGGGATCATTCCGAGTGGGTGCAAGTATACACGCACTCAGGCCAAGTATCACTATGTCTTTTTTTCTCTTCTTTTTTTTGGGTTCATAGTAGGGATCATTCCGAGTGGGTGCAAGTATACACGCACTCAGGCCACATATCACTACGAACAAACTCATTCCATGAAGAGCTCAATGATAGGTGTGCTAATAGGTAAGGATTTGGCCTTGGTGACTTTTAGTGGTAGAGTTTCAAAAGGATAGGGATTAGGTCCAAATTGGGTGTGCAAGGGTATAATATTTAAGGTTTTGGGTTTGCAGGGCTCAAGCTATCCAAAAGGAGGCCTAAGTCATTTCTGCCCTCACTAGTTAACTTATGCAACATTTTTGAGGATCGATAGAGGGTAAGTGCTAGACATCAATAGAGAGTATCTTTCATTTTAATTCCCTAATACCAAATTATAGAAATGTTACACTCATCGACTCACATTACTATAGATAATTATATTTTCTAAAATATAGTGATTGATAGTTAATAATATAGAGGATTAATCTTAACAATAAATAATATAGAGAAAATTAAGCTAATATATTTCTATACTTAATTACGAATCAACAAAGTTGAAACCTCTATGGGTCTACATTAATTCATTTTAATCAGCGTGCGAAGTTAAATTAAATAGTGATAATCCCAACTGAATGAATAGTGAGAGCTTAAAAGAGTAACAAAAGTGAATGAAAAAAACTTTCTTAGGGGGTATAACTAACTTGAGTGTTATGATAGCAAAATTATTATCAATTATTACCATGTCCATCACAACAATTATAAAATGGAAGAAAGAACATCCACCCCAGACTGAGAATTTGTGAAAGAATTAGTGCCTAACCACCTAGAGGGGGGTGAATAGGTGTAATTCTTATTTTTCTTTTAAGGCAGAAAAGTTATTCAGTTAACTAATAATAAACTGCAAATTCTACTGCTAACACAGCACAGCAATCACAGAAACAATCAATCACAGAGTGCACATAGTTTTTATAGTGGTTCCCCAAGGTTTGGGTACATCCACTTTCCCCCTTCGCCTATCTAGCAGTGTACTATATTCGGCCTAACTTCTACACTTCACCTCAGATCCTCAGATCTTACAACTCAGAACCCCAAACAAGGCTCCTACAACTCAAGAAATATGCCCTACCTCAGCCTTCAACAAGGCCTACAACTCAGAGATATATATCTCCTACAACTCAGGCTCTCAGCCCTACCTCAGACTTCAACAAGGCCTACCACTCAGAGATATAAATCTCCTACACTCAGCCTTTATAAAATATGTTTATAGCTCAGATCTATACAAGATCCTACATAAATTTGATTAAACAAAGTTTATTACCACCACCCTGAAAGAGAGAGAATGGATGGATGGCTTCTTGATCAGTTCTTGAAAGAAACTGATGGCAGAGAACAACCTCCCTTAGCTTTCTTCAAAGCTTCTTGAATCTGAACTCAGTAGGGTTGAATCTCCTGTGAAGATGATCTTCAATCAGCTTCCTTCTTGATATTCAGATCACAATCTGAATTCTTCTTAGCAGCCTGGTTCAGTAACTGCACTTCTTAGATGGAGCTCTCTCTCTCCAACTTCTTAGATCTTCTGTCGAAAGTCTTCTTCTTTTTGTGTTGTTAGATATCTGTGCAATCTTCAATTATTTATTCTCAATTATAATTGATCACTTTCTGTTGAAGGAGAAAGCCTTTATATAGTCTTTCTCCATGATAACCGGCTGATCCGGTTTCTAACAAACTTCTGACAGCTTTGACAGTTGTAGTAGACCGGTTAGAAATGGCAGCTGTCAAGTCATCCAGTCACTTCTTGAAAATATTGTCTCTGTCTGAAAGTATCGAGACTGATCTTCATTATGTGTCGACACAAGTAGACTCAGTGTCGACACAAGTGGACTAAGTGTCGACACATGCCTTGGTGGTGTCGACACAGCTCCTTTTGTTGTTGTAACAGCTTCTCGACACTGCTTCTTTAGAATGTGTCGACACTGATTCTGTGTGTCGACACAAGCCTTCTTTTCTTTAACTTTGTTGGAACTTGCTATGTGTCGACACATCTCCTTTGTGTCGACACAAGTACTTATTTACTTTAACATTGTTGAAGCTTTGCTGTGTGTCGACACAAGTCCTGTGTGTCGACACAGTTGATGTTGACAAATACTTCTGTGTGTCGACATTGCCTCTATGTGTCGACACATTTGATGTCGACTAAGTATTCCTATGTGTCGACACTGCCTTTTGGTGTCGACACAGATGATGTCGACTTTTCTTCTCTGTGTGTCGACACAGCCTCTTGGTGTTGACACAGTTGATTCTGGTGTCGACTAAGCCTTTCCAAGTGTCGACACAATTAACTCCAAATGTCGACACAGCTTTTCTCCAGTGTCGACACAAGCCTTCATAAGTGTTGACACTGCTTCTCTAGGTGTCGACACATGGACTTAGAAATTTTTCTGCATTTCCTGCAATTACTTAACCTGCCATAAAAACTCAAAACACATCAAATACACCTTGATGTATATCATTGAGAAGGGTGAGGCTTCTTCAAATCTGGTACACATTTTCCAATGTACCCAACAATCTCCCCCTATTTGGAAAAGTCATAACCCTTAGTCAATGATATACACCATACATAACAAATACACAATATGATGTATAACAGCATTATATGACAGGGTAATTTCTTAAACAAAACATATAAAACAGATCATCACAGAATAATAATAATGTTAATCACAGAACAAGCATTAATCATGTTTTGCTTCAACTACAAAATTTTCTTTAATAGAAGTTTACATAGATTTTAAACACTAAATTTTACAATGTGATAAAATCTAGTAAATCTAATCTAAGGCTGCTCTGGCTCCTTGATGACAATGCCCTTGTCTGATTGAATCTTGGCTTGAACTGGAACATCAGTGTCATCAACTGGCTCCTTGCCCTTTTGATCTTTCTTCTTTAGCTCTTCAGCCCTTATCTTTTGTCTTTCAAAATAGTGATAAGGCTTTGGGAAATATTTGCTAGGCTCATGTGCATTAGGAGGTAGCTTCCCAAGTTTTGCCTTCCTTCTATACTGTACAATAGCTTCTTGCTTGGCTTCATGTTTTCTCCATTCCTGTTCAGAGTACCATTTGCCCCTTTCTAGGGTATTGTCCTTTGCAGCTTTCCAAGCAGTCAGTATAATATTTCTAGATGTTGGGCTCCACTGCTCAAAATCTGGCTTTAATTCTGCCTGTTCTCTGAATCTCTTCTTGGACAAAAGAGTTTCTTGCTCTTTCAATACTGCCTCTGGCACAGGCTTATCTACTTTCTCAAGAAGAATATTTTTATTACCCTCAGGAGGGCTGTACATAGATTGTACTTCTTGATGAATCATCTCAAAATCTGCTGGGGGATAGATTACTTGAGCAACTTCAGCTTGCTCACCTCCAAAAATAGCAGGGTGTATTCCAGATTCAGCCACATTGTCATCATCACAAAGGGGTGGATATCCAAGTGTAGCTCTGATGCTATTGGAAATCCATTTAGCATGGTCAGATCCAGCTTTGACTAATACTCTCCCCCCCCCCCCTTTATGACTTCTCTGGCCACATGATCCCTAAGATCATCCTTCTGAAATCTGATTTGTTCATCCAGAAAATTAACACCATCCTTATAAAATCCCTTTAACTTTAGCAGCAGTCCAGAAATAGTCTTTTGAGACAGCTCAATAGTTGTTTTAACAGCAGTTATGCCTTCCTGGAAGTCCTTATCAAACTTCTCCTTATCAAACTCTGGCTTGGCTTTAGACTTATCAGCATGCTGGGCTGTTGCAATATTTTTCAGTTCTGTAACAATTGCATTATGGGATGCAGTCAGATTATCATTCATTCTCAGTTGATTTTCTAAGACATAGCCTTGCTTGACAGCTATATCATCAACTTGTGTCTTGATTTTCTCTTGGTGTGTGGCTAGGAAAACCACAGCATTTCCACCCTTATGGAAACAATCAGTCATTTCTTTCTTATTTTGATTCACTTCAAATCTTATTGACTTTATATCTGCTGCCAAGGAGAGTTGTAGATCTTTATGTGTCTCATCCATATACTTCTCCATGGCAATCCTTTGCTCATCCAACTTGACTTGCAAGGCCACCAATAATGAGCTTGTAATCAGCTGTTGGGGCAGGTTATGGAGCAACAGTTTTAATGCCTTCTTGTAGCTCTGGCTTATTCTTTTGAATACATGTAGCTTCCTCTTCTTAGCTCTTAAAGCTTCTTCAACCTCAGATGCTAAGGTACTAGCTATGTCAACCCTTTCCTTAGGACTTGGAGGCAATTCTTTCTCAGTCCTTGGTAGCTTCCCCTGAGTCCTTTGCTCCTCCTCAGTTCTGGTTTGCACCTCATCATTCCTTGCAGTCTCTCCCTGAGACCTTATATGCTCCCCCTCAAGGTTAGCTTGGCCCTCCTCAAGAGCAGTTTTCTCCCCCTGAAAACCAGCATGCTCCCCCTCAATATTAGCTTGCACTAAATCAAGAAACAGCTCCTCTAAGGTAAACTCTTGTTGAGTAGGATCTTGAGGTACTACAAACTCAGGATCATTATCAGCAGCAGATGTATCTTTCATGACAACATCTTGTGGTTGACTATGTAGTTGTGTTGGCTGGTCAACATCAATCAAAAAGTCAGTTAGTGTCTCATCTTTATCAATAAGAATTGATTGATTCACCTCTTGAATTACCTCAAGGATTGTCTGTGTAGCCATCTCACTCTCCAGGTGGGTTGGCTCTTCCTCAATATGAGGCTCCCCCTGCACTTGTGCTCCATCTGCAGGGTCTTGTGCAGGAACTTCTTGGGCTGTAGATTTCTCAGGAACCTCATGTCTTTCCTCATCAGGCATGTCCTTAGTTAATACCCTATCCCATCTTGAGATAATCCTAATGTACATCCTCCTCATGTGGTTAATTTTAGAACCAGCTGCTTGTTCTATTACTTCTGGAATAGTTCCAGCTAAGTACAGACTCATAATTCTACCCAGATTGGGCTTCTTCATACTTTCTTTAATCTTCTCAAAAATAACTGCTGACCAATCAGTTTTTAGTTTAAAGATGATCCTGGTCATTAAGCTGAACATATGAGCTGATATCATATCATGCCCCCTGGCTTGCACAGAATCACCTTTCCTACCACTTCAGACAAGAACTTTCCTTGCATATTCATGTCTTTCCTGTTAAATACTGAGCCAATCTTCATGGTGGAATCCAGTCCACACCATTGAAGTGCTTCCCTTGTCTTAGATGCAGGTACATCTTCCTCTTCTTGAGTTCTTGGTAGTTGAAGAGTTTTTCTCAAGCTTTTCAAAGTAAGTTTGACTTTAGCTCCCTGAACTATTGATTTGATCTTTAATCCAGTCGAATCTAAAGTTGCAGCGCCATAGAATTCTAGGATTTCCTTCTTCCAAATCTTTGTTGGTTCAGAGACTAAAAACTCCAACCCATTCACAGTAATTAGGGTTAGAACATTCTTAATTTCTCGTTCCGCATGGTCAAATGCGTTGCGTACTAGCTCATATCCTTCATTGACGTTCTCTTCAGGCTTGGGCGCCATTAGGGTTGAGTGAAATCTTGAATTTAGATGAGAGAGATGTCGACACAAAGTTTTTAGTATCGAAACTATAGAAAGCGTGTCGACAGACAATGGTGTTGACCTATTTATACCTTTCTAAAAACGAAGGTGAAAAGGCACGTTATAATCCTCTAAATGTGTCGACACTGTTGAAAAGTGTCGACACTGACTACTTAAGTATCGACAATGGTGTTGACTACTATGTGTCGACACCAATATAGTCGACAGAACTTATGTGTCGATACTTATACATCTGCGCTCGACGATTAGTCGATACTCCACTCGACGAAATCTGTGTTGAACCTAAGTATCGACACCAACTCTGGATGTGTCGACACCTACTCTGGATGTGTCGGCACTACTTCTCTGAAGTGTCGACACAGATTTTCTAGATGTGTCGACATCATTTCTCTGGAATGTCGACACCACTTCTATGTGTCGACACAGACAATTCCTTGTGTCGACACCATTTTACTTAGCCAATTTTGTTAAACTACTCTATGTTCAACATTCCTAATTCAATTTTAAACTTATTGAATTTAATTTCATCTACAGGCTTAGTAAACATATCTGCAATTTGGTAATCTGTTTTAACAAATTCTAGTGAGATGTCCTCTTTCTCTACATGTTCTCTAAGAAAATGGTATCTAATTTCTATATGCTTAGTCCTACTATGTGAAACAGGATTATTAGCTATAGAAATTGCACTTGTAGAATCACAAAGCAAAGGTGTTCTACTTACTTTAATACAATAGTCTTCTAGCTGGTGTTG
Source organism: Platanthera guangdongensis (assembly GCA_039583875.1). Classification (NCBI taxonomy): domain Eukaryota; kingdom Viridiplantae; phylum Streptophyta; class Magnoliopsida; order Asparagales; family Orchidaceae; genus Platanthera; species Platanthera guangdongensis. The sequence continues at coordinate 62,254,590 of CM077165.1, forward strand.
AATCCATAACAGCTGTGCATAGCAACTTCCTGCTGCCACATATTCAGACTCAGCAGTGGATATTGCCACACTAGTCTGCTTCTTACTGCTCCAAGACACGAATCTTCCACCTAGAAATTGACAGATGCATATAATACTTTTTCTATCTTCCTTGCAACCTGCAAAATCTGCATCTGAATATCCTGTCAGTAGAAAATCTCCATTCCTAGGGTACCAAAGGCCTAGATTAGGTGTGCCCTTAAGATATCTCAAAATCCTTTTCACTGCAGTCAGATGAGATTCTTTAGGGAAGGATTGGTACCTAGCACAGACACATGTAGCATACATGATATCTGGTCTACTAGCAGTCATATATAGGAGGGAGCCAACTATCCCTCTATATAAAGTTTCATCCACAGGTTTCCCTGCATCATCTTTGCTAAGAGACGCACTTGACCCCATAGGAGTTCTCATGGTAGTGGATGATTCCATACCATACTTTTTAATTAACTCCAGGGTGAACTTAGACTGAGTTATGGACAAGTCATCTTCAGTCTGTCTTACTTGGAGACCCAAGAAAAACTTAAGTTCTCCCATACTGCTCATTTCAAATTTTCCTTGCATTAGTTTTGCAAACTTTCTACAAAGATTACTTTCAGTAGACCCAAATATTATGTCATCAACATATATTTGAACTACAATAATCTTTCTTTTAGATTCCCTAAGGAATATAGTCTTGTCTATTTTTCCCCTTGAGAATTTGTTCTCAATGAGGAAACTAGATAGGGTTTCATACCAAGCCCTTGGGGCTTGTTTCAACCCATACAAAGCTTTCCTAAGTCTAAAAACATAATCAGGTTTGAGAGGATCAACAAGACCTGAGGGCTGCTCTACATAGACTTCTTCTTTTAGATTTCCATTCAGGAATGCTAATTTTACATCCATTTGGAATACCTTGAAACCTTGATATGTTGCATAAGCAAGGAACATCCTAATTGCTTCCAGTCTTGCTACTGGGGCAAAGGTTTGATCAAAGTCAATACCTTCTTCGTGCCTATATCCTTTTGCAACAAGTCTTGCTTTATTCTTCACAATGATCCCATTCTCATCCAATTTGTTCCTAAAGATCCACTTTGTTCCAATGATGTTGTGGTCTTTTGTTTTAGGAACTAACTTCCAGACCTTGCATCTTCTGAACTGATTCAGCTCCTCTTGCATGGCATCAATCCAATGTGGATCTAGAACAGCTTCTTCAAATTTCTTTGGTTCCACTTGTGATAGGAAGCTGGAGCAAAGAACTGTGCTCAGATTCTTGTTTCTTGTTTGCACTCCTTATCTTGGATCACCAATTATCTGAATTGTTGGATGATCCTTTAAGTGTCTATTAGCTAGAGGTAGTCTATCTTCAGGTTGAACACCTCCAGCCTCTTCATTAAGCTGCACCTCTTGGTTTTCTTCAGCATCTGGAGAGTCTTGTACTCCCCCTGGACAGCAACCACCATTTTCCACTTCCTGATTTGCAGTAGAATCTTCTGTAATGGTAAGCTTATCCATTCTCTCATTTATACCTGTAGAACTGCAAGCACTACTTGGCAACTCACAGTTAATCAGTCTTGTTTCATCAAAGACTACATGTACAGACTCTTCTACAACTTGAGTAATCAAGTTGTACACCCTATAAGCCTTACTATTGTTATTGTACCCAACAAAGATCCCATCCTGGGATTTGGCAGCAAACTTGGTTAGATAAGACTTGTCATTGTTAAGTATATAGCACTTGCAACCAAAGATCCTAAAATAGGATAAGTTTGGTTTTCTGCCCTTCACAATCTTATAGGGAGTCTTTTTGTGGCTCTTGGTTATAGAAGTCTTATTGATCACATGACATGCAGTGTTTACTGCCTCAGCCCAGAAATATTCTGGGAGAGAAGTGTCACGCAATAGAGTTCTACCAGCCTTTATCAATGTTCTATTCTTCCTTTCAGCAATATCATTTTGCTGAGGTGTTCTAAGTGAGGAAAATTCTTGAAAAATCCCAAATTCTTCACATAATCTTGTCATACTCTCAGACTGAAATTCAGTGTCATGGTCACTTCTGATTTTGACCACTGTACTGTCCATTTCATTCTGAATTTGTTTGACAAAATTATATAAAATACTTGGGGTTTCAGATTTTTGTCTCAGAAAGAACACACATGTATATCTAGAATAGTCATCAACCACCACAAAAGTGTAGACCTTCCTACCTAGACTATGAACTGGCAAAGGACCAAAAAGATCCATATGCAAGAGGTATAGACACCTCACTGAATCCTTGTTTTCAAGGCTATGAAAGGTGGATTTGGTCTGCTTGCCTTATTGACAAGCTGAGCATATCCCATCCTTTATACACTTAACTTGAGGACCATTCCTCACTAACTCTTTACTAAAGAGTTGGCCAATAGTCTTATAGTTAAGATGGGCCAGCCACTTGTGCCATTTAACACAATGAAAGGCTCTCTCATCAGCTACAAGATAAATAGGAGAAACATTGTTCTCACACACAAAGTTAAGATAGTAAACATTTCTCTTTCTATATCCTGTCAATATGACCTTTTGATCACTTAACCTTTTGATATGACATCCATTCTTAATAAATGAAATGTCATATCCTAAATCACTCAACTGACTTATGCGTATAAGGTTGTGTTTCAAACCCTTCACATAGGCCACTTGAGAGATAGTAATCTGATTATTAGAAATGTTACCAAATCCTTTGATGATTCCTTTTTCTGAACCACCAAAGGTTACTTTAGGGTCATCCATGATAGGTGTGTAGTCCTTTAGCAATCCCCTTGTTCCAGTCATGTGACTGGAACATCCACTGTCCAAGTACCATATAGGGGCATGGCCACTTGGACTCACCTGCAATAAAGACTACTTAACCTTAAAACCCAAATAAGTTTGGGTCCTTGGTTCATGTTAGTCTGAAATTTGACAAATCTGCCTGTAGCTCTTCTAGCAGATAGATTGCTACTCTCCTTGACACTGGAATTGTGCCAACAATCTAAGGCAAAGTGGCCTACCTTGCCACAACACCAGCACTCAAACTTGTTGTACCTTTGTTTAGGTACAACCTTTGCTGAATTGTTTACAGCAGTTCTCTTGTTTTGAGCTGGAGCTTTGCCTTTCTTATTGGACTTAGCAGCCCATGATGTTCTCTTAAACCCCAATCCAGCCTTACCCTTTTGAGGTACAAACTCATCAATCAAGGGTAATACAGATTTAGGTTTAGAAAAACTAGCCACAATCTCTTTCTCTTTCTGAAGTTTAACCTCCAGATTTCTAATCTGATCATTCTTGAATGTGATTGTGCCCATTTAAATAACAGTTATGTTTTTCAATCTGGCAATCTCATTCAGTTTTTGATCCAGTAACTTCTCTGAATCTAATGCAGCCATCTTAAGATCTGCAATTTCCTTAGCCTGAGATTTGGCCAGGTTTTTGCTCTTCTTAAGTGCCTACAATAAATCTCTATATTCATCTATCAGCTGATGAATATCACCTTCAGACTCAGACCCATCCACATCACTTGATGCAGATGTTGCTGTCTCTGACTCAGTACTGCAATCTGAAAGATATTGTACCTTACTAAGACCAGGCTGATCCTGGCACTTGTCTTCTTCTGACACAGCCATCAGTCCCTTGCACTGATGGTCTTCTTGTTCATATATAGAGTTCAGCACCTGGAGAAACTCTTCTTATTCATCTGCTGCATATAGACCAATGTAGGCCTCAGCTTCAGATTCTAACTCTGAAGTAGATTGGTCTGATAAGGTCTTATCCTTCTTAGCAACAAAGGATTTCTCCTTCTTGCTCTAGTGTTGACTCTTTTTTTTATCTGCAGTCTCTTTTCTTTTATCCGGACACTCAGCTATAACAAATCCAGGCCTATTACAGCAGTAATAAACTATCATGGATGTTGTAGATTTTCTTGGCTTAGACCTGCTCATTTCCTTCCTGGATGACTTCCTCTTTTGATAATACTCATCCTTAGGCTGAGATGTAGAAGGCTTAGACTTCCACTGCTTCTTCTTCAGGAATCTCTGAAACTGTCTTGTAAATGCTGCAAAATCTTCATCTGAGTCACTGCTGTCTGAATTCTGGTTGTTTGAATTATCTGAAGCAGTTTCAGCAACAATCTTAGGAGGTGATGGAGAGATCCTCCTATTTTTCTTAGTGGCTTCAACCTTGAAGTCCACAGACTTTTCTCTATGCTCACCTTTTGCACTTTTCTCTTCCTCTTTCCTTGTCATTAGCTGCATCTCATATGACAGCAGTTTTCCAAATAAGGTTGGTGGAGAGATATCTGCAAGTTTGGCCACTTCCCTAATGGCACAAATCTTAGTGTCCCAATCCTTTGTCAAGGATCTTAGGAATTTATCATTCAGTTCATATGTACTGAATATTCTACCATAGGACATCAGCTCATTTACAATCCTATAGAACTTTTTATAGCACTCAGTTATACTGTCAGACTTTCCTTGTCTGAAACTCTAATATTCCTGGTTAAGCATAGATTTTCTATCTTTTCTTACTTCTTCAGAACCCTCCATGTAGACTATTAAAGTATCCCACATTTCTTTGGAGGTCTTGTAGTGAATCAAATTTTGAAAGGTTGCATCATCTATGGCACTAACTATGATATTCTTGGCTCTCTTATCCATAGTTGCCAAGATGATCTCATCCTTGGTCATCTCAGAATAATCCTTGGGAATTCTTTGGTTTGCATCCAGAATTGACACATTCATTGGAATATAAGGACCTTCCTTTACTGTGATGTAGATCCTTAGATCAGAAGCCTCCATAAACAGTCTGACCCTTTCTTTATAGATGCCAAATATCTCCTTTCTGCATATGGGTAATTTCATAGACCCTAGCTCCTTATGATTTTCACCTGAACCCATTTTCTTGATTCTTGAATCTTCCTTATGGATCAACTCAGACTGTTAGGTCTTTCTTTGAGGAACCTCCCTCTGATACCACTTCAAAGAATTAGTGCCTAACCACCTAGAGGGGGGGTGAATAGGTGTAATTCTTGTTTTTCTTTTAAGGCAAAAAAGATGTTCAGTTAACTAATAATAAACTGCAAATTATACTACTAACACAGCACAGCAATCACAGAAACAATCAATCACAGAGTGCACACAGTTTTTATAGTGGTTCCCCAAGGTCTGGGTACATCCACTTTCCCCCTTCGCCTATCTAGCAGTGTACTAGATTCGGCCTAACTTCTGCACTTCACCTTAGATCCTCAGATCTTACAACTCAGAACCCCAAACAAGGCTCCTACAACTCAGGCAATCTGCCTTACCTCAGCCTTCAACAAGGCCTACAACTCAGAGATATCTATCTCCTACAACTCAGGCTCTCAGCCCTACCTCAGCCTTCAACAAGGCCTACCACTCAGAGATCTAAATCTCCTACACTCAGCCTTTATAAAATAGGCTTACAGCTCAGATCTATACAAGATCCTACAGAAATTTGATTAAACAAAGTTTATTACCACCACCCTGAAAAAGAGAGAATGGATGGATGGCTTCTTGATCAGTTCTTGGAAGAAACTGATGGTAGAGAACAACCTCCCTTAGCTTTCTTCAAAGCTTCTTGAATTTGAACTCAGTAGGGTTGAATCTCCTGTGAAGATGATCTTCAATCAGCTTCCTTCTTGATATTCAGATCACAATCTGAATTCTTCTTAGTAGCCTGGTTCAGCAACTGCACTTCTTAGATGGAGCTCTCTCTCTCCAACTTCTTAGATCTTCTGTCGAAGGTCTTCTTCTTTTTGTGTTGTTAGATATCTGTGTAATCTTCAATTATTCATTCTCAATTGTAATTGATCACTTTCTGTTGAAGGAGAAAGCCTGTATATAGTCTTTCTCCATGGTAACCGGCTGATCCGGTTTCTAACAAACTTCTGACAGCTTTGACAATTGCAGTAGACCGGTTAGAAATGGCAGCTGTCAAGTCATCCAGTCACTTCTTGAAAATATTATCTCTGTCTGAAAGTGTCGAGACTGATCTTCATTATGTGTCGACACAAGTAGATTAAGTGTCGACACAAGTGGACTAAGTGTCGACACATGCCTTGGTGGTGTCGACACAGATCCTTTTGTTATTTTAACAGCTTCTCGACACTGCTTCTTTAGAATGTGTCGACACTGATTCTGTGTGTTGACATAAGCCTTCTTTTCTTTAACTTTATTGGAACTTACTGTGTGTCGACACATCTCCTTTGTATCAACAGAAGTACTTCTTTACTTTAACTTTGTTGAAGCTTTGTTGTGTGTCGACACAAGTCCTGTGTGTCGACACAGTTGATGTTGACAAATACTTTTGTGTGTCGATACTGCCTCTATGTGTCGACACATTTGATGTCGACTAAGTATTCTTGTGTGTCGACACTGCCTTTTGGTGTCGACACAGATGATGTCGACTTTGCTTCTCTGTGTGTCGACACAGCCTCTTGGTGTCGACGCAGTTGATTTTGGTGTCGACTTAGCCTTTCCAAGTGTCGACACAATTAACTCCAAGTGTCGACACAGCTTTTCTCTAGTGTCGACACAAGCCTTCATAAGTGTCGACACTGCTTCTCTAGGTGTCGACACATGGACTTAGATATTTTTCTGCATTTCCTGCAATTACTTAACCTACACATATAAACTCAAAACACATCAAATACACCTTGATGTATATCATTGATTAGGGTGAGGCTTCTTCAAATCTGGTACACATTTTCCAATGTACCCAACAATTTGCAATGTCCTCATTGCAATGTAAAGTGCTGAAAAAAGTAATTTCACTAAGAATAGAAGATTACATGAAAAACTACTATCATCAAAATAGAAGATTACATGAAGGAACCAGGAGCTGACATGAGATCATATATAATATCTAAAATACACTAATAGAAATAAAGAAATACTATAATAGACAGATACATGTCAAAAGTAAGGCGGCTGGTCAGTCTGGTCGTCTGGGAAGTGTGGCTGTCCAGGAGCTGCCGGCTCTCTAGGAGCGATCCCCAAGTGGTCCCTGATCTGGATGAGGAGGTCCTCCGTCCGCGTCTGCGCCGCCTCGATATATTGTAAGCGCGGTGAGAGCTCGGTGTCGAAGAAATGCCGGAACTCCCGTGAATACCGCGAATGAGGTGGAGGGGGAGCAGTAGAAGACTCTCTCTGATCATAAGTGGAATGGGGCGGAGGCACCAGAGGCACATCGAGGTCAGGATCCACCTCGTCGTCAGTGTCGTCCAGCGCGTGCAGTCCACTCCTCGCAATAGAATATGTGATGCCTCCCCGGCCTTGACGGGCGGGGATGAGGCGGAGGGATCGAAGGTTGGCCATCGTGATGGGCACGGTCTTCGCGACCACTGTCATCGGGGGGAGGGCTGATAAGATGCCCATGTTCTTAACCAAGCGAGTGATGTAGCGTGATACACAAATAGACCCTATGCGGGGGGTGTCAGCCTGGTGGAGGATGAACTGGGCGAGCAGGAAGCCTAGGTGGAGAGGATAACGAGACGACATGCTATAGAGGTACAACAAGTCCTGCCGACTGACAACGCCGGAGCTTTCGCCCCGGTCGCTCAAAGTACGGCTCAGGAGGTGGTGAATGTAATGGAGGGCGGGGGAATACAACTGGGATGCCTTTGACCTCTTGGCCTCATATGGACTAAGGTCAAAAGCGAGCAGAGCCCAGATACCGCCGGCAAGATCACGAGAGGGGAGGTTGAAATGAAGGTCGGAGTAAGAGGCACTAAAGAGGAAAGACGCCTCATACACCCCTAGGTATTGGGTGAACTGGAGTAGGGTAAGTGTGTAAAAAGTGCCCCCTACTCGAAAGGATATGACCCCCTCGTGCTCGCGAGCAGAATCAATGAGATTAGGCCTAATATTTAAGTAAAATGAGGACAGGAACTCGAGTGTGAGTTCCTTAAAGCCTAACTCTTCTATCACAAAGAATTGGTCCCAACCCAATACAAAAATTAATTCCTGGACATCCCCCGCTAAATTTATTTCTTCTAATACACTCCAATCAATGGTGTGGATGTCTTGAAATTTATTTGATTGGAGGCAGTTGTAACGGGAGGAATGCGCAGGATCGGTGAAGACTAGCGGCACAACAGCATCGCGTCGCTCCGTAGATAGAGCCTAGAGCTCCGGTCGACGACGGCGACCGCCTTGGCCTCTTCCGGAAGACATTATCTATGGAGACAAGAAAAAGATTTTTGTTATGTTTAGTTTGAAAATGAAAATGGGAGAGTAAGAACGTGGAGAAAAGAGCGGAGAGGGAGGAGAAGTAGAGTAAAATCATAAATAAAAAATGGTTACCACGGAGGGAAAATTGAGTAGAGGAGGCGAATCCGCGAATTTTGGAGGCAAAGAACACTCAAACCGAGCTCTGGTCTTGGAAGAAACAGGAAGATTGGCTATAATCAGGAGATGGAAAGGAAGGAGAGGACACGGCCCCTATATATAGTAGGCAAACACGGGTGCGCACACGGTCGTGTGCGTACCCGTGTTGAGGAATCTCAGCCTCATGAAACACGGGCTGTGGGGGGTCATGCGGTCAAACTGATAGGAGACAGTGCGGCAGGCAGACACGGGCCACAACACGGTCGTGTGTGGACCAGTGTCATATCTGGCACAGTGCATTAAAACACACGGGTTGGTGGGCGACACGGGTGTGTACCATCCAACACGGGCGTGTCGGTTGTGTCGACACAATGGTCTCGACGATCGTTGAGCGAAGATACACGGGCGTGTATCATCCGACACGGGCGTGTCGGATGTGTCGACACAGTGGTCTCGACGATCATCGAGCAAAGAGACGCCATATGACACGGCCAGACACACGGGTTGGTGTGAACCCGTGTGGTGCTCAGGATGAAATCGTCCTATTCTAGATTTAAGTGATGAGCACATGGCCACCCACACGGGCGTGTGGTGACCCATGTGCACCTCTAAAATTCGAATTCTTCCTTAGGTGAAATTAATTAGAGAAATTTTTTGTTTTTATAACGTAAATTTTTTCTTATAACTATACTTATACTAAAATATTTAGAACTTATGAACATTACTATATTTTTCATAATACTAATCTAGACGGAGGCGGGTCTCTTGACGAGCGAAGTTTTTAGGGAGCTCACCATAATAGGCTTCAGCCGGTGTCCATTAACTTTAAAATCTCCCTTCTCAGGGTGGGTAAGTTCGATGGTGTCGTAGGGGAAGACTTCTTTAACCTTGAAGGGTCCGGACCACTTAGACCTTAACTTCCTTGGGAATAAACGAAGACGAGAATTAAAAAGGAGGACTTGGTCACCTTTCTGAAATGTCTTGGGTTTGCGAAGGTGACGGTCATGAAATAGCTTGGTCTTCTCCTTATAAATCCGGGAGTTCTCATAGGTCATGGTTCTCCACCCATCTAACTCGTTAAGTTGAAGTTTACGTTTCTCCCCTATAGAATTAGTATCAAAATTCAAAGAGTATATCGCCCAATATGACTTATATTCTAATTCTATAGGCAGGTGACAGGATTTGCCATAGACTAATCTAAAGGGGGTGGTCCCTATAGGTGTTTTGAAGGCGGTCCTATATGACCACAAACAATCATTAAGTTTTCTAGACCACTTCTTCCTATTCCCTTCTATAGATTTTTCTAGGATCCTCTTAAGCTCTCTATTGGAAACTTCAACTTGACCACTAGATTGTGGATGATAAGGAGTGGCTATCCTATGTGTAACTCCATACTTTTCCAATACTTTATCTAGATGCAAATTATAGAAATGTGAACCCGTATCACTATTAAGTGCACGTGGTGTGTCAAATCGTGCAAATAAGGATTTTAAAAATCGGACTACTACCCTACTATCATTAGTAGGTAAAGCTTGTGCTTCAACCCACTTCGATACATAATCCACAGCTACTAAAATATATTTATTCCCAAAATAAACTGGAAATGGTCCCATAAAATCAATCCCCCACACATCGAATACTTCACATTCAAGAATATATTTTTGTGGCATTTCATGTAATTTAGAAATATTACCTGCTTTCTGACAAGACTCACATGAAAGCACATACCTTTGGGCATCCCTGAATAGAAGGGGCCAATAAAAACCAGAATCAAGAACCTTTTTTACCGAGCAATTTGCTCCATAGTGACCACCGGCAGGGCCTGAATGACACTGCTCCAAAATTTTTCAACCTTCCTCCACTGATACACACCTTCGTATAACGGAATCTGCATATATCCGAAAAAGAAAGGGGTCCTCACAAAAGTAATATTTCAAATCAGAGAAAAATTTCTTTTTCTGCTGATATGAAAATTCTTTTGGAAGAACCTTAGCTACAAGATAGTTTGCATAATCCGCAAACCATGGATAATCAAGATGTATATTTGTAGATATGGCAAATAGTGATTTCTCAGGAAATGTATCAGAAATTTCAGATTCATCTAACATTGATCATAGTGGATTTTCTAAACGTGAAAGATGGTCTGCCACTAAGTTTTCTGCTCCTCGTTTATCCCTAATTTTTAAATCAAATTCTTGTAATAAGAGAACCCAACGGATTAAATGAGGCTTGGCTTTCGCCTTGGCTAATAAATATCTTAGGGCAGAGTGATCAGTATATACTACCACTTTAGATAATGTTAAATAAGATCTAAATTTATCGAAGGCGAATACCACTGCTAGGAGTTCTTTTTCTGTAGTTGTATAATTCTCCTATACATTATTAAGTGTTTTGCTAGCGTAGTATATATGATGAAAGTGTTTGTTTCGGCGTTGTCCTAAAACAGCCCCTATCGCAAAACTACTAGCGTCACACATGATCTCAAATGGTTGATTAAAATCAGGCGCAATCATAATAGGAGAATTAATTAATCTCTCTTTTAAAAACTCAAAGGCATCTAAACACTCTTGTTCAAAAATGAAAGGTGTGTCTTTTTCTAACAGCCTGGTAAGTGGTTTAGCTATTTTAGAGAAGTCCTTAATAAACCGGCAGTAAAATCCCGCTTGTCCTAAGAAACTTCTCACTGCCTTAACGGAGGTTGGCGGTGGTAATTTTTCGATGGTCTCAATTTTCGCTCTATCTACTTGGATTCCTTGGCTTGAGATTTTATGGCCAAGCACTAACCCTTCCTTGACCATGAAATGGCACTTCTACCAACTAAGCGCTAGGTTAGACTCCTCACGCCTCCTAAGAACTTTCTCTAAATTATCCAAACATAGATTAAATGAGTCGCCAAAGACAGAAAAATCATCCATAAATACTTTCATGATATCCTCAACATATTCGTTAAAGATGGCTAGCATGCACCTTTGAAAAGTGGTGGGTGCATTACATAACCCGAAAGGCATACGTTTATAGGCAAATGTATCGAATGGGCAAGTAAATGTTGTTTTCTCCTGGTCTTCTGGTGTTATAGGAATTTGGAAGTATCTAGAAAGTCCATCTAGAAAACAATAATAGGAATGTCCTGACAAACGTTCTAATATTTGGTCAATGAAAGGCAGAGGGAAATGGTCTTTCCTAGTGACATCATTTAATTTCCTATAGTCAATACAGACACGCCAACCTGTTACCGTTCGCATAGGAATTAACTCATTCTTATCGTTAGCTACCACTGTTAGGCCACCCTTCTTAGGAACGACTTGGACAGGACTAACCCATGAACTATCCGAAATAGGGTATATAATACCAGCATCTAACAACTTAACAATCTCCGCATTGACTACCTCTTTCATATTCGGGTTTAGCCTACATTGCGGTTGAATAGAAGATTTATAGTTTTCTTCCAAAAGAATTTTGTGAGTGCAAAAACTAGGATTAATATCCTTTATATCAGATATTTGTCATGTTATTGCACCTTTACATTTCTTCAAGACAGTTCTTAATTTATCTTTTTCAGTATTGGACAGATTAGAGTAAATAATAACTGGATAAGAAGAATTAGTTCCTAAGAATGCATACTCAAGATGATCCGATAATTTTTTAAGTTTGACTATTGGTGGATTCTTAGTATTATTCTTAAGAGCTTCATGATCTCCTTGAGTAATCAAACTATATTCAGTCGTCTTATTCATCGCCACACTATTATCTAGAAAAAATAAATGTTCAACAATATCTTTATTTTTTCTTCTTCTAGATAGCAGTTTGTAATACAAATTTCTAAAGGATCTTTACAATAAAAATTAGAATTTATAGAAGGCATAACATTATCAATACCATGAGAGAAATAGCAATAATCATCATTATCTAAAGATTGTTTCATAGTATTACCAATTTGAAAAGTGATTTCATCTTCTCCTACTCGCAAAACTAATTTACCATCAAAAACATCAATAAGCGCTCTAGAAGTAGCTAAAAATGGACGACCTAATATAAGTGGTACTTCAATATTTTCATCCATATCTAGAATAACAAAATCAGCAGGAAATATAAACTTATCTACCTTAACCAATACATCCTCCACTATTCCTCTAGGATACTTAACCGATCGATCTGCTAGTTGAATACTCATTCTAGTTGGGCTAAGTTCTCCTAGACCTAGTTTCAAATATAGTTTATAAGGCATTAAATTTATACTTGCTCCTAAATCCGCTAAAGCTTTATTTACTTGCAAATCTCCAATTAAACATGGAATTGAAAATGAACCGGGATCCTTAATTTTTCGTGGTAATTTATTTTTCAAAATAGCAGAATATTCTTCACTAAGTGTTACTAAAGATAATTCCTCTATTTTCCTTTTATTAGAAATTAAATCCTTAAGAAATTTCGCATACTTAGGCATTTGAATAATTTCATAAAAAGGTAAATTGACATGTAATTGTTTAAACATAGATAGAAATTTACCATACTGCGCATCCATGCGCTCCTTGTTAAGATTTGCTGGGTATGGTACTATTGGTTGATACTCCATCGATTGCACGTTCATCTCGCTTGGTCCTTCGCCGCTAGACTCCACTTGGGGCGCTTCCTTCGTAATCCTTAGGTCTTGTAACTCCTTTCCGCTCCTCAATTGAATGGCTTTTGCATGCTCCCTAGGATTTGTCTCAGTATTTCCCGGAAGTGTCCCTTGTTGTCTTTCAATAACCATCCTTGCAAGCTGTCCAATCTGATTCTCCAAATTCCGAATCGAGCCATCTTGATTCTGGAAGGCTACATCGGTAGTTTTCATGAACTTGGTGAGCACATCTTCCAATGTAGGCTTCCTTGGTTCCGGTTGTTGTTGTTGTCCAAACATGGGTTGCTTCCCTTGATTGTCTTGTCCTCCCCAAGAGAAATTGGGGTGGTTCCTCCATCTAGGATTGTATGTAGCACTATATGGGTTATTCGCTTGATTGAAAGGAGGTCTCATATTGTTACCCATATAGTCAACATGCTCTTGTACTGAGGTTCACAACTAGGCATTCCACTATATGAAGGGTCCCATTGTTGAGGTGCCATGTAGGGTGATGCTAAGGCAAGGTTGTTCATCTTTTGGTGAAGCTTCTGCACTTGAATGGCTAAGGCGGTGGCAGCATCCACTTCATAAATTCCTGCAAGCTTGCTAGGCTTTTGTCTTACAGTAGTCCATTGATAGTTGTTCATCGTCATGTCTTCTATCAACTGCTGAGCCGCTTCAGGTGTCTTTTTGTTCAAGGTGCCTCCACTAGCCGCATCAATCATCTGTTTAGTGGCCGGATTTAGACCATTGTAGAAGGTCTGAATCTGAAGCCATGAAGGTAGAGCATGGTAGGGACATCTCCTCAAAAGGTCCTTGAATCGTTCCTATGTGTCGTACAACGATTCGGATTCCAATTGCATGAACGTAAAGATGTCATTCCTTAGCTTTGCAGTCTTTGTCGGTGGGAAATACTTCATCAAAAACTTCTCAACCATCATATCCCAAGTAGTAATCAACCCTCTAGTGTTAGGAAGTAGAGACAAGAAGCGAAAAGACTAGAACAAGAGAATAAACTTTTGAATAATTGAAATTTTATTATCCAAAAAAGATATCATTTACAAAGGTATGGCCTCCCTTATATAGAATGGAGGAGATAAGAAAGAGAGTATACAAACAATGTGGGACTAAACATTTACAGGCTGAGCGGCTAGAATAATGGAGACCGATCAGGCCGCGCGGTTAGACAGATGGGATAACCGCTCGGCAACTCCAGCAGGATAGAACAAGCCGTAGAGTGAGACCGCCAGACCGCCCGGTCTACAAACCGCTGGATCAGACCGCTAAGCCGCTCGGTCTACAAACCGATGGATCAGACCGCTAAGCCGCCCGGTCTAATACTTCAACACTCCCCCTCAAGCTGGAGCATAGATATCAATCATGCCCAGCTTGTCACAAATGCGGAAGAAGGAAGTAGAAATCGGCTTGGTGAAGATATCTGCCAACTCCTTGTCAGAGGTGACAAAAGGAGTACAAATCTGTTTCTTCAAAATCTCCTCCCGAATGAAGTGACAGTCAACCTCTATATGCTTCGTTCTCTCATGGAAGACCGGATTTCTGGATATGTGTATAGCGGCCTTGTTGTCACAGAACATAGGGAGAGGACAATCATATACCTCGCCCAGGTCAAGCATGAGAGCCCGCAACCACTTTAACTCACACGTAGTTGACGCCATACTCCGGTATTCTGCTTCGGCACTGGATCTGGAAACAACAGACTGTTTCTTGCTTTTCCAACTCACGAGATTACCTCCAACAAAGGTACAGAAACCTGACGTGGATTTACGATCGCCTTTGTCATCCGCATAACTTGAGTCTGAGTAGGCCTCAACTCTCAGATGGCCATTCTTCTGGAAGAGTAACCCTCTGCCCGGTGTTGCTTTGATATACTCTAAAATCTTCAGGGCGGACTGAAGATGACAGTCCCTGGGAGCTTGCATAAACTGACTGACCTTTCCTACAGCGTAGGCGATGTCGGGTCTAGTCACCGTGAGATAGATGAGTTTGCCTACCAAACGTCTGTACCGTGTGACATCAGATAGAGGAGGCGATTCATCCGTCCACGTTTTGTCTTCTCCAACAGCCATGGGAAGATGAGCTGGTTTGGCACCTGTCAAGCCTGCTTCTCGAAGAAGATCAAGGGCATACTTCCGTTGAGAGAGGACCAAGGAGTCAGGTTTCCGCGAGATTTCTATCCCCAAAAAGTATTTTGGGGGGCCCATATCCTTCGTGACCAAGTGCTGACGGAGGTGCTTCTTCGTCAAGTCCACCCCATCTCGGTCATCACCCGTAAGGAGAATATCATCCACATATACGGCCAAAACCACCAGTCCCGAGGCCGTTTTGCGAATGAATAAGGAGTGATCGGCCGAACTCCTTTGAAAACCGATGGTTGCCACAATACCACTAAACTTTTCGAACCATGCCCTAGGGCTCTGCTTGAGGCCATAAATGGCCTTCTTCAAATGACAGACACGTGTCTCCCCCTGAGCAACATACCCAGGAGGTTGCTCCATATAGACGTCCTCCTGAAGATCGCCATAAAGAAAGGCATTCTTCACATCCAGCTGAGAAATAGCCCAAGCCCGGTTAACAGCCACAGAAAAGAGAACCCGGATGGTGCTGAGGCGAGCAACTGGAGAGAAGGTATCGAAGTAATCAACGCCATAAGTCTGAGTAAAGCCCTTGGCCACCAGCCGGGCTTTGTAGCGATCCACAGTGCCGTCGGGGCGAAACTTCACAACAAAGACCCAGCGACAGCCAACCACATCAGTGCCCACGGGAGGAGGAACCAGGGTCCAGGTACCCCGTTCAGTAAGAGTAGCCATCTCCTCATCCATGGCAGACTTCCAATGAGGGAGAGAGAGAGCCTCCTGGTAGGTACGGGGAGTAGAAGTGGCAGAGATAGCCAAGGCAAAACACCTGCGAGAAGGAGAAAGCTGATCATAAGAAACAACAGCCGTGAGCGGGTGTTGAGTACACGCCCGCACCCCTTTGCGAAGGGCAATGGGAACATCCAGATCATCGGGAGCGGCGGCGACAGGAGCGTCAGCGACCGGAGCGTCCGTGGCGGAGAAGGCTGGCCCGGGACTAGAGAGAGACGGCAGCGGAGAGGAGGGTGGAGGGGTAGGTGGGGAGACGGACTGGGAAGGAGTGGGTGGAGGAGGAGACGAAGGTGGGAAAACGGGGAGAGGTGTGGAATGAACGGAGATATCAGAAGGAAGAGAAAGAAGAGAAGAGGAAGGAGAGAAATAGGAAGCATTTTCAAAAAAGGTCACGTCGGCGGAGACAAACTGCTTGCGAAGAAGGGGGTCAAAGCAGCAATAGCCTTTTTGAGTGGTAGAGTACCCCAAAAAGACACACTTAGTGGAACGGGGGGAAAGCTTGTCGCGGGTAGCGGAGGGAGCGTGAACAAAGGCCGTACAGCCAAAGACACGGAGAGGAAGAGGAAAAGGTTCCTGGTGGGGGTAGAGAAGGGAGAAGGGAGTCCGGCCGTGGAGGACCGTGGAGGGAATGCGATTGATGAGATAGCAAGCGAGGAGCACAGCGTAGCCCCAATAGGAGCGAGGGACGTGCATCTGCGTCATGAGAGTACGCGCAACATCAAGCAGGTGACGGTTTTTATGCTCCGCCACCCCATTCTGTTGGGAGGTGTAAACACAAGTCGTTTGATGAATGAGGCCGTGTTGGTGAAAGAATGCGGAGAACTCATGAGACAGATATTCCTTGGCATTATCAGAACGTAAGACTTTAATCGAAATAGCAAACTGAGTCTTAATCATAAAGTAAAAAGATTGCCAAACAGAGAATAGTTCAGAGCGATCCTTTAAGAGATACACCCAGGTACAGCGAGTAAAATCATCGATAAAAGTTACAAAATAGGAACTGCCCCGACCAACAGTGAGGGTAGGAGCAGGACCCCATACATCAGAATGAACAATATCAAAAATGCGAGAGGAGCCACGGCCTTGCTTTGGTGGGAAGGAGGAGCGATGATGTTTGCCAAGCTGACACGCATCACAGTTGAGCGGAGAACTGGTGGGAGGTAAGTGGGGCAGAAGCTGACGAATAAGCCGGGGAGGAGGATGTCCAAGACGAAGATGCTACTGAAGGAGATCAGCAGAGGAGGAGTAGGCAGAAAGAGCAGAAACATTGTCGAGGAAGTAGAGGCCGCCGCTCTCAGTCCCAGTAGCAATCGTCCGCTGGGTCCTCGGGTCCTGAAAAGAACAAGTAGTGGGAGTGAATAAAACGGAGCACTGAAGTTGCCGGCATAAAGTGGTAACTGATAACAAATTGCACGGGAACTTCGGGACATAGAGGGTATCCTCCAAGCAAAGCGATGGAGTGAGGTGAACCATGCCCGTCCCATGAACCGGAGACGGGGAACCATCCGCCACACGAACTGGGGGTAAGCGGTCATGGGTCTCCAGACGGGAGAAGCAATGAGGGTTGCCCGTCATATGATTGGTGGCACCGGAGTCAATCAGCCATTTACCTTGGGTAACGACGTGGGCACTACCTGACGTCGTGGCCACAGAGGCAGACGGCCTAGAAGAGGCGGAGGCCGAAGGAGCATCACCGGAAGGGCGAAGATGAGGATGTTTCTGCCAGCAGCGATCAACAGTATGGCCAGTACGACCACAGTGAGAGCAGAAGAACCGGGAGGAACCCCGTCCGCCGGAGGAGCCACGGCCACTCGGGCCCCCCCGCTGAGCCTGGTGTGCAAAGGAGTCCTGCGAAGGGGGGGAGGCCAGCAGAGGCCGCTGGAGGAGAGAAGTAACGGCGGCAATGCGGGCCGCAGTGGCATCCAAAGTAGGAGATTCCGCCTCACCCAAGATCTGCTGGCGGATCATATCATAAGAGTCCGGATGACGAAGAAGGTAACAAACAACCAGGAGTTCCTGGAAGTGTTTGTGCTGGTCGGCCAAGTCCGCAGAGAAGGGGCGATTCTGGAGGATTTCAGCCCAAGAGCCTGGACCTGCTGATAAGCCGCAGCGGGGGACATGGAAGGGCGGGCGAAGAGGTCCGCATAGAGAGTATAAATGCGGGACGTCTGGCCCCCCTTAGAATAGAGAGCAGCGAGGTGAAGCCATGCGGCCTTGACCGTCTCATCATGGCGAATGACGGGAAGGCACTCATCAGAAAGGCTGTTGGCCAGCCAGGTGCGAACAAGAGCATCACTCGCATCCCAGTCATCAAACTCAGGAGAGGTGCGAGGAGGAGGGTCATCGGTGAGGTGATGACGCTTGCGTTGAGAACGAAGGAGAAAGGTGAAAGAAACGCTCCAATCGGGATAGTTGGAGCCCACAAGCTTGGAAAGGGTGCCAAGGTTACCCGAAGGAGGAGGAGGAGAAGGAGCTGCAGGAGTAGTGGTGAGACCGGAGGTAGTCATAGAACCCGGAAGCAGAAGAAGCCGCACGATCAGAGGCGGTTAGAAAAACAGAGGAAGCCGCGCGAACAGGAGCGGCTAGAAAGAGGCACTGCGGGGAAGAGGTCGCGCGGACTGAAAAGGCCGAGCGAACAGAAGAGAGGAGAAGAGCAGGTGACCGCGACCAAGATGCGGGTAAGAAAGAGACAACCCGCACGGTCAGGCAGATCACAGCAGCGGCAAGAAGGCGGGCAAAGGCACTGCGGGGAAGAAGTCGCACGAACTGAGAAGCCCGAGCGAACAGAAAAGAGGAGAAGAGCTGGCGACCGCGACCAAGATGCGGGTGAGAAAGGAACAACCCGCACGGTCAGGCAGATCACAGCAGCAAACCGCGTGGAGAGAGACAACACACACGCGGACAGGGAAGGACCGCAGCGACTAGGAAGTCGGAGAGGCAAGAAAGAACAAGAGGCGCGGCGACAACTAAACAGGTCGGCGCGACAAAGAGAAGAAGGAGAGGAGAACCAAGAAGGAGCAAGCCGCGCGAACAGGTCTGCGGACAAGAAACAAGCCGCGCGGATAGAAACAAGCCGCGCGGATAGAAGAGAGGGCAAGCCGCGAATCAAGTCGCAGAACGCCGAAAAGAAGCCGCGAACAACAGAGGGCGCACAGAATCAGGAGGAAATGACCGTGTCCTCTGATACCATGTTAGGAAGTAGAGACAAGAAGCGAAAAGACTAGAACAAGAGAATAAACTTTTGAATAATTGAAATTTTATTATCCAAAAAAGATATCATTTACAAAGGTATGGCCTCCCTTATATAGAATGGAGGAGATAAGAAAGAGAGTATACAAACAATGTGGGACTAAACATTTACAGGCTGAGCGGCTAGAATAATGGAGACCGATCAGGCCGCGCGGTTAGACAGATGGGATAACCGCTCGGCAACTCCAGCAGGATAGAACAAGCCGTAGAGTGAGACCGCCAGACCGCCCGGTCTACAAACCGCTGGATCAGACCGCTAAGCCGCTCGGTCTACAAACCGATGGATCAGACCGCTAAGCGCCCGGTCTAATACTTCAACATCTAGGTAATGAGTTCAACCACTGCTTCGCCTTATGCCTTAACGAGAATGGAAACAATCGCAATCGAATGGCATCATTGGAAACACCATTGATCTTGAATGTATCACATATCTCCAGGAATCCGGCCAAGTGGGTGTTAAGATCTTCATCTTGCAGGCCATCATACTGGACATACTGTTGAACCATCTGTATGACACTAGGCTTCAATTCGAAGTTATTGGTGACTATCGGCGGTCTAACGATACTTGACCCAGTTCCTTGGAGGTTAGGTCTAGCAAAGTCAGACATAGTTTGCTCATTATGGTTGGCCATGGTATCCAAATTTTTCGGATGATTCTCTCCTTGGTTAACTGTTTCTTCTTCTACTAGTTCGTTTGAAATATCTGTGGTATTAACTCCCACATCCCTTTGGTTGGTGTTATGGATAATTCGCTCTGGGTCAGGATGAAATGGTGCTAGCCCAGAATTTCTGCCCCTGGTCATAGACTAATAGACTACAAAACAGAGATTAAGCGATATAATTATTCCACAACTAATTTATAATTATATATTAATAAACAAAAATTGGTAGATTAATAAAGTTCAGGCTTTCAAAATAATGAAATCGAGTCCCCTGCAACGGCGCCAAAACTTGATGATTTCCTTTGCTAACAAGTAATAACTCGATGCGGATTCATTCTACACTCTAGTATAAACTATATAGATGGGCATAATCTAGATTGAATTAACTTTCAGGCAAGTGCACCTATCAATCATAGTATAGGAGAAATCTACATCTCGTGTCGTATTCCACAGGGCCATTTCAAATACTCGTACTCACCCTCACTCTATTATCGTACCAATAATTAAAATTAATTTTAGATCTAAATTAACCTAACTATGACTATTTGGATAATTAAACATTGGGGAATTCAAGATGATAAAAAGCCGAAAGTTATGAGTAATTACATGAAATACTCATTCATTAACTCAATTTTACGTAATCATGGAATAATAAAACTATCAAATTTGTTGTAATGTAAAGGGTAAACATCTATCAAATTCTCTCTCGAGCAATTCAAGATCTAGACCTAAGTTAGTAAACTTTCTCTCAAACAATTTACAATACTCAAGTCTGCATTAGTGGAAACGCCCTATCTACTACATACATTCATGAAACCTTATCTCTAAAATACCATGAATCCATTTATTCGTATTCCAAGTATCCAAACAACATATCTCTCGATCATGAAATTTGAATTACAAAAAGATTCAACACCAAAATATGAACATGTAACTATCATTACAAACTTCCAATTTCTCAATCTAGAGATTTGCAATTCATGTAAACCAAATAAGCAATTCATAATTAGGAAAAATCTCTTTGGTTACAAGCCTACATACGAACAAATTACCACAAATTCGATGAAAACAAGGCGATACATGATTAACAAATTGTTCCAAATTAAAGTTCATGTAAAATAAAAGATAACTAAAGTTGAATCACCAAGAGATAGGGAAGATTAAAAGGGATTAATGAAAAATTAAATGCATACAAAAATACCCTTCAAATCCTCCTTCTCTTGGATGCTCAACTTCGTGCTCCAGAAGTTCTCCCCAACGAAAACTGATCCAAAAGTCCCCTCTCATTTTTCTACTGGAATTTTATAGTCTCCTAGCAAACAAAGTCGAACATGGGTACCAACACGGCTGTATGTCAGGCCGTGTTGACGGTTCTAGAGCAGTTCCCCACGAACAGGCATGTCTGGTAGTGGGTTGTGTCAGATGACACGGGTACTGACACGGCCGTGTTGTTCTTCATATTCTCCAGACACAGGTTGGTCGGCAGTCGTGTTCAAATTTAACACGGGTAGGCACACGGGCGTGTGCCTACCCTGTGAGTCTCTGTCTTCTGCGTCCAATTTCTTCACTTCCAGGGCACATAGGACACGGGTATTGACATGGTCATGTGTATTCGCCCCGGTATAGTTTTAAGCTTTTGGGAGATTTTGCACTCTCGGTGGCCAATTTTGACTCTAGCTCGGAAACATACTAGTAGGGGGAGGAAAAATCTACCTCCCCCCAGTGGCCCTCTTTTGGGGGCGGGTGCGGCAAGTTGGCTAACACCAGCCCCCGTCCCGATAGGTGCCTGGCGGCTTGGTGGGGCGAGACCGGCCGGGGGCCGGGGTCTCGCCCCTGCTCCTTCTAGCCTGGCGGCCTGGTGGGGAGAGACCGGCCGGGGGCCGGGGTCTCGCCCCTGCTCCTTCTAGCCTGGCGGCCTGGTGGGGCGAGACCGGCCGGGGGCCGGGGTCTCGCCCCTGCTCCTTCTAGCCTGGCGGCCTGGTGGGGCGAGACCGGCCGGGGGCCGGGGTCTCGCCCCTGCTCCTTCTAGCCTGGCGGCCTGGTGGGGCGAGACCGGCCGGGGGCCGGGGTCTCGCCCCTGCTCCTTCTAGCCTGGCGGCCTGGTGGGGGGAGACCGGCCGGGGGCCGGGGTCTCGCCGCTGCCCCTTCTAGCCTGGCGGCCTGGTGGGGCGAGACCGGCCGGGGGCCGGGGTCTCGCCCCTGCCCCTTCTAGCCTGGCGGCCTGGTGGGGCGAGACCGGCCGGGGGCCGGGGTCTCGCCCCTGCTCCTTCTAGCCTGGCGGCCTGGTGGGGCGAGACCGGCCGGGGGCCGGGGTCTCGCCCCTGCTCCTTCTAGCCTGGCGGCCTGGTGGGGCGAGACCGGCCGGGGGCCGGGGTCTCGCCCCTGCTCCTTCTAGCTTGGCGGCCTGGCGGGGCGAGACCGGTCCGAGGCCGCGGTCTCGCCCTTGCCCCCCTGCAGTTTTACCTTCTTGCCCTCGGGGGGAATTCCCTCTTTACCCCCCGGCGTGGCTGTTTTCTATTGGCCCGAGGTTTTCTGGGTGTAAGGGTATTTCGGTCTTTTTACCCCCAGGACTTGGAAAACTATAAATAGACCCCCTTGGGTGCCTTGGAGAGGGGGCCTTTTCTTAGCTTCCTCCTCCCTTAGCTTCTTCTTGGTAGAGTAGAGAGAGCTCTCCAAGGCGCCTAGCCTAGCCCTTTGGTAAGGGAGGGGAAGAGCTCAGGTAGCCTTCCGGGTGTGAGGTGGGACCTCCGTGCTAGAGCCGAGGGTCTGTTCATAGTCTCCTAAGTCTCCGGTCCGTGACGTTCTCTCGAGTGTAGTAGGTGTGAGGTCACCCCTTTCCAGGGACCCCAAACTCCACAGAGGTCAATTTTGGCTTCAACACTTTGGTGCGGTGAGCGTGGAGAGTGACCAGCACAGAAGATCTCAGGAGAGTGTCATGACGGGAGGTCAGGGAGGTAGTGATGATCTCGGCGAGCTCCCCAGCTCAGGACCCTTTGTGGGGAGGCAAGAGTTCATGGCCTCCATCCAAGGCATCATGGAGATGCTGCGAAGCATTGCTCCCCAGGGTGGCAGCTCCACCCCGACCCCCCAGGAGCTAGCTCCCCCCTCTACGAGTCGACTCCCAGGGGTCTAGGCGAGATGACCCCAGCGGGGGGAGAAGGAAGCGCACCAGGAAGAAGGCCCGGGAAGGAGAGGATGGGAGATGGGGTCGAGCGAGACCTCACTGGCCGGGAGTTGTTCTCTAGCCCGGCGAGTGCCAACCTCTCAGGCGAGCAGGTTGCGCGAGTGGAGGTGGAGAGACCACCCCTTAGGGGGTCACCTTTTAGCGAGCTGATCATCTCAGCACCCGTTCCCGAGGGATTCAGAGAGCCAGACATGGCTTACTATACCGGGAAGGATGACCCCGTTCAGCACCTGCAGTGGTTCGAGGACGCCGTCTCCATCAGGCCGATGACGGATGCCTTCAAGTGTCGCCTCTTTGCGATCACGTTGAAGGAGAAGGCAAGGGACTGGTTCCATCAACTCCCTCCAAGGTCAATCTATGGGTTCGAGGACTTGAGCCGGAGCTTCCAGCTTCGCTTCTCCACCTCCAAGAAGCGGAAGAGGAGTCCTGAGTCCATCTTCCTGATAAGGCAAGGGGCCGAGGAGTCGCTGGCCCGTTACGTTGATAGGTTCCAAGAGGAGATCCTGGAGGTCCAGGAGATGTCAGGGTATGCTCTCTAGATGGCCTTCACCGTTGGGCTGAAGGAGGGCTTCTTCAAGATGAGCTTGACTCGGAAGGCCCCCCTTTCCTTCGAGGAGCTGATGGAAAGGGCGGCTGAGGAGATTGCCATGGAGGCAGCCAACCCTACATTTGCCAAGAAGTTGGCAAAGCTGACAGAGATGGAGGCAAAGGAGCAAGGTGGCTCGAGGCCTCAGGAGGGGAGAAGGAGAGAGGAGCGGAGAGTTCAGGAGGGTCCGGAACCAGGTTGGAGGCAGCAGGGAGGACTCGCTCAGGGCCCGGGAAGAGGTTACGCCCATGATGGGGGAAACTTCCATGGGGGCCAAGGGAGGTTCAACTTCCAGAGGCAAGCCCCTAGGCAGCTCCTACCCCCACCACAGCAAGCGATGGAGATTGGTCGAAGGGAGAGGAGGAACCGCGAGGGAAGGAGAAGGGTCAGGGTAGAGTTACCCTACTGTGACTTCCATCAGGTAGAGGGGCACGCCACGGCTACCTGTCCCGAGTTCCTGGAAGTGAGGGGGGCGAGAGGTCCTGCCCAGCCGCAGCCACCGGTGCGGGTTGAAGAGGTTCTGCCCCAAGGAGGGGGTGATGATGTTTGTGAGGACCGGGTCGATGTCGGACCCCGAGGCGGTATAGCGGTGATCCATGGTGGGGTGGGGATTGAGGCCACTCGGAAGGCAAGCCTCCATGTCATGTATCGAAGGAGCGTCGCCTCAACCTCCCAGACCCCGCCCCAGGAAGAGAAGGTCACCTTCTCGGTGAAGGACCTGCCGGATCATGAGGATCCGTTTTGCGATGCGCTGGTCATTCAGACGGCCATCGAGGGCTACAGCGTCTCCCGAATCTTGGTGGACAACGGGAGCTCCGTCAACGTCGTTTTCAGGAAGGCATTTGAGGAGATGAAGGTAGATCCAAGGAGGGTGTTGGCCTCGGACGGACCCCTGTTCGGATTCTCAGGAGAGAGGAAGGAGGTCGAAGGTGGAGTAGGACTCCAAGTAAAGTTGGGAGGGGTCTCAAGAAACTGCCGGTTCGTCATTGTTGACGCTCCGAGCAGCTACAACGCCATCTTCGGAAGGCCCCTCATCAGCGCCTTCCGTTGCGTGCCATCTTCCTTCCACCAATGCATCAAGTTCAACTCCGGAGGGATCCAGGTCAGAGTCAAGGGAGACTCCAGGATGGCAAGACAGTGTTATGTCACGGCCGTCAACACCATCTCTTGGTTGGCCAAGGCAGAGGAGATGGATAAGATCATGGAGAGCCTAAGCAGGATGGAAGTGTCCGGTGAGCAGGAAGCGGATGGCGACCACCAGGCCCAGACCCCCTGAAGAAGCCTCGTCCCGGTAGAGTCCTGTATTTTTATTATGTTGTATTGAGTCCAGCCCCCGACCAGCTGAGTCGGGGGGGTCATGTAACCCATCTTTTTCCCCATTTGAGGATGTAAGATTTGCTAAGGACTGATTGAGATGCTTAGTTCTTTTGCTCTGAGACGGTCCCGCTGCCCAGGCTCTCACTAGCTGGGCAGGGCCGGTGGTACCCCTCGTTGATGCCTGGTAGTCTCACCTCGAGATGGATTCCGCTGCCAGGCTCTCACCTAGCTGGCAGGGCAGGTTGATCTCTCGGAGGGTGGGAAGGTCTCACCTCGAGATGGATTCTGCTGTCAGGCTCTCACCTAGCTGGCAGGGCAGGTTGATCTCTCGGAGGGTGGGAAGGTCTCACCTCGAGATGGATTCCGCTGTCAGGCTCTCACCTAGCTGGCAGGGCAGGTTGATCTCTCGGAGGGTGGGAAGGTCTCACCTCGAGATGGATTCCGCTGCCAGGCTCTCACCTAGCTGGCAGGGCAGGTTGATCTCTCGGAGGGTGGGAAGGTCTCACCTCGGGATGGATTCCGCTGCCAGGCTCCCACCTAGCTGGCAGGGCAGGTTGATCTCTCGGAGGGTGGGAAGGTCTCACCTCGGGATGGATTCCGCTGCCAGGCTCCCACCTAGCTGGCAGGGCAGGTTGATCTCTCGGAGGGTGGGTAGGTCTCACCTCGGGATGGATTCCGCTGCCAGGCTCTCACCTAGCTGGCAGGGCAGGTTGATCTCTCGGAGGGTGGGTAGGTCTCACCTCGGGATGGATTCCGCTGCCAGGCTCCCACCTAGCTGGCATGGCAGGTTGATCACTCGGAGGGTGGGAAGGTCTCACCTCGGGATGGATTCCGCTGCCAGGCTCCCACCTAGCTGGCAGGGCAGGTTGATCTCTCGGAGGGTGGGAAGGTCTCACCTCGGGATGGATTCCGCTGCCAGGCTCCCACCTAGCTGGCAGGGCAGGTTGATCTCTCGGAGGGTGGGAAGGTCTCACCTCGGGATGGATTCCGCTGCCAGGCTCCCACATAGCTGGAAGGGCAGGTTGATCTCTCGGAGGGTGGGTAGGTCTCACCTCGAGATGGATTCCGCTGCCAGGCTCCCACCTAGCTGGCAGGGCAGGTTGATCTCTCGGAGGGTGGGTAGGTCTCACCTCGGGATGGATTCCGCTGCCAGGCTCCCACCTAGCTGGCAGGGCAGGTTGATCTCTCGGAGGGTGGGAAGGTCTCACCTCGGGATGGATTCCGCTGCCAGGCTCCCACCTAGCTGGCAGGGCAGGTTGATCTCTCGGAGGGTGGGTAGGTCTCACCTCGGGATGGATTCCGCTGCCAGGCTCCCACCTAGCTGGCAGGGCAGGTTGATCTCTCGGAGGGTGGGAAGGTCTCACCTTGGGATGGATTCCGCTGTCAGGCTCTCACCTAGCTGGCAGGGCAGGTTGATCTCTCGGAGGGTGGGAAGATCTCACCTCGGGATGGATTCCGCTGCCAGGCTCTCACCTAGCTGGCAGGGCAGGTTGATCTCTCGAGGATGTCAAGTCCTTAGCTCCGAGATGGATTCTGCTGTCAGGCTCTCATCTAGCTGGCAGGGCAGGTTGATCTCTCGTGGAAGCCAAGTCCTTAGCTCCGAGATGGATTCTGCTGTCAGGCTCTCATCTAGCTGGCAGGGCAGGTTGATCTCTCGTGGAAGCCAAGTCCTTAGCTCCGGGATGGATTCCGTTGTCAGGCTCTCACCTAGCTGGCAGGGCTGGTTGATCTCTCGTGGAAACCAAGTTTGTTACCCAGAGAAGCTCTCGCCACCTAGGCTCCCATAGCTGGCGTGGCAGGTTGACTCCCTGGAGAGGCGTGCAAGGAAATTGCACTCGGCGAATACGTTGGTTGGACATTTCTTTCCGAGTTTTTGCCAACCTCGAAAAGAGCGGGGATTGTGTACAACCCCGTATTCGCCCCGGTATAGTTTTAAGCTTTTGGGAGATTTTGCACTCTCGGTGGCCAATTTTGACTCTAGCTCGGAAACATACTAGTAGGGGGAGGAAAAATCTACCTCCCCCCAGTGGCCCTCTTTTGGGGGGCGAGTGCGGCAAGTTGGCTAACACCAGCCCCCGTCCCGATAGGTGCCTGGCGGCTTGGTGGGGCGAGACCGGCCGGGGGCCGGGGTCTCGCCCCTGCTCCTTCTAGCCTGGCGGCCTGGTGGGGCGAGACCGGTCGGGGGCCGGGGTCTCGCCCCTGCTCCTTCTAGCCTGGCGGCCTGGTGGGGCGAGACCGGCCGGGGGCCGGGGTCTCGCCCCTGCTCCTTCTAGCCTGGCAGCCTGGTGGGGCGAGACCGGCCGGGGGCCGGGGTCTCGCCCCTGCTCCTTCTAGCCTGGCGGCCTGGTGGGGCGAGACCGGCCGGGGGCCGGGGTCTCGCCCCTGCTCCTTCTAGCCTGGCGGCCTGGTGGGGGGAGACCGGCCGAGGGCCGGGGTCTCGCCCCTGCCCCTTCTAGCCTGGCGGCCTGGTGGGGCGAGACCGGCCGGGGGCCGGGGTCTCGCCCCTGCCCCTTCTAGCCTGGCGGCCTGGTGGGGCGAGACCGGCCGGGGGCCGGGGTCTCGCCCCTGCTCCTTCTAGCCTGGCGGCCTGGTGGGGCGAGACCGGCCGGGGGCCGGGGTCTCGCCCCTGCTCCTTCTAGCCTGGCGGCCTGGTGGGGCGAGACCGGCCGGGGGCCGGGGTCTCGCCCCTGCTCCTTCTAGCTTGGCGGCCTGGCGGGGCGAGACCGGTCAGAGGCCGCGGTCTCGCCCTTGCCCCCCCTGCAGTTTTACCTTCTTGCCCTCGGGGGAATTCCCTCTTTACCCCCCGGCGTGGCTGTTTTCTATTGGTCCGAGGTTTTCTGGGTGTAAGGGTATTTCGGTCTTTTTACCCCCAGGACTTGGAAAAACTATAAATAGACCCCCTTGGGTGCCTTGGAGAGGGGGCCTTTTCTTAGCTTCCTCCTCCCTTAGCTTCTTCTTGGTAGAGTAGAGAGAGCTCTCCAAGGCGCCTAGCCTAGCCCTTTGGTAAGGGAGGGGAAGAGCTCAGGTAGCCTTCCGGGTGTGAGGTGGGACCTCCGTGCTAGAGCCGAGGGTCTGTTCATAGTCTCCTAAGTCTCCGGTCCGTGATGTTCTCTCGAGTGTAGTAGGTGTGAGGTCACCCCTTTCCAGGGACCCCGAACTCCACAGAGGTCAATTTTGGCTTCAACAATGTGTCTACCCGTGTGCGCCAAATTTTTGTCCTGTCATCAGCCATGTTGACTCCGTGAACTCCTCTGTTTACTCCAAGACTTTTAGTTCCATTGGGTGGCATTACCTGCATTAGAAAAATGAAAGGATAAATATATAGCTTAATACAAGGAGTAACCAAAAATCCTAACTGTGCTCTCTTATTCATGATAAGACAATTTCTCAACTAATCTTGCGAAATTACTACACAAGGAGGCAGAAAATAGTGGACATGATTATAATTATGATAGTAAAAGGCCTATCATAATCGCACTCATCAGATTGCATGATGTGTTTCACATATCTGAGCTTCGGAAAGCCATCAAAGATCCAGCTCAAGTAATTGCAAGCGATCGTGTACCGGTTTAGTATGGGCTAACGACGAAGGTTAGGCCCATTCAGATCGAGGATAGAGCCGATAAACAGTTGCGGAACAAGACAATCGGGATAGTCAAGGTCCGATGGGACAACAGTGGCCGTGAGGAGCTAACATGGGAGCAAGAGCAGACCATGCAAGCTGAATTTCCCGAACTGTTTGTTTAATTATTGTACAGTACATATCTTGTTGTAAAATACACTTTGAAGTTATAACATTTTGACTGTTGGTTCCTTGTTGTCTGCAAATTTCAGGACGAAATTTTTTGTAAGGAGAGGAGGGTTGTAACACCCCAAATCCTAAAATTAGGTTCTCGAGAGGGAACATGGCCTGCGACACGGGCGTGTCCGAGGCCGTTTCCTCCTCTAGGTCGACGAATTCCACTCGATGAAGTGCACTTGACGCTTCTCGAGAGGTGAGTCAAGTTGGGCACACGGCCTGTGACACGGGCATGTCATAGGGCCGTGTCCATCTCTGGATTTGGCCAGGGAAGTCGAGTTAGGCACACGTCCTGTGGCATGGGCATGTCACATGGACATGTACTTCTCTGGATTTGGCCAGGGATGTGAGGCTTGGTGAACACAGGATAGACACGGGCGTGTCTGAATCCATGTCAGGGCACACGGCCTGTGACACGGGCGTGTCACATGGCCGTGCCCTGTTCGGGTTGAGTCGTTTTGTTGCCGCTTAAGGCATACGGCCTGTGACACTACACGGGAATGTCACACGCCGTGTTCGACCTAGGATAAGGCTTTTCAGGGCGATTCGTGGCCGTTCATTTCCTCCAAATAGGATCTAACGATCCAGGTTTCCCCCTGCTGCTTTAAGGTCGGGATATGAGAGATCAACTCTCATTTGGCTTTGGCTATCCTCTTTCTAAAAGAGTATAGAGAAGGGAGAGCAAGGAGGAGAAGGAGAAAGGGATCCGGACGCCGGTGGAGCTTCCAAGTTTCGAATCAAGATCCGAGGCCAGATTTGTGGAGACAAGGCCGCTGCGGTGCTTTCCAACTGGCTAGATTTCTAAGGCTCCAAAGAGGTCATCAAGGATAACGATCTTTCTTCTTGGACATGTGAAGTCCTTCTTTTTGGCATGTGCATGGATTTCCCCCACCAGATGGTGGATTGTGGAGGGATTTCCCTTGGGTTAATTCTTGGAATCCCCAATAGTCTTCCATATAGGTCCGAAAATGTGTAGTACGGAATAAACATGTTGTGTGAAGCCCATCTGTACAGGTTGCTCTGGATTGGTGATGTTTTATTTGCATATCGGAGAAGACTCAGCGGTTAAACGTGTAGTATGTGGAGTCGATGGGTTGGACCTATGAAGGGCAGTAGCAGGAAGTACTGGAGTGGTAGTCCAGGAAAATACCCTTGTGATGCTTGTGCTGTGTGCTATGGCAAGACCAGTTTTCTGGCACTGCAGGATGTTGCAGGGTTTGGGTTGAGTTGGATGCAGAAATAGAGCTTCTATTGGAGCGCATAATGAGATTCTTAGGCCTGTGCGCCGTTAAGACTAAATGCTCAATGTCGTTGGGTTTCGGACTGTGAACGGTGGTGTTGGCCCTGGTTTTTCGGCGCACCAAGAATATGCCTTGAGTGCACGGATCATCGAGCCTCGTGGCTGACAGTTGTGATGTATTATTTGTGCGTGAAAGCACAATGTGTGATATATCTACCTATGAATTGCTATGCCTGCAGGGAAGGAATACCACTGCCCCAGGAAAGGGGTATGATCGTTATAAATTGGTCAGATGAATGTTGACCATTGCCTTGTTTGCCACCGCTTGATGGGTTGTCCCTGTGCAGGTGTTGGAGAGCCGAGTGGGAAAAATAAGGGCTGAAGTCCATGTTGCTGTTGCTAGCCCATGAAGGCTAAGCAAAGTCTTTTTGTGTTGTGTTCATGTGTGGTCGGCCTGCACGCCGATGTATGGAATCCATACTTGTAAAGAGAAACTGTAAGGCCTTAAGGCCAAACGTTAATGTATTTGATGTACATTCCTATATAAATGTGGTTGTTTATATTAGTGGACATTCCTAGTTTGAGTTCAGTATTATTGTTAAAAGCTTCCGCTAGAATGCTCTGTGTTAGGATGCAATTATCACTTGGTATTAACCTATAACCTCGCCGCCTGTTTTGTGGCATATGGTGTGGCGCCCCCGCCAGACCTTCTATTATACGCTATATGAACGGATAGAGTCGTTACATAACCAACATCAAGTCTTCACTCCCCTCAATGCTTCGCGAGCGAAAGTGTTGCTCGCCATACACAATCATCCTTCTCTCCAAAAAACAAGGCCTCTTACTCCAAACTCAAGGGACCAATATAAATATTATGACTATCATCAAGGCCACGGGCATAAGATAAATGTTGTTTGCGACTGAAGATAGAAATCGAACGATTCGTTCACCAAGGGTACCTCGAGAGTTTTCTCCAAAGTAAAGGCTCTGAATTAACATGTCAAGAATGATTATGCATGGGGTTGATCCCTAGGATGAACGTCCCAAAGAAGAGTTTTCTTTCTACCAATGGGGTGTCAAGAGATCCATCACCATTGCTTGTATTTTGTATTCTCCTCCCACAAGTGCCATGCGCACTCTCCTCCAGCAAGCGCCCTACGTGCTCTCTACTATTTAGCGCTTCGCGCGCTCTCCTCCAGCAAGCGCCCTACGCACACTTTGCCAACAAGCTCCCCACGCGCTCAAGAACAAGCGCTCCAACCATTGATAAAACAACTGCACCACGCTTCTCCAAGAGACAATCAGATACAAGATACAGAGTATAAGATGCACTAAGTGCTCCCTCTATCTTCAAGCCCTAGACATCAGAACGGGTGCAGCAAGCTACTCCCGTCTCCAAAAACTATCAGAGGACTCTTGAATACAACGACCACATCGCTCTCCGCAGCACACAAAGAAATAATTAGTTTTGTGAACGGTGGCATGTCACCCTCTGAGCTCTCTCTCTCCCCAATAATTGTAACGAGAGGAGTCCTGTCGCCCTCAAGTTCTTGAAAAAGCCCTGTAACAGCGCTCAGATCTAGTGGAATATTGTTCGGCATAAATCCGACCACGTGGTTTTCACCACATTGACAGGTTTTCCACGTCAAAAAAATGTCTTGTCAGCTTTTCTTTCTCTATGACTTTTTGCACGCTCGACCACTTTGTGGGCTAAGACCAAACACAAATGCTGAGTATGTCCTTCAACACTGCGGGAATACACCAAGACATCATCTATAAACACTAACAAATCGGTCCAAGAAGTCCTTAAACACCATATTCATCAAATCCATAAAAGCAGAGGGTGCATTGGTCAAACTGAAATACATCACCAAAAACTCATAATGTCTATGTCGCGAACGGAAAGTGGTTCGTGGAATATCAGCCTCACGAATTCTCAACTGGTGGTAGCCTGAACAAATATCGATCTTTGAAAATACTGAACTACCACGTAACTGATCAAACAGATCATTGATCCTTGGCAAGGTATACCTATTCTTAATGGTTACCTTGTTCAATTTTCTATAATCGATGCATAAACGAAATCCTTTCGTTATGCATATGCATGGAATCCTCCACCAAGTGGTGGAAAGCATAAGTGATTCCAGGTTGAGTCTGTATCTAGAGCCGGAAGTGTGTAGTACGGCATAGGCATGCTGTATGAAGCCCATCCGGATTGTTAGTCTGGATTGGTGATGGTTATGTGTGAACTGGAGAAGACTCTGTGTATTGTATGGATGCGTGTGAATTGTGAATGTAAGCTCCTTATGGTGTGAGAGCTATGAGCGATATTTGCTCTGAGAGAGTAGAAAGCTGCGGCTAATCAGGAGGGAAAGCCGACCCGCGTCAAGTGGTGCACTACTGACGATTTGAGCACGGGAAAAGGCTGACCTGCCCCTGGTTATTTTGGGAGATCGATTGGTGGCAAGGCTTGGGAGGACGCGAGGCAGACCGGGCTTGCTGCACCACAATGGTGGGTCGATCGTAATGCTCAAGTTTGCCGTGAAGTTAGCACCTCTGAGTTGGATGGGCGGAATGTCGCCAGCATGCGTGTTGGTGGACTAGGACCGGCCAACCAACATGTTAAAAACCTCTGCTCGGTAGTGGTGCCAAGGAGTCCGTCCAATCGTAAGGTGCCTTGAGTGCACGGAGCCTCTGGCGGAAGCCGGTGTTTGTGATACTGTTGTGATACTTATTAGCTAGATGTTTGGCAATGCATACAGGGAAGGAACCACTGCCCTGGGTAAGGGGTAGGGTCGTTATAATTGGTCAGCTAATGTTGACCGTTGCTTTGTTTACCGCTCTTGGGGTGGATGTCTAATTGCAGGTGCTGATGGGTTGAATTGAATTGAGCGAAATGAAGCCTTGTTGTTTAAAGGCCCTTGAAGGCCGTGCGAAGAATTCTTGGATTTCATGTGTGGTCGGCATGTGTGCTGATGTATGAAGTTATATATTATGTAAAGAGAAACCTATAAGGCCTTAAGGCCGTGAGAGTTGTGTATTTGTATACATTCCTGGTAATATATATAATAGTATGGTTTATATATTTAGTGGACATTCACTGTGATGAGTTCTTATAACTTAAAATGCTGCACTAGAATGCTCTGAGTTAAGATGCGAGTAGAACGTGATTTTGATATTCACACGTAATTCCGCCGTTTGTCTGTGAAATATGGCGTGGAGCCCCGGCCGGACCCACCGTTATACTCTATATGACGAATGGAGGCGTTACAAGGAGAACTTGAAGTTCTTAAGAATAATACTAAGGATCCACCGATAGTAGAACTTAAAAAATTAACGGATCATCTTGAGTATGCATTCTTAGGATCTAATTCTACTTACCCAGTTATTTTTTCTTCTAATCTTTCAGAAACTGAAAAACAAAAGTTAATAACTATGCTAAAGAAGTATAAAGGTGCTATAACATGGCAAATAACTGATATAAAAGGTATCAACCCTTGTTTTTGCACCCACAAGATCCTTTTGGAAGAAAACTATAAGCCTTCTGTTCAACCGCAACGTAGGCTAAATCCAAATATGAAAGAGGTAGTGAAAGCTGAGATTGTTAAGTTGTTAGATGCTCGAATGATTTATCTTATTTTAGATAGTTCATGGGTTAGTCTTGTACAAGTCGTTCCTAAGAAGGGTGGTTTAACAGTAGTAGCAAATGATAAGAATGAATTGATTCCAACGCAAATAGTAACAGGTTGGTGTATCTGTATTGATTATCGGAAGTTAAATGATGATATTAGGAAAGACCATTGCCCTCTACCATTTATTGATCAAATATTAGAACGATTATCAGGCCATTCTTATTATTGTTTTCTAGATGAATTATTTGGATATTTCCAAATCCCTATAGCACCAGAAGACTAGGAGAAAACAACATTCACTTGCCCATTTGGTACCTTTGCCTATAGGCGTATGTCATTTGGTTTATGTAATACACCCTCCACTTTCCAAAGCTGCATGTTAGCTATATTTAATGAGTATGTTGAAGATATTATGGAAGTCTTTATGGATGATTTTTCTGTGTTTGGTGACTCTTTTGATTTGTGTTTGAGAAATTTAGAAAACGTTCTGAGGAGATGTGAGGAAACAAATCTAGTACTTAGTTGGGAGAAGTGCCATTTTATGGTACAAGAAGGGTTAGTACTTGGCCATAAGATCTCAAGCTAAGGACTTCAAGTGGATAGAGCGAAGATTGAAACCATAAAAAAGTTGCCACCACCAACCTCCGTTAAGGCAATGAGAAGTTTTTTAGGTCATGTCGGATTCTATCGTTGGTTCATTAAAGACTTCTCTAAAATAACTAAACCACTTACTAGGCTTTTAGAGAAAGACACCTTTTATTTTTGATCAAGAGTGTCTGCAAGCCTTTGAGTTTTTGAAAGAAATATTAATTAATTCTCCTATTATGATCGCACCTGATTTTGCTCAACCTTTTGAGATCATGTGTGACGCTAGCAGTTTTGCGATAGGGGCTGTTTTAGGACAACGCCGAAACAAACACTTTCACCCTATATATTATGCTAGCAAAACACTTAATAACTCACGGGAGAATTATACAACTACAGAAAAAGAACTCCTAGTAGTGGTATTTGCCTTCGATAAATTTAGATCCTATTTAACATTGTCTAAGGTGGTAGTATACACAGATCACTCTGCCCTAAGATATTTACTTACCAAAGCGGAAGCAAAACCTCGTTTAATCCATTGGATTCTTTTATTGCAAGAATTTGATTTGGAAATTAGGGATAAACGAGGAGCAGAAAACTTAGCGGCAGATCATCTCTCACGTTTAGAAAATTCACTACGAACAATGTTAGATGAGTCTGAGATTAGTGATACATTTCTAGAGGAATCATTGTTTGCATTATCTACAAATATAAATATTGATTATCTATGGTTTGCTGACAATGCAAACTATATTGTGGCTAAGGTCCTTCCAAAATATTTTTCATATCAGCAGAAAAAGAAATTTTTCTCTGACTTGAAATATTACTTTTGGGAGGACCCCTATCTTTTTTGGATATGTGCAGATTCCATTATACGTAGATGTATATCAGCGGAGGAGGGCTGGAAAATCTTGGAGCAGTATCATCCAGGCCTTACAGTTGATCACTTTGAAGCAAACCACTCTGCTAAAAAGGTTCTTGATTCTGGTTTTTATTGGTCCCTTCTATTCAGGGATGCCCAAAGGTATGTACTTTCATATGATTCTTGTCAAAAATCAGGTAATATCTCTAAATTACATGAAATGCCACAAAAATTTATTCTTGAATGTGAAGTATTTGATGTGTGGGGGATTGACTTTATGGGACCGTTTCCAATTTCTTACGGGAATAAATATATTTTGGTAGTTGTAGATTATGTATCGAAGTGGGTAGAGGCGCAAGCTTTCCCTACTAATGATAGTAGAGTAGTAATTCAATTTCTAAAATCCTTATGTGCACGATTTGGCACACCACGTGCGCTTATTAGCCATAGGGGTACACACTTTTGTAATCTACAGTTATATAAAGTGTTACAAAAATCTGGGGTCACACATAGGATAGTCACTCCTTATCATCCACAAACTAGTGGTCAAGTTGAAGTTTCAAATAGAGAACTTAAGAGAATCATAGAAAAATCTACAGAAGGAAATAGGAAACAATGGTCTAAGAAACTAAACGATTGTTTGTGGGCATATAGGACCGCATACAAAACACCCATAGGGACCACTCCCTTTAGACTAGTCTAGGGTAAATCATGTCACCTGCCTATAGAATTAGAACATAAATCGTATTGGGCAATACGCTCTTTGAATTTTGACACCAATTCTATATTGGAGAAATGAAAACTTTAACTTAACGAATTAGATGAGTGGAGAACCATGACTTATGAAAATTCTCAGATATATAAAGAGAAGACTAAATTGTTCCATGACCGTCACCTTCGAAAACCCAAGACATTCCAAAAAGGTGACCAAGTCCTCCATTACAATTCCTGCCTTAGTTTATTCCCAGGGAAGTTAAGGTCTAAGTGGCCCAGACCTTTCCAAGTCAAAGAGGTTTTTCCCTATGGCACCATTGAACTAGCCCACCATGAGAAGGGAGATTTTAAAGTCAACGGGCACCGATTAAAACTTTATTATGGAGAGTTTCCTCAAGATTTCACTCACCAAGAATCATTCCTCCAACAAGACATGGATTAAGTGTAATTTAGTAAATTTTCTAAGTTTTTATTATCTTTGGTAAAATTTTAATTAAATTGTAGTATAAATTATTATAAAATCACTTAGAAAGTAATTCCATTTCAGAGGAGCATACGAGTTTGTACTCGCCTGTGTGCCAAGCCGCGTTCATGAAAAACTTTTAACCCAACCGTGTTCAATTTAAAACCTGAGTAGGAATTATTTTTCCCGAGCACCACACGGGTGGACACCCACCCGTGTGCTTTGTCGTGTCGCATTAGTGTGCTTTGTCGTGTCGCATTAGCTCCATTTCTCTCGTACTCATCCCGAGCGCCACACGGGGTGGACACACACCCGTGTGTGTGCAACCGTGTCAAATCACCCCGAGCACCACACGATTAGCTACCCAGCCATCTGCGCATCCTTGTGTAGGGTAATGAGTTCGAAAATGCAATGCTCCCGAGCAGGACACGGGTCCACACACGTGCGTGTTGTTGACCGTGTTCGTCTGGCGCGCTGCTTTCCCATCAGTTTGGCCACATGTCATTTTGAGACCTGTGTACTGCGCGGTTATTGATTAGTGAACACGGGTCCACACACGCCCGTGTCGCAACCTGTGTTCGAAACATTATACAAGGACATGTAGTCTTGTTCCTCCTCTCCAATCCCTGGTTAAAACCCTAGTTTTAGCACCCCTTCACGCTACGAACTCAGTTGGGAATTTTTGCCATCAAACTTCTTGGATCCGTCTCCTCTAATCTCGATCTATATTCCTAGGTAAAATTTATATCATTTTCTTGTTTTTTAATTCATATTTTTCATCTCCTTTCTCATTCTTCTTCATTCTCTTCTCATTCTTCTTCATGCTCTTCTCA
This sequence comes from Platanthera guangdongensis, assembly GCA_039583875.1. Classification (NCBI taxonomy): domain Eukaryota; kingdom Viridiplantae; phylum Streptophyta; class Magnoliopsida; order Asparagales; family Orchidaceae; genus Platanthera; species Platanthera guangdongensis. The sequence goes on from CM077165.1 coordinate 62,291,570, forward strand.
TTTTTCTCTTTCTCATTCTTCTAAATTTTATTTCTCTTCTCATTACTCTTCATTTTCTTCTTTCCCCAAGAAATCTTAATTCATTTCTTCTTCCCTTTCTTAACACATTGCTTTTTCTTTTTCTTTTCTATTCATCCAAAATAGTTTTGTTTCAGAAATCCAACTAATTTTAATCATTCAACTTATCTACAGATCATGTCGACGGGATGATCGCAAGAGGGACGCCATCGTCTTTTGAATCTCACAGTATTACCTACAGAAGGGCGCGACAATGCTATGCACCTGGAGTTTACGGATCCGGCACACGTTAATCATTTTAATCGCCTTCAATCCAAGAAAATTCAGGATATTCATACTATCGATTGCAGCATTTTAGAGAAGATCCATTTGGCTGACGAAGTACGAGAGTTAGTTTCTGTAGGGGGTGGGCACAATTTTTTTAATATTGATGAGTTGGGGTTTAAGGAACTTACGTTAGAGTTTATGTCATATTTCTACCTCAATCTCAGGCCGACCTTCACTGATACGACCAACACGTAGGAAGGCATTATTTTGTTTCGAGTTGCGGGCACCACCTATACTCTTTTTCTTATCCAGTTCACCCAGTATTTAGGGGTGTATGATGACTCTTTCCTCTATAGTGCTGCATATTCCGACCTTCACCTTGATCTCCCCTCTCGTGACCACGCCGCCAATATTTGGTCTCATCTTGCTTTCGATTTGTCCCCATATGAGGCCAAGAGGTCTAAGGCCTCTAAGTTGCATTCTCTCACTCTTCATTACATCCATCATCTACTGAGTCATACTTTGAGTGGTCGAGGAGAAAGCTCTGGTGTAGTGAGTAGACAAGATATTCTTTACCTCTATAGCATGTCTTCACGATACCGCATTTACTTGGGATATATGTTAGCACATTTCATTCTTCATCAGGCCGATAATTCCCGTATTGGGTCTATCTGTGTAGAAACCTACATCACACGCTTGGCGAAGAACGTGAATATCTTTGATTCCCTTTCCTTGATGACAGTAGTAGCGAGGATAGTTCCTATCACTATGGCTAGTCTTCGATCACTCTGCCTTGTCACTGCACGTCAGGGTCAGGGTGAACTTGTTTATTCTATTGTGAGGCGCAGACCTCAGCTTGGTTCTGATTCCGACGATGATGACCATGACCTCGGCGAGCCTCTAATTCCTCCATCCCAGTCTACTTATCATCATGGAGAGTCTTCTGTCCATCCTCCTCGATCGCACTCTCAGTATTCACGTGATTTCCATCACCTTTATGAGACCGTGATCTCACCGCGCTTACAGAATATAGAGGAATCACAACAGCGGACAGAGGCCGCCGTAGCTCAAATCAGGGATCACTTGCAGATCTCTCATCCACGATCGGCAACTCCCTGCTCCCCTCACGTCCCCGACAATCCTTCAGATCCTGTCGACCCAGCATTTTGTTTTTGATTTCTCTTTAGTATCTTATATTTGGATATATATATCATCAGATATTATATGATATCACTTTTGCTCCTGTTGTACTTCTTATGCTCTTCTATTTTATTGATGCTCAATTCTTTATATATTGTTTTATTTGCTTTATCAGTTCTTTGTGTTACATTGAGGACACTGCAAATTTTAAGTCTGGGGGTGGATATTCTTAAATTCTAATATTTAACTACTGGACATAATTACAATTTGTTAAGAAACATGCCAAAATAAAAAATTCTAATATTTTTTTACTCAATATTGTTAAACCACCCTAATAAAATTGTTTTTGCTCCTTTTTAAGCTTTTATTAATTCACTCACTTGGGATTATAACTAGTTAATTTGCTTTGGCAAGATGATTAAAATGAATTAAAGTAGACTCATTGAGTGTACAAATTTGTTGTTGGTAATTATGTATAGAAATTCATTAGCTTAATTTTCTCTATGTAACTTATTTTTAATATTAGCCCTCTATATTATTAACTAACAATCACTCTATTTTATAAAATATAATTATCTATAATAAAGTGAGTCGAAGAGTGTAACATTTTGATAGTTTTGTATTAGGGAATCAAAATGAAGAATACTCTTTATTGGTGTCTAGAACTTGCCCCTAGCGATCCTCAAAACATTCGCATAAGTTAATTAGTTAGGGCAGAAATGACTTAGGCCTCCCATTGGTTTAGCTTGAGCCTTGTAAGCCTAAAACCCTAAACATTATACCCTTGCACACCCAATTTGGATCTAATCCCTATTTCTTTCGATACACCACTACTAAAATTCACCAAGGCCAAAAATCCTTGCCTATTAGCACATTTATCATTGAGTTTACACCTTTTGCTATGTGAATTACAAAATTTAAATAGATGGTGTAAGCACTTTGATAAGCTATTTATTGGTGAAAAAAGAGAAAAAATATGAGTATGCATCAAAACAAAGAAGAAGAAAAACAAAGCATTGAAGAAAGAAAAAAATAATACAAAAAAGGGAAATATAATAATTGTGAAGTCTGGGGGTGCTTTTATAATGTTGATGTATGTTAGGGTAATTACATAGCAAGAGGCTCAATTGTGATCGAGGTGTGATAAGAACCATCGAGTTTATCTTTGATTACCCCACCTATAATCTTTTATTCTAAGCCAAAAAGTTACATCCTAATATAAGTACTAAGGATCCAACATTGCTAATCCTAACTAGTGTCGTGGAGAGGGTATGAAAAGGCAAGCTTATTGTAACACTCCCTATCCGTCGCATAGCATATAGCAGTAGGTCTGCTCGGGGCCCGACGCCATATACCACAGACAGACCGGGTGGTTACTCAATGGAAACCATCCAATCAATCCAACGTCCTACACAGAGCATTCTAGCAGAAGCAATTAAAATTGTTGCATTAATAAAGAACCAAACACTAGCATGAATGTCTACTAATACACCAAAAAAGATTGAAATACAAATATGCAAGTATTGGCCTTAAGGCCTTACAATTGTTCTCCTTATATTACATGTTTTCCAAACCTCGGCACATAGGCCGGCCATACATGAATAAAAGAAAACACACAAAAATTAGGCCTTTGAGGGCCGGCTCAGCAACTTGGGCTTTAGCCCGCTATTTACCGCTCGGCTCCGCAGCACCTACAAGCACAATCCACCATAATGGTGGCAAATCAAAGCAACGGTCATCCATGCTGACCAAATTATAACGATCCCGCCCCCAATTCGGGGCGGCGATCGATGCTCCTTCCCTGCACTTTATTAGCATAACCAAGCAGTATATAAATACATTGCATCACAGGCGTTGCCACGCACGGCCACACGCCCCATGCTCTCAGGGCACACTCTCGGTGATCACGGTCTAAGCCCGTCGACTCACCACCGTCCCCGGGACAGCAATCTCTCATGAGCATTTGGTCTTTCTGGCCACTGCCTAAGACCCTCTATCTATGCCAACGGTAAGTGCCAAGTCACTTTAGGTCTCTTTAACCGAACGACATAGAGCGGGTACGGTTCCGCCTGACCCGCTGCTCACACCGCAACGTTAATTTAAAACATATGCGCGGGTCAAACTCTCCCGAGTCCCAAATCGTTTACAAACATCACATAACCCAGTTATGTTCAAGTTGGCTCCCAGGGCCACATGATGGCAGAACCACGCATCCGTCCAGTTTTCCGGGTGCACCTTGGAGTTAATCCCCAAGGCTCCCTGTTGCAATCTACCTCGTAGAAAACCCGAAAAACAAACATTCACACGGAGTCTTCTCCGGCCACTTATGCAATGCAACATGAAAGAAATAGTGCCTAAACACTTAGAGGGGGGTGAATAGGTGTATTTTTTTTCTTTTGCTTTAAAGGCAGACAATCTGTTCTGAAATTTAAACAGCAATTGCAAATTCTACAGCTATCAGCACAGCAATCACAGAAATAAACATTCACAGAGTGCACACAGATTTTATAGTGGTTCCCCAAGATCTGGGTACATCCACTTTCCCCCTTCGCCTATCTAGTAGTGTACTAGATTCGGCCTAACTTCAGCACTTCTCCTCAGATCCTCAGATCCTACAGCTCAGAACCCCAAACCAAGTTCCTACAACTCAGAGTGTGCCCACTCCTACAACTCAGGCAATCTGCCCTACCTCAGCCTTCACCAAGGTCTACACTCAGAGAACACAGTCTCCTACAACTCAGGCACAAAGCCCTGCCACTCAGTTTTCAACAAGACCTACACCCAGAGATCTAAATCTCCTACACTCGGCCTTTATAAAATAGGCTTACAGCTCAGAACTATACAAGATCCTACAGAAAATAATGTTTACAAAGTACTTAACCACAACCCAGATAGAGAGAGAATGGTTGGCTGGCTTCTTGATGAGTTCTTGGAAGAACTTTACAGAGATCAACCTCCCTTAGCTTTCTTCAAAGCTTCTTGAATCTGAACTCAGTAGGGTTGAATCTTCTGTGAAGTTGATCTTCAATCAGCTTCTGACTTAAGATCCAGAAATCAATCTGAATCTTTCTTTGTAGCCTGGTTCAGCAACTGCTCTTCTTAGATGGAGCTCTCTCTCTCTCCAACTTCTTCTAGATCTTCTGTCGAAAATCTTCTGTATAATTACTTCTCTCTTAGTTGTTGTTAGTTGGTTGTGATTGATCTTCTCTTTCTGTTGAAGAAGAAAGCCTTTATATAGTCTTCCTCCATGGTAACCGGCTGATCCGGTTTCTAACAACCTTCTGACAGCTTTGACAGTTGTGAAAGACCGGTTGAAATGGCAGCTGTCAAGTCATTCAGTCACTTCTTGAAAATACTGTCTCTGTCTGAAAGTGTCGAGACTGATCTTCATTATGTGTCGACACAAATAGACTAAGTGTCGACACAAGTGTACTAAGTGTCGACACATGCCTTGGTGGTGTCGACACAACTTCTTTTGTTGTTGTAACAGCTTCTCGACACTACTTCTTCAGAATGTGTCGACACTGATTCTGTGTGTCGACACAAGCCTTCTGTTGAATGTGTCGACACTAATTCTATGTGTCGACACAAATACTTCTTCTTTAAAACTTAGTTGAAATTTTGTTGTGTGTCGACACATCTCCTTTGTGTCGACACAACTTCTTTTGTTGTTGATACTTGCTGAGTGTCGACACATCTCCTTTATGTCGACACAAGTACTTCTTTACTTTAACTTTGTTGAAGCTTTGATGTGTGTCGACACAAGTCCTGTGTGTCGACACAGTTGATGTTGACAAATACTTCTGTGTGTCGACACTGCCTCTTGGTGTCGACACATTTGATGTCGACTAAGCTTCTATGGGTGTCGACACTGTCTCTAAGTGTCGACACAATTTATGTTGACAATTCTTCACAGTGTGTCGACACTGCCTGTATGTGTCGACACATTTCTTCTGGTGTCGACTCTGCCTTTCCTGGTGTCGACACAATCTACTCCAAGTGTCGACACAGCTTTTCTTCAGTGTCAACACAAGCCTTCATAAGTGTCGACACTGCTTCTCTAGGTGTCGACATATGGACTTAGAAATTTTCTGCATTTCCTGCAATTACTTAACCTGCACATATAAACTCAAAACACATCAAATACACCTTGATGTATATCATTGAGTAGGGTGATGCTTCTTCAAATCTGGTACACATTTTCCAATGTACCCAACAATCTCCCCCTATTTGGAGAAGTCATAACCCTTAGTCAATGATATACACCATACATAACAAATACACAATATGATGTATAACATCATTATATGACAGGGTAATTACTGAAACAAAGCATATAAAATATTTTTTCACAAAATTATAATGCTAACACAATGAGCATTCATAAAAGATTTGTTTCAACTATCAAAAGTTTCTTTAACCAAAAGTTTACATGGATTTCAACACAAATGATTACAAAGTTGTAAACTTAAGAAAATTCTATTCTATGGCTGCTCTGGCTCTTTGATGACAATGCCCTTGCCTGATTGAATCTTGGCTTAAACTGGAGCATCAATGTCATCAACTGGCTTCTTGCCTTTAAGATCTTTCTTTTTCAGCTCTTCAGCCCTTATCTTTTGTCTCTCAAAATAATGATAAGGCTTTGGGAAATATTTGCTAGGCTCCTATGCATTAGGAGGTAGCTTCCCAAGTTTAGCCTTTCTTCTGTACTGTACAATAGCCTCTTGTCTGGCTTCATAGTTTCTCCATTCTTGTTCAGAATACCATTTGCCCCTCTCTAGAGTATTGTCCTTTGTAGCTTTCTAAGCAGTTAGTATAATATTTCTAGAGGTTGGGCTCCACTGTTCAAAATCAGGCCTTAACTCTGCCTGTTCTCTAAACCTTTTCTTTGATAATTGAGCTTCTTGCTCTTTCAAAACTGCCTGTGACATAGGCTTGTCTACTTTCTCAATGATTATATTTTGATTACCGTCAAGAGGGCTATACATAGATTGGACTTCTTGATGAATCATTTCAAAATCTGCAGGAGGATAAATGACTTGAGCTACTTCAGCTTGTTCACCTCCAAAATCAGCAGGATGCACTCCAGATTCAGCTATATTATCATCATCACACAGGGGTGGATATCCAAATGTGGCTCTAATGCTATTGGAAATCCATTTAGCATGGTCAGATCCAGCTTTGACTAAAACCCTCTCCCCCTTTATGACTTCTCTAGCCACATGATCTCTGAGATCATCCTTTTGGAATCTGACTTGTTCATCCATAAAATTGACTCCATCTTTGTAGAATGCTTTTAATTTCAGTAGCTGTCCAGAAATTGTCTTTTGGGAATATGTAATAGCAGTTTTTACAGCAGCTATTCCTTCTTATAATTGCTTGTCAAACTCAGCCTTGGCAGCAGTCCTTGCTTCAGTCTGAGCAGCTGTAATAGTCTCCATTTCAGTTACTATCACATTTTGTGATTCAGTTAGAATTTCATTCATTCTAATCTGATTCTCAAGAACATATCCTTGTTTTACAGTCATATCATCCACCTGAGTCTTTATCTTTTCCTGATGAGTAGCTAGGTAAACAACAGCATTTCCACCCTTGTGGAAGCAATCAGTCATTTCTTTTTTATGTTGATTCACTTAAAATCTTATTGAATTTATATCTGTTGCCAAGGAGAATTGAAGATCTTTGTGAGTTTCATCTATATACTTCTCCATTGCTACTCTTTGTTCATCCAACTTAATTTGCAAATCCACCAACAATGAGCTGTAGTCAGCTGTAGTGGCAGGTTGTGGAGCCACAGTTTGCAATGCTTTCTTGTAACTCTGGCTTCTTCTCTTGAAGACCATGAGCTTCCTTTTCTTTGTTTGAACCTCAGCAGCATCTTCAGATTCTGAGGTACTAGCTATGTCAACTCTATCCTTTGGACTAGGAGGCAATTCCTTCTCAGTCCTTGGCAGCTCCTCATCATTCCTTGCAGTCTCCTCATGAAACTTTACATGCTCCCCCTCAAGATTTACCTTCTCCCCCTCAAAAACTGCTTTCTCTCCCTCAAAATCAGTTTGTAGCAAATCAGGGAACAGCTCTTCTAGGGTATACTCCTGTTGAGAAGGAACTGGAGAGTTTCTTATCTCTGGAGCATTATCAGCAACTGATGTATCTTCCATGACAACATCTTCTGGTTGACTATTTAACTAAGTTTGCCAACCAACATCAATTAAAGACTCAGTTAATACTTCATCCTCAATATGAAAAATTGATTGATTGACTTCATGTATTACCTCAAGAATTGTTTGAGTTGTCATTTCACTATCTAAGTGAGTTGGCTCTTCCACATGTTGAGGCTCCCCCTGGAGTGGATCCAGGTGGATGGGGCTAGCAGAAGGTTGCTCCCCATGCCTCTGTGCATCTTCATCCCTTACTGGTGACCTTCCAGTATTATCAGCTTCTTCCTCAGTAGAACTGAAAACAACTTGCTCCTATGAGCTACTGGATGAATCAGGAGCCATTATGGCTTTCTTCTTCTTCTTCTGTGGAGGTGTGACCTTCTCTGGAGTAGGCATGTCCTTTGTTAACACCCAATCTCATCTTGAGATAATCCTAACATTCATTCTCCTCATGTGATTTATCTTAGAACCTGTAGCTTGGTTCATCGCTTCTGGAATAGTTCTAGCTAAGTACAAACTCATAATCCTACCCAGATTGGGCTTCTTCAAACTTTCCTTAATCTTCTTAAACATCACTGCTGACCAATCGGTTTTTAGTTTGAAAATGATCCTTGTCATTAAACTGAATATGTGAGCTGATATCCTATCATGCCCACTTGGCTTGCTCAGAATCACCTTTCCTACTAGCTCAGACAAGAACTTGTCTTGCATGTTCATGCCTTTCCTGTTAAAAACTGAACCAATCTTCATGGTTGAGTCTAATCCACACCATTGCAGTGCCTCTCTTGTCTTAGATGTAGGTACATCTTCCTCTTCTTTAGTTCTTGGTAGATGTAGAACTTTTCTTAGACTCTTATGGGTGAGTTTTACTTTTACTCCATGGACTATGGATTTAATCTTGAGTCCAGTCTCATCAAGTGTAGCTGCATAAAAGAATTCGAGTACTTCCTTCTTCCAAATCTTGGTTTGCTCAGAAACTAGATACTCCAACCCATTCTCTGTAATTAGGGCTACTACCTCCTTAATTTCTGATTCCGCATCGTCAAAGGCATGTCGTACTAGCTCATATCCTTCATTGACGTTCTCTTTGAGCTTAGGCGCCATTAGGGTTTTGAGAAATCTTGAATTAAGAAGAGAGAGATGTCGACACAAAGTTTTGGTCGCGAAACTATTGAAAGCGTATCGACAAACAATGTTGAAGACATATTTATATCTTTCTAAAAACGAAGGTGAAAGGGCGCGTCATAATACTCTTAATGTGTCGACACTGTTGAAAAGTGTCGACACTTACTTCTAATGTCTCGACATAAGTGTTGACTTCTATGTGTCGACACTAATATAGTCGACAGAATATATGTGTCGATACTTAAACATTTGCGCTCGACGATTAGACGATACTCCACTCGACGAATTCTGTGTTAATCCTAAGTGTCGACAACACTTCTGGATGTGTCGACACCTACTCTGGATGTGTCGACACTACTTATCTGAAGTGTCGACACAGACTTTCTAGATGTGTCGACACCATTTCTCTGAAATGTCGACACCACTTCTATGTGTCGACACAGAAAACTCCTTGTGTCGACACTATTTTAGTTAGCCAATTTTTTTAAACTATTCTAAGTTCAACATTCCTAATTCAATTTTAAACTTATTGAATTTAGTTTCATCAAGAGGCTTAGTAAACATATCAGCAATCTGATTATCTGTTTTAACATATTCTAGGGAAATGTCCTCTTTTTCTACATGTTCTCTAAGAAAATGGTATTTAATTTCTATATGCTTAGTCCTACTATGTGAGACAGGATTATTAGCTATAGAAATTGCACTTGTAGAATCACAAAGTAAAGGTGTTCTACTTACTTGAATACCATAGTCTACTAGTTGATGTTGAATCCACAATAGTTGTGCACAGCAACTTCCAGCAGCAACATATTCTGACTCAACTGTGGAAATTGCCACACTGGTCTGCTTCTTACTGATCCAAGACACCAGTCTTCCACCTAGAAATTGACAGGTTCATGTAGTACTCTTCCTATCTTCTTTGCAACCTGCAAAATCTGCATCTGAATAACCTGTCAGTCCAAAATCTCCATTCCTAGGGTACCAAAGGCCTAGATAAGGTGTGCCCTTAAGATATCTCAAAATCCTTTTGACTGCAGTCAGATGAGATTCTTTAGGGCATGCTTGGTACCTAGCACATACACATGTAGCATACATGATATCTGGTCTACTAGCAGTCAAATACAGAAGGGAGACAACTATCCCTCTGTACAAAGTTTCATCTACAGGTTTCTCTGCATCATCTTTGCTAAGAGACACACTTGACCCCATAGGAGTTTTCATGGTAGTGGATGATTCCATACCATACTTCTTTATTAACTCTAGGGTGAACTTAGACTGACATATGGACAGGCCATCTTCAGTCTGTCTTACTTGGAGATCCAAGAAGAACTTAAGTTCCCCCCATACTGCTCATTTCAAATTTTCCTTGCATAAGTTTTGCAAACTTTCTGCAAAGATTACTTTCAGTAGACTCAAATATTATCTCATCTACATAAATTTGGACTAGGATAATCTTGTCTTTAGATTCCCTAAGGAATAGAGTCTTGTCTATTTTCCCCCTTGAGAATTTGTTCTCAATGAGGAAACTAGACAGGGTTTCATACCAAGCCCTTGGGGCTTGTTTCAACCCATACAATGCCTTCCTAAGTCTATAAACATAATCAGGTTTAAGAGGATCAACAAAACCTGAGGGATGTTCTACATAGATTTCTTCCTTTAAATTTCCATTCAGGAATGCTGATTTCACATCCATTTGGAATACCTTGAAACCTTGATATGTTGCATAAGCAAGGAACATCCTGATTGCCTTCAGTCTTGCTACTGGGGCAAAGGTTTGATCAAAATCAATACCTTCTTCCTGCCTATATCCTTTTGCAACAAGTCTAGCTTTATTCTTTATAATGATTCCATTCTCATCCAATTTGTTCCTAAAGATCCACTTTGTTCCAATGATGTTGTGGTCTTTTGGTTTAGGAACTAGCTCCCAGACCTTGCATCTTTTGAACTGATTCAGCTCCTCTTGCATGACATCAATCCAATGAGGCTCTAGAACTGCTTCTTCAAATTTCTTTGGTTCCACTTGTGATAGGAAGCTGGAGTAAAGAACTGTACTCAGATTCCTGCTTCTTGTTTGCACTCCTTGTGTGGGATCACCAATTATCTGATTGGCTGGATGATCTTTTAAGTGTCTATTGGCTGGAGGTAGTCTGTCTTCAGGTTGTACACCTTCAGCCTCTTCATTTAGCTGCACCTCTTGGTCTTCTTCTGCATCTAGAGAGTCTTGTACTCCCCCTGGACAGCAGCCACCATTTTCCACTTGCTGAGTTGAAGTAGAACCTTCTGCAATGGTAAGCTTGTCCATCCTCTCATCTATACCTGTAGAGCTGCATACACTACTTGGCAACTCACTGTTAATCAGTCTTGTTTCATCAAAGACTACATGTATAGACTCTTCTACAACTTGAGTAACCAAGTTGTAGACTCTATAAGCCTTACTATTGTTGTTGTACCCAACAAATATCCCCTCTTGGGATTTGGCAGCAAACTTGGTTAGATAAGACTTGTCATTGTTAAGTATATAGCACTTGCAACCAAAGATCCTGAAATAGGATAAATTTGGTTTTCTGCCCTTCACAATCTCATAGGGAGTCTTTTTGTGGCACTTGGTGATAGTAGCCCTATTGATCACATGACATGCATTATTTACTGCCTCAGCCCAGAAATATTCTAGGAGAGAAGTGTCACTCAATAGGGTTCTACCAGCCTCTATCAATGTTCTATTCTTCCTTTCAGCAATACCATTTTCCTGAGGTGTTCTTGGTGAGGAAAATTCCTGAAAAATCAAAAATTCTTCACATAGTCTTGTCATACTTTCAGACTGAAATTCAGTACCATGGTCACTTCTGATTTTGACCACTGTACTGTCCAACTCATTCTGAATTTGTTTAACAAAACTATATAAGATACTTGGGGTTTCAGATTTTTGTCTTAGGAAGAACACTCAGGAATATCTAGAATAGTCATCTACTACCACAAATGTGTAGACCTTCCTACCTAGACTGTGAACTAGCATAGGACCAAATAGATCCATATGCAAGAGGTATAGACACCTCACTGAATCCTTGTTTTCAAGTCTATGAAAGGTGGATTTGGTCTGCTTGCCTTTTTGACAAGCTGAGCATATCCCATCCTTTATACACTTAACTTGAGGAACATTCCTCACTAACTCTTTGCTAAAGAGTTGGCCAATAGTCTTGTAGTTAAGATGGGCCAGCCTCTTGTGTCATTTAACACAATGTGAGACTCTCTCATCAGCTACAAGACAAATAGGAGAAACATTGTTCTCACATATAAAGTCAAGACAATAAACATTCCTCTTCCTATATCCTGTCAGAATGATCTTTTGATCACTTGACCTTTTGATATGACAATCATTCTTGACAAATAAGATGTCATATCCTAAATCACTCAGCTGACTTATGCTAATGAGGTTATGTTTCAAACCCTTCACATAGGCCACTTGAGTGATAGTAATCTGGTTACTAGAAATGTTACCAAAGCCTTTGATGATTCCTTTTTCTGAACCACCAAAGGTTACTTTAGGGCCATCCTTGATAGGTGTGTAGTCCTTCAGCAACCCCCTTGTTCCAGTCATGTGCCTAGAACATCCACTGTCCAAGTACCATATTGGGGCATGGCCACTTGGACTCACCTTACTTGGTCCAGGCTGATCCTGGCTCCTTGTCTCCTTCAGATATAGCCATCAGTCCCTTGCACTGATGGTTTTCATGCTCATAAATTGAGTTCATTAGCTGCATGAACTCATCTTCTTCCTTTTCAGCAAATAATCCAATGTAGGCTTCAGCTTCTGATTCTATTTCTGAAGATGATTGGTCTGTCAGACTCTTGTCTTTCTTAGCAACATAGGACTTTTCCTTTTTGCTCTTAACCTGAGTCTTCTTTTTATCAGCTGACTCCTTCCTCTTTTCAGGACAGTCAGCCACTACATGTCACTGTCTATTACAGCAATAGCACACAATCTTTGAAGATGTACCTTTGCTTGGCTTGGACCTGCTTCTGTCATTCCTGGATGACTTTCTCTTCTGATAGTAGTCATCTTTTGGCTGAGAAGTGGAAGGCTTAGATCTCCACTGCCTCTTCTTTAGAAATCTTTGAAAGTTCCTAGTAAAAGCAGCAAAGTCTTCATCACTTTCACTGCTATTAGAACTCTTGCTATCTGAATTATCTGTGACAGCCTCAGCAATTATTTTAGGTGGAGATGGAGACTTGCTTCTATACTTCTTAGTGGCTTCGGTCTTGAAGGCCACAGACTTTTCCTTGTGCTCCACTCTAGTATTCTTCTCTTCCTCCTTTTTATCCATTAATTGCATCTCATAAAATAGCAGTTTTCCAAACAAAGTTGGAGGAGGTATATCAGCAAGTTTGGCCACTTCCCTAATGGCACAAATCTTGGTGTCCCAGTCCTTAGTCAGGGATATTAGGAACTTGTCATTCAGCTCATAGTTACTGAAGTCTCTTCCATAGGACATCAACTCATTAACTATCCTATAGAACTTCTTGTAATATTCTGTAATACTATCAGACTTTTCTTGTCTGAAGCTTTCATATTCCTGATTTAACATTGACTTCCTATCTTGTCTTACTTCCTCTGATCCCTCCATATAGACTATTAATGTGTCTCACATTTCTTTAGAGATTTTACAATGTATTAAGTTCTGAGATGTTGAATCATCAATGGCACTAACAATGATATTCTGGGCTCTCTTGTCCATAGTGGCCAGGATGATTTCATCTTTAGTCATTTCAGAAAAGTCCTTGGGAGTTTTCTGATTTGCATCCAGAATGGATATCTTCATTGGCACATGTGGGCCTTCTTTGACTGTAATATATATCCTTGGGTCAGAAGCTTCCATAAAGAGTCTGACCGTCTCTTTCCATATACCAAATATCTCTTTTCTACATATTGGCAATTTCATTGACCCCAGCTCGTTGTGATTCTCACTAGAACCCATTTTCTTGATTCTTTCTTGATTCTTAAATCTGCCTTAAGGATCTCACTCTGACTGTTAAGTCCTTCTTTGAGTAACCTCGCTTTGATATCACTTGAAAGAAATAGTGCCTAAACACCTAGAGGGGAGTGAATAGGTGTATTTTTTCTTTTGCTTTAAAGGCAGACAATCTGTTCTGAAATTTAAACAGCAATTGCAAATTCTACAGCTATCAGCACAGCAATCACAGAAATAAACATTCATAGAGTGCACACAGATTTTATAGTGGTTCCCCAAGGTCTGGGTACATCCACTTTCCCCCTTCGCCTATCTAGTAGTGTACTAGATTCGGCCTAACTTCAGCACTTCTCCTCAGATCCTCAGATCCTACAGCTCAGAACCCCAAACCAGGTTCCTACAACTCAGAGTGTCTCCACTCATGCAACTCAGGCAAGCTGCCCTACCTCAGCCTTCACCAAGGCCTACACTCAGAGAACACAATCTCCTACAACTCAGGCACAAAGCCCTACCACTCAGTCTTCAACAAGACCTACACTCAGAGATCTAAATCTCTTACACTCAGCCTTTATAAAATAGGCTTACAGCTCAGATCTATACAAGATCCTACAGAAAATAATGTTTACAAAGTACTTAACCACAACCCAGATAGAGAGAGAAGGGTTGGCTGGCTTCTTGATGAGTTCTTGGAAGAACTTTGCAGAGATCAACCTCCCTTAGCTTTCTTCAAAGCTTCTTGAATCTGAACTCAGTAGGGTTGAATCTTCAGTGAAGTTGATCTTCAATCAGCTTCTGACTTAAGATCCAGAAATCAATCTGAATCTTTCTTTGCAGCCTGGTTCAGCAGCTGCTCTTCTTAGATGGAGCTCTCTCTCTCCAACTTTTTTTAGATCTTCTGTAGAAAATCTTTTGTATAATTACTTCTCTCTTAGTTGTTGTTAGTTGGTTGTGATTGATCTTCTCTTTCTGTTGAAGGATAAAGCATTTATATAGTCTTCCTCCATGGTAACCGGCTGATCCGATTTCTAACAACCTTCTGACAGCTTTGACAGTTGTGATAGACTGGTTGAAATGGCAGCTGTCAAGTCATCCAGTCACTTCTTGAAAATATTGTCTCTGTCTGATAGTGTCGAGACTGATCTTCATTATGTGTCGACACAAATAGACTAAGTGTCGATACAAGTGGACTAAGTGTCGACACATGCCTTGGAGGTGTCGACACAACTTCTTTTGTTGTTGTAACAGCTTCTCGACACTGCTTCTTCAGAATGTGTCGACACTGATCCTGTGTGTCGACACAAGCCTTCTGTTGAATGTGTCGACACTAATTCTGTGTGTCGACACATCTCCTTTGTGTCGACACAACTTCTTTTGTTGTTGATACTGTTGGGTTTCTCTGTGGGGTTGGCACAACGCTTGTGCACACAGCAGAAGATAAAAACATCAAGAAAAACCCAAAGAGATGTAGATCGGGCCATGAACGTTGAATCAAGAAGTTAGCAAAACTAGGGCAGAAATTACCTCGGTGGCGTTGAGTCACAACTCAACGGAGATGCTCCAAATTTCTGATTCCTGCTAGCGGCGAGTTCTACGTGGAATAATGTCCACGTTTCTGCAGAACTCCACACGAGCGGGAGAACGCTGATCTATCCGTCGCACGGATTATCGGGAAGGAGAAGACCGCACCTTTGCTTTCCCACGGACTGCTAGGTTCGCGCTAGGGATTGCAGCACCAGCGACAGTCGCCGGAGAAGAGGTGGTCGACGGAGCGAACACGGCGGCGGAACTCTTCCGGCGGCGGGAATCGCGATCGGCGGAGCGAACGAGCGGAACTCTTCCGTCGGGTTCGATCTGCTACGGGAGAAAATCGCGAGTTCAAAGCTTAAGTGCCGAGAAACCCTAAGTATCCCTTTTATACCAAAGGCATAAAAGACTTAGAAACTTCGCTATCCGCAGACCACCCGAAAATAGGGTTCAGAATCGGCGAGTATCAATCGGTGAGAATCAGCGACAATCGGCGAGAATCACTGAGCAGGTTCGGCGAGAATCAGTCGACGAGTATCATAATGGATCGGCGAGAATCAGAGTGCAATACTCGACGATTCTCGCCGATCGTCGAGCATGACTTGATGATACACGACGAACTCGTCGATCGTCGAGCCGCGGTCGACGATACATGTCGAAGTCATCGATCGTCGAGAATCAACATATTGATTCTCGACGATTCTCGTCGATCGGCGAGAATCAAAGATGATTCTCGCCGATCGGCGGGAATCAGAAGACAACTCTCGACGAATGTCATCGCCCCTCGGACGACAATCCTAACCAGCCCTCCAAGGCAACATTTGCCCAACTCGACGATCCTTTAAGGCAACACTTTGCCCATGACCCCATTCAGGTCGGTGATTGGCAACCTTTACCAACACAGTCAATCGTCCAACTTCTCCACATCTCTTATGTGCGACCCTGCAGGCTCATATCGCGTTGGCAGTGAGATTACATGTTTGATCACTTCCAGATCATCATGGTGACTCCAACAGACTCCCACTTGATCTCGAAAGTATCAAAGCAAAAACCTCACAAACAATGAGCGGCATCTAGCAATGCATCATTGCTCCCCAAGCAATAAGAGTTTATAACTCATAAGCCTTTATAACCAATGTATCAGCGTTGTCTTTGTCCCTTTGTCCCTTACATCCGGAAAGAACTAGAGGCATGGACCATGTCACCCTCGTAGTAGCTCAATCCAAGTTTCTTGATTCAGGACGGACTTCCAGAGAATGGTGAGTCCAATATCACATATTGACTCAACCAAGCATGGCCATGCATTTCTCAGTCCAGTTCCATCAAGGGGCCCATGGATGCAACTCCTGTCATACAGAAGGACAAATCCCATATCTGCTCACACACAAACACCCAAATGATTCGTAACATGCCCAACAACCACCCTTATCATCAACCTTTCTCAAGGAAGACTTTAGATGGCATCAAAGCACGCTCTTCCTCACTTGATGAATGCTGTGACTTCAGGTTAAAGGACCACAACACCATTGTCAATTGAGACCTACTCGTGACGCGATTGGAGGAAAATCCACAGAGTAGTCTCAGGTTGGGTCTGTCCAGTACAACTTGTTCACTAACAAGTACCCACGTGATGACTTGATATCACAATATCATGACCTGTGAGAACCAGTCATCAGTCAACACACGTGCTAGTCTCCATGTACCATCATCACCCTTAGCTTCTATGATGATACTCGACCAGGGACCTTTAAGAATGAAGCTTCAAATAAATCATGGGCTCTCACATTCAAGTCACGTACTTGATGTCCCATGGAAGCGAACATTCTAAGGGTATCTATTATGTTAACATTTAACTATCATATATAGAAAAACTCATAATAAAAGAATTTGTCATTAATTATAAAAGAAAAACTAGGTACATAGTCCATCATATGAACAAACAGCCAACAAAATACAAGATTACATACAATCCACAAGATTCTCGCTAGAGTTGATCATTTAGGTATCGCATACCCATCGATCTAGTATGACCATCATGCTTTCTCTGCGCGAGAGTCTTTGTCAGCGGATCCGCAATATTCTCCTCAGTCGGCACTCTGCAAATGTTTACATCTCCTCGTTCGACAATCTCACGAATAAGATGAAACCGCCGGAGTATGTGCTTGGAGCGCTGATGAGATCTAGGTTCCTTAGATTGTGCAATTGCACCATTGTTATCACAGTAGAGAACTACGGGACCAACAATGCTAGGAACTACATCAAGCTCGCCGATGAATTTCCTAATCCATACAGCCTCCTTCGCCGCATTAGCTGCTGCGATATACTCGGCCTCTGTTGTAGAATCAGCAACTGTCTCTTGCTTGGAACTCTTCCAGCTCACAGCTCCTCCATTCAGGCAAAACACAAAACCTGATTGAGACTTGGAGTCGTCTCGATCAGTTTGGAAGCTAGCATCCGTGTAACCACTTACAACGAGCTCTTCCTCTCCACCATACACCAAGAACACGTCCTTAGTCCTTCTCAAGTACTTCAGGATATTCTTGACTGCAATCCAGTGACACTCACCGGGGTCTGACTGATACCTGCTAGTCATGCTCAAAGCAAAGGAGACATCGGGTCGAGTACATAACATCGCGTACATGATTGATCCAATTGCCGAAGCATATGGAATCAACTTCATGCGGTCCTTATCTTCACAAGATTTTGGACACTGGTCCTTAGAGAGATTCACACCATGAGACATGGGCAAAAATCCTTTCTTGGACTCAAGCATGTTGAACCGCTTCAACACCTTTTCGATGTACGTACTCTGGGTCAAACCCAGCAACTTCTTCGATCTATCTCTATAGATCTTAATACCGAGTATATAAGTCGCTTCACCCAAATCCTTCATTGAAAAGCAGTTCCCTAGGTTGTTCTTAACAACTTTCAGGGTAGGAATGTCGTTCCCAATCAACAGTATGTCATCTACATACAATATCAGGAAGACAACAATGCCCCCACTGATTCGCTTGTAAACACAAGGCTCATCTTCATTATTGATGAAACCAAACTCTTTGATTTTCTCATCAAAACGAAGATTCCAACTTCGAGAGGCATGTTTCAGTCCATAAATGGACTTATTCAGCTTGCATATTTTAGTGGCTTCATCTGGGGATACAAAACCCTCGGGTTGCGTCATGTACACTTCCTCAAGGAGGTTTCCATTAAGGAAAGCCGTTTTGACATCCATCTGCCAGATCTCGTAGTCATAATACGCAGCAATAGCAAGCAATATCCTAATGGACTTTACCATGGCAACAGGGGAAAAGGTCTCATCATAGTCAATACCATGAATTTGCTTGAAACCCTTAGCCACCAGTCGCCCTTTGAATGTCTGTACATTCCCATCCATGTCGGTCTTCTTCTTGAAGACCCACTTGCACCCTATGGGTCGTACCCCTTCAGGTGGTTCCACCAAGTTCCAAACCTGGTTTGTATACATGGAGTCCATTTCGGATTTCATAGCCTCAAGCCATTTGTCGGAGTTCGGTCCATTCATAGCCTCTTGGTAGGTTGCTGGCTCATCATCATGATCCATAAGCAACACATTACCTATTTGAGACACGAGAAATCCATATCTCTCAGGCTCAAACCTCGGTCTACCAGATCTACGTAGGACTTGTGTTCCCTGAGCAGGTTCTCTAGCTACAACATCTTGTAGTCCTGTCTCAGAATCCAATTCCGGTTCATTCACTACATGTGGTACTTGAACTTCTTCAAGCTCTACCTTTTCAGTCTTTCTTGATAAGAACTCTTTCTCCAAGAAGACACCAGTCCTTGCGACAAACACTTTGCCCTCAGACGGTAGGTAAAAGTAATACCCTTTCGTTTCCTTAGGATATCCCACCAGATAACATTTATCCGATTTGGGTTCCAGCTTGTTAGGCATTTGACGTCTCACGTATGCCTCACAGCCCCAAATTTTAATGAACGACATACTAGGATGCTTCCCAGTCCATATCTCATATGGTGTCTTCAGAACCGTTTTCGTTGGAGCGCGATTCAATGTCATTGCAGCAGTCTCTAAAGCAAAACCCCAAAAGGAAACAGGCAAGTCTGCATGACTCATCATCGAACGTACCATGTCTAACAGAGTACGATTTCTCCTCTCAGACACACCATTATGTTGTGGCGTTCTAGGTGGAGTGAGCTGTGATACAATACCACACTCTTTCAGATGATCACGGAACTCATGACTCAGGTATTCGCCACCTCGATCAGATCGGAGTGCTTTAACCCTTTTACACAACTGGTTTTCTACTTCATTCTTGAACTCTTTGAACTTTTCAAAGGTCTCGGATTTGCACTTCATAAGATACACATATCCGTATCTACTGAAATCATCAGTAAATGTAACAAAGTAGAAATACCCACATCTAGCCATGGAACTCATGGGTCCGCATACATCACTATGTACAACACCCAAAAGATCATCAGCCCTCTCAGTATAACCAGTGAAAGGAGCTTTAGTCATCTTGCCTAACAAACAAGATTCGCATCGCTCAAATGATTCATAATCAAATGAGTCCAAAAGTCCATCTCTATGGAGCTTGGATATGCGCTTCTCGTTGATATGGCCCAAACGACAATGCCAGAGATACGTAGGGTTTGAGTCATTTGTTCTTAGTCTTTTATTGTTTTCTACATTACAGATCAGATGGTCCAAGTTCAAAACATAAAGACCATTAAACAATTGGGCTACAGCATAACAAACATCATTCTTAAATATAGAACAACAATTGTTCTTAATTATAAAAGAAAATCCAATCATGTCCAAACATGAAATAGATATAATGTTTCTAGTTATGGCCGGAACAAAATAACAGTTATCTAGTTCTATTACAAGCCCACTGGGCAAAGAAAGACGATAAACCCCTACGGCTACAGCAGCAACTCTTGCTCCATTGCCGACGCGGAGGTCCACCTCCCCTTTACTCAGCAATCTTCTCCTTCCCAGTTCCTGCACATTTGTACAAATGTGTGAACCACATCCGGTATCCAATACCCAAGATGAAGGAGCAGAAAGGTTTATCTCTATAACGTAAATATTTGAAGCGGAAGTCATACCTCCCCTCAATTTCTGCAGACCCTCAATGTACGAAGGACAGTTCCTCCTCCAATGACCAGCCTTGCCACAGTGGTGGCATTTCCCTTCCTTCACCGTGCTCTTCTTCTTCATCAGTGCAAAAGACTTGGGCTCAAGAAATGACTTAGGTCCTACCTTCGTCTTCTTAGAACCCTTGGCCTTGCCCTTGCCCTTATGCACCATCAGTATGGGGCTGGAAGGCTTGGCCTTCTTCATATTGATCTCGGCAGTTCTCAACATGCCTAGGAGTTCGGGCAGTGTCTTGTCTATCTCATTCATGTTGTAGTTCAAGACGAACTGCTCATAACTGTCCGGCAACGATTGCAGGATCAGATCCGTGGCCAACTCTTGACCAAGAGGAAAACCCAGCCTTTCAAGGTTCTCTATATACCCAATCATCTTGAGTATGTGAGTCCCTACTGAGTCTCGAACTCCCATCTTGCACTGAAACAACGCTTTCGTGATGTCGAACCTCTCTTGACGAGCCTGCCCTTGAAACATTTTCTTGAGATGCTCGTCAATCTCCTTGCACCCCATGTTCTCATGTTGCTTCTGAAGCTCAGAGTTCATAGTGGCAAGCATAAGGCACTCGACATCCAAAGCATCGTCAGTATACTTCTTATAAGTATCCTTCTCAGCACGGGAAGAGTTCCCGGTCGGCACCTCGGGGGCTTCTTCTTCCAAGACATAGAGCTTTCGCTCCTGCCTGAGAACAATTCTCAGGTTCCTGTACCAGTCCATATAATTTGTCCCACTGAGCTTATCCTTCTCAAGGATGGCTCTCAGAGACAACGTGGAGTGTGAAACGCTTGCCATGGAATTCTACAAGAATTTATGCAGAATAAAATCAGCACCTAAATTTCAATTACAATTTATTCTAATTTGGACTTCAATTAAAATACTCCCACTATTTTATTCGAAATGATAGCCCTCACTAACAATTCGGAGAGTTCATGCGAGCTACTCTCTTAGTGGACAAGATCCGTATTTCACCAACACTATGAGTCCGCTTTGGCGTTCCTCTCACGATGCGGTTATTTAGGTAGGCAACGCTTGCCAATTGCATCCTCATGCAATTCTTGTATGGTTGGTGAATAACTCCTTATTCGCATCCATCATATGGTGCATGCCAACCCTATGCCTCTAGGCACTCAACCTTTGAGGTCACCTAGTTAAGCTGGACCCGATGTCGACAGTGGGATATCACAATTATCCGCTCGCACCCTTACCAAGATAGATTAATGCACCTTGCTTTGGCAAGCCCACACTTCATCGATCGAGGTAGGAAGAGTGTCATCCATCGGAAGGCATCCGAACACTTAATATTAGATGAAGGGATTTTGATAGTAGGTTAACATTTAACCATGATTAACATTTGATCAATGTGCACATCCAAAGAAAAACAATTCTAAAACACATGCATCCCTTATGTGCACATCCTAACACCATCAACAATTGATAGAAGGAAGGGATAAATCTGAACATCCGGAAACTTCCAAATCCTCAGATTTACATGCATTGGACAAAGGCAAAGACAACTCAACTTAGAGCAGTAGACAAGCTCATCTCTCTTTGTTGGATTCAAAATCCAAAACAAAATCGAGGGATGGTTACTACTAAGGAGATCACAATTTCTAACACTTAGAAATTCCCACGCAATTCCAGACGTTCTTGGCGGGAACCAAGACTAAATCTAGACATTTAGAACACTTCTAAATCCCTAGGTTTACACGCACTGGAATAACAAACTTCCAATACAACGATAATGGTCGAAACCTGGCTCTGATACCACTGTTGGGTTTCTCTGTGGGGTTGGCACAACGCTTGTGCACGCAGCGGAAGATAAAAACATCAAGAAAAACCCAAAGAGATGTAGATCGGGCCATGAACGTTGAATCAAGAAGTTAGCAAAACTAGGGCAGAAATTACCTCGGTGGCGTTGAGTCACAACTCAACGGAGATGCTCCAAATTTCTGATTCCTGCTAGCGGCGAGTTCTACGTGGAATAATGTCCACGTTTCTGCTGAACTCCACACGAGCGGGAGAACGCCGATCTATCCGTCGCACGGATTATCGGGAAGGAGAAGACCGCACCTTTGCTTTCCCACGGACTGCTAGGTCCGCGCTAGGGATTGCAGCACCAGCGACAGTCGCCGGAGAAGAGGTGGTCGACGGAGCGAACACGGCGGCGGAACTCTTCCGGCGGCGGGAATCGCGATCGGCGGAGCAAACGAGCGGAACTCTTCCGTCGGGTTCGATCTGCTACGGGAGAAAATCGCGAGTTCAAAGCTTAAGTGCCGAGAAACCCTAAGTATCCCTTTTATACCAAAGGCATAAAAGACTTAGAAACTTCGCTATCCGCAGACCACCCGAAAATAGGGTTCAGAATCGGCGAGTATCAATCGGTGAGAATCGGCGACAATCGGCGAGAATCACTGAGCAGGTTCGGCGAGAATCAGTCGACGAGTATCATAATGGATCGGCGAGAATCAGAGTGCAATACTCGACGATTCTCGCCGATCGTCGAGCATGACTTGATGATACACGACGAACTCGTCGATCGTCGAGCCGCGGTCGACGATACATGTCGAAGTCGTCGATCGTCGAGAATCAACATATTGATTCTCGACGATTCTCGTCGATCGGCGAGAATCAAAGATGATTCTCGCCGATCGGCGGGAATCAGAAGACAGCTCTCGACGAATGTCATCACCCCTCGGACGACAATCCTAACCAGCCCTCCAAGGCAACATTTGCCCAACTCGACGATCCTTTAAGGCAACACTTTGCCCATGACCCCATTCAGGTCGGTGATTGGCAACTTTTACCAACACAGTCAATCGTCCAACTTCTCTACATGTCTTATGTGCGACCCTGCAGGCTCATATCGCGTTGGCAGTGAGATTACATGTTTGATCACTTCCAGATCATCATGGTGACTCCAACAGATACTTGTTGAGTGTCGACACATTTCCTTTGTGTCGACACAAATACTTCTTTACTTTAACTTTGTTGAAGTTTTTCTGTGTGTCGACACAATTGATGTTGACAAATACTTCTGTGTGTCGACACTGCCTCTTGGTGTCGACACATTTGATATCGACTAAGCTTCTCTGGGTGTCGACACTGCCTCTAAGTGTAGACACAATTTATGTTGACAATTCTTCACAGTGTGTCGACACTGCATGTATGTGTCGACACATTTCTTCTGGTGTCGACTCTGCCTTTCCTGGTGTCGACACAATCTACTCCAAGGGTCGACACGGCTTTTCTTCAGTGTTGACACAAGCCTTCATAAGTGTTGACACTGCTTCTCTAGGTGTCGACACATAAACTTAGAAATTTTCTGCATTTCCTGCAATTACTTAACCTGCACATATAAACTCAAAACACATCGAATACACCTTGATGTATATCATTGAGTAGGGTGAGGCTTCTTCAAATCTGGTATACATTTTCTAATGTACCCAACACAACATCACTGATCCAGACCAACTTGTCCGGGTAGGCTTCACACATCATGCATATATCCGTTCTCGATTACGGACTCTACATGTACACAACGGGGACTATTCATATCTACCTGAAGGAACGCCTCAAACTCACCACAAACTCGCGAGAGCGGGCTTCCCTATGCAAAAGAAGTAGAGCTTCACATGCTCAAGAAGAGAATCGTTACTGAAAGTGCAGCTAGATCTAATATACTCTAGAGGGGGGTGAATAGAGTATATGGTGTTTGAAAACTTTTTACAACAATTGTTGTAATCTGAGTGAGCAGGGAAGCAATTATAAATCTAATCACAGAACTAAACTAATTACAAACTAAACACAGAACAATCACAGCCAGAAACAAAAGATAAAGACAAGCAAGCCAGAAGACATAAGGAAATATAGTGGTTCCCCTAAACTTGGGTACATCCACTCTTCTACCACCCTAGGTAGGAATCCACTGCAGGATGAGTTGATCAGGTGTCCTGGGCACCAATGAGCTTTTGATAAGGTGCTCAAAAACCAAATCAGATTTTTTTGATCAGGTGTCTTTCCACCGATGAGCTTTTGACAAGGTGCTCAAAAACCAAGCTCAAACTTTTGAAGGGAGTTTGAGAAACCCTTTACAGAGATGGGGGTGAGAGAGTGATGGAAGTCTTCTCTTTCTCAGATCAGCTGAGAAGACTATGTGGATTTGATGGTGTCAAAGCTCCCCCTGAGTCCTTGAGATGTTCAGGAAAAGAAGCTTTGTTGTAGGGTGATAGGCCTTCAGAAGTTGATCTCTAGCAAAATATGATTTCAGCAACAGCTGAAATGTTAGGTGTCTGGAGTCTTGAAAGATGTTGGCCTTGAACACTTGAGACAAGAGAGATCAGAAGATTTCAGAAAAGTTGATCTCCTTGGATGTGTGTTCTTCAGAGAATTCTTTGAGACAGAATATTTTGTTCTTGTTCTGAAGATTACTGATGTCTGTGTGAGATTCAAAAAAAATTCTTATCTTTTATTCTCTGGTACTGAATAGAAAAACATCCTCTGTTAAGAATAGCCGTTGGTCTGCATTAATTGTATCCTTAATTGCAAAATGTCTTCTGGAGGAAAGTCCACAGAAATATTCCTTAAAAATCACTTGAAACTTGGTCCAGAAATAAATGAAAACGGCTAGAAAATCTTCTGAATTAATTGCAGAATAACTCCTTAAGTGATCTGAATTTGAATCTTGAAAATCCTTGAAGTTATCAGAAAACGTCGAACTGAGCTCTGCTATCGTCTAATTGAGCTCAGCGATATGAACTTATACTGCAACAAAATATCATCGATCTGAGCTCAAAGATCGTCGAACTGAGCTCAGAGATAGAGATCCAATAGCTGAGTCAAGATCGTCGGACTGAGCTCACCGATCGTCGAATGGAGTTCGACGATATGTGGAAGTTGAGCTCAGCGATCGTCGAATGGAGTTCGACGATCTGTCGACGTTGAGCTAGACGATCGTCGATCGGAGTTCGACGAATCGTCGTGCTGAGCTCGACGATATGACTTAGTCTCAAACTGCAAAAGTCTTGGTCTTGAGGGTAGCTTCCAAACTTAGACTTCTAACCCTTAGACTCAATTCTAATTGACCTTTTGAGCTATACAGGAGGTCAAACACTGGTTTCCTAGAGACATAGTGATCCTGACCCAAATTAGTAATAGGGTGTTTCAACAATCTCCCCCTATTTGGGTTATGATTACAATTTATAGAGTTTGGAAAAATTAAATTACAACATACAAGCAGCAATACAGAAAAACAAAAAGCTGGACATTGTAGAACCACAGATATATATATCATCCCAGATAATAATCAAAAATCAGAGAGATTGTCACCTTACATTGTCATTTTTTTCCTTGCTCTTAATAAGTTTGATTTCTTTGTTGGGGTTGAGAGCTTCTTTCTTTGATCTTGTATCATCTGCTGCACCTAAAGTGGTTTGCTGTTTGGGCCTGGGAACTACAGCTTCAGGATGCAGTTCCATGTATCTGTCAGAATCAAAAAATTTACTTGACCCACATCTTTCCAACTCTTTCTTTCTCAGATCAGACATTGTAGTGATGTTGGAGGAGTCTCTGCCTTGATCTCTAGCTTTCTTAATTTGATCCAGTGCAGCAAGTTCTTTCATTCTTGCAGTCCAAGCAGCTGGATTGTTCTCAGGATCTTCAAAAGGTACTGGTGGCTCATATCTATTAGATGGATTGTCCTGAGGAGGCCTGGATGAAACTATTTCTTTCAATTTATAGGGAAAAGGACCAGAGGTGGTGTCAGATGAGATTTGTCCTTCCCTGGAGTAGGGATGTTGCCTTGAATATCCTTTAGAGTAAACCTGAAATTCTCTTTGATTGCCTCTATATCCTCCTCTTCTGGATTGAGAGCCCCTGGACTGGCTTCCCCTATGATAAGATCTGGCATGTGGCTGATAGGGGGTTTGACTTCTAGCAGGGGGCTGAGCAGCTGAACTTCCACCTGCACCTGCATCAGGAGGAGGTGGTGGAGGAGGATGAGAATGTTGGAATTGGGAAGAGCCCTTTTCATATTTCCTTTTCTTCTTCATTGCTTTGAGTTGATTCTTTGAGTACTGCATACAGTGCTCAGTTATAGGGCAATCATGAAGGATATAATATGGTATGTCATTGTTGTCCTTGACCTTGGCAGGAGGTACTCTCTTCATGGCTTTGCTCCTTGCCTTTCTCTTCCTGGCAATGGTAGCAGAAGAATCATCAGAATCTGTTCTGAACTCATCACTTTCAGAACTTTGATCATCATAAAGGGCATCAATCTTCTTCATCAAATCTTGCTTGAGTTGGATTGAAGCAGATAAGGCAGCAGAGGTTGTAGTAGCAGAAGTTGAAGCAGTAGCAGTAGTGACAACAGCAGATACAGAAGGTGTGGCAGTTGAGGTTGAGGCAGAAGCAGAGGTTGAAGCAGTAACAACAGCAGCAGATACTAAAGGTTCTGGAGCAGTAATAACAGCAATTGGGACAGCAGCAGTTTCACTGACAGAAACAGCATTATCAGCAGCAGAAATATCATCAGAAAATACAGAAGGCTCAAACTCATGTGCCTCTGTCATAAAGATCTCCTTAGAAATTGGCTCATCAGCAGTATCAGCAATATTGTCAACAGAATTTTCAGTAGGAAGGGCAGCACCATCAGAAACAAACACACTGCTTTCAGCAGAAGTAGCAGCAACGTAAACTAAGTTAACAAATGAATTGATGATGCTGGGGTCACAACAAGAGAATGGCACAAGGGCCTTGGACAAATCCTCTGGGGGTTGGATAGCAACTGTCTCTGGAAGACAAGCTTTCTCTGGCAGACATCTGAAATATATAGAATCAAATTCTGAGAGCAAAGACCTGAGGTCTATTGCAAAGACTGCAGCAGGAGGGGAAACTGGATCTTGAGACACAGCAGCAGCAGCAGCAGCAGCAACAGGAGCTGAAGAAACAGCAAGAGCAGCAGCAGGCAGGCTCACTTCATAGGGCATCTCCCCCTGCCTAGATTCAGACATGGCTGGATCAAGGCACACTACTGAAGGGGCTGCCTGAGGGAATAAAGAGGAGAGCCTGGCAGAAAGGGCTGCCACTGACAGGAGTAATGGAGCCAAGGAGGTCTCCAAAAGAAGAGATAGCCTGGGGGCTAGCAATTCATAAAGCCTGTCAGCAAGGGCTGGAATATCTACTTGCTCAGTTGTGACTGGAGCAGAGGTAGAGGATGGAGGTGTAACTGTTGATGATGGTAGTGGAGAGCTAGTGTAGTGGGGAAGGGATGGTTGAGGTGTGGGTAAGGTGGATATGGAGGACAGTGGGATGGAGATAGATGGTGTGAAGGTGGGTTGGTCAATGATTTCTTGCAGAAGGTCTTGGTAAGATGTTGATGATGAGGGTAGCTCAGGAGGAGAGGATGGTGAGTCATCCATGAAGGAATCATCAATGAGGTTGAAGGAGGGAATGGAGGGTGATGAAGTGGCAGTATCTGGTAGAGGGTATGAGTATAAAGGATGGAATTGGTCTTCAGTGGTTGGAAGAGTAGGGATTGGAGATGGTGTGGATGTTGGAGAGGGGCTGGAGATGATGATGGTGGATGGAGTTTGAATGGTGGATGAAATGGGAAGAGATGGAATTGGAGGAGGAGGAGGAGAGGCATCAGCAGGCAGGTCAGCTGCAGGGGCAGAGACCTGAGGGGAAGTGACTCTGACAGTCCTGGTGCCTGAAGGAGTGCTGGAAGAGGGCCTGCTGGGCTTGAGGATCTGCCTGTCCCATTTACCAAAAAGGGCACAAGACAGTCTCTTGGATGCATTTATGTGTATCCCAGAGGATACCAGCAAAGCAGGGCACCTATTCTGCAGAAAAATTCCTAAAATCCTTCCAAAGTTTAAAAAACTCTTGTTGATTTTCTTCTTAATGAGGTCAAAGAAGACCTCTCCCCAATTCAGGTTCTTCATGTCTACTATGGCTCCCATTAGGCAGAGCTGATACCTGGAAATTGTATCATGGGCAGAATGCTTAGCCAATAGGACTTTCCCAACTACATCAGCCAGGAATCTGTATTCCACAGAAAGATTCTTTTTCAACAGCTTGCTAGGGTTAGCCTCAGAATGACCCATTCTGGCAAGCAAGTCAGCATATTCTTCTCCAGACAAATCAATAGAATCTCCACCAGTTCTTAACTCAAAAACCTCTGTCAGAATTGCTGGGGTTAAGGGTACCTGAGTGCCAGAGATTGATCCAACAATGGTGTTGTGGTCCTGATTGTGGGCAGTGTAGACCCATTCTTTGATTTCATCAGAAGCAAGTTTAATCCTTGTAGTCATGATTGCAGTAAGTTTCTGCTCTTTGAATAGCTCTAAAATATCCTGAAAAATCTGATCTATCGTGCTGAAGGATTACATGTCTATGTCGAAGCTGGCATCAAATTTCATGGCGGCGAGAACAGCAACAGAAACAGCCATAGTTACCTGCAAAGATTCAACAAACAAAACGACCAAGTGCAGAAATGTTTGGAGGGAAAGAAAGCTTTTGCAGAGAAATCGAAAGCGCAAAGGAGAACGACGGCGAAAAATGAATTTTATATTAGAGTTCGACGCAGAAATGGAAAGATCGTTGAACTCAGTTCGACGATCGGGGCTTCTAAAGGAATCTGAAGAGTCTTCAACATTGTCGATCTCCGTTCGACGATATTGGAGAGCGTCGAGCTCTGTTCGACGATCGTGCAGAGAACAAAATCGTCGAGCGTCGTTCGACGATCGCTGACCGGAAGAGATAGTTCAAACTATCTGAGAAGCGCTGAACTCAGGTCGACGATTTCAGAAATCGTCGATCTTCGTTCGACGATCTGGGGGAACATCATTGCGCATAGTTCAGAGACCAGAAAAACTCTAGACACTAAGAAAAATCAAGATGTTTGCCTAGTCTTGGTCAATTTTTAAACTTTTAAAATCTTGGATATTATTTAAGACTTCCTCCATCTAACATTCCTAACTGATTTAGGAAGAAGGTGTGCTTCTTTTCATTCAGGGGCTTGGTGAAAATATCTCCCCTTTGTAAATCAGTTGGGATATATTGCAGTTCAATTTTATTCTTTTCAACATTATCCCTTAAAAAGTGATGCCTAATCTCTATGTGTTTTGTCCTACTATGGAGGACTGGATTTTGAGCTATAGAGATAGCACTGGTGTTATCACAAAAGATTTTAGACTTCTCTAAGTTGTAACCATAGTCTAGGAGTTGGTTTTGAATCCACAAGATTTGTGAACAGCAACTGCCTGCAGCCATATATTCAGCTTCAACAGTTGAAGTTGACACAGAAGTTTGTTTCTTATAAAACCAAGAGACAAGTCTGTCACCAAGGAACTGACAAGTTCCACTGGTGCTTTTTCTGTCAATTTTGCATCCAGCATAATCAGCATCAGAAAATCCAGTTAAATCAAATGATGAATCTTTTGGATACCAGAGACCTAGATTTGGATAACGTTTAACATACCTGAGAATCCTCTTTACTAATGTTAGGTGTGACTCTCTAGGGCTTACTTGGAACCTAGCACATATACATGTAGCAAACATTATATCTGGTCTACTAGTTGTAAGGTACAGTAAAGAGCCAATCATTGCTCTATATGTTGTCTGATCAACAGGTTTCCCATGTTCATCAGCATCCAATACAGCATTTGTAGGCATAGGTATTTTCATACAAGATGCTTCAGACATGTCAAATTTCTTAACTAATTCATTTGCATACTTGGTTTGAGAAATAAAGATGCCTTCAGCATGCTGTTTGACTTGCACTCCTAGGAAGAAGGATAGCTCACCCATGCTACTCATTTCAAATTTAGAATGCATTAGGTTGGAAAACCTTCTGCATAATTTTGAGTCAGTAGAACCAAAAATAATATCGTCTACATAAATCTGTACTAGTAGGGTATGGGACTTATGGGTTCCAATGAAAAGAGTTTGGTCTACACTACCCCTTATAAATCCATTTTCCAAAAGGAAGCATGCTAGGGTCTCATACCATGCTCTAGGAGCTTGCTTGAGACCATATAATGCTTTCTTCAATCTAAAAACATAATCAGGATAAGTTGGAGAGATAAAACCTGGAGGTTTTTGATATATACTTCTTCTTTGATGTCTCCATTTAGAAATGCACTTTTGACATCCATCTGATATACCTTGAATCCTTTATGTGCTGCATAAGCTAAAAAGATTCTGATGGCTTCCAATCTTGCAATAGGTGCAAAAGTCTGGTCGCAGTCTATTCCTTCTTCTTGAGAATATCCATGAGCAACTAGCCTTGCCTTGTTCCTTATAATTACTCCTTGATCATCCAGTTTGTTTCTGAACACCCACTTTGTTCCAGCAATGGAGTGATCCTTAGGCTTTGGCACTAGTTCCCACACTTTGTTCCTTTCAAATTGATGCAACTCTTCTTGCATTGCAATGATCCAGTGTGGATCTTGCTCTGCATCTTAAATGGACTGAGGTTCAGTTTAAGATAGGAAGCAGGTGTGCAACAGGTTTTGGTTGACCTGATTTCTGGTTTGCACACCAGCTGAGATGTCTCCAATTATTTGGGAAATTGGATGATCTCTTGTTGTTACTAAATCAACAGGGGGTGTTGATTGTTCACCAACCTTTGTTGTTGTTTCCTCTTGTGGTACAACAACTGGCTCTTCAAGTTGTTCTTCAATATGTTGAACACTTTCTTCATCTTCACTGCTTTCATCCCTTTGAGTAACATGTAACTTGTTCAAGTCTTCAATAAGAGAATGTTCCTACAAAGGTTCTATGGTAGAAGAGATCTTCTCCTTGAAAGACATGTTAGATTCATCAAATGATATATGAACAGATTCCTCAATTTTTAGAGATGATTTATTATAAACCCTATAAGCCTTGCTAATCATGGAGTATCCCAGAAACACTCCTTCATCAGCTTTAGCTTGAAATTTTGCTAAATATTTCTTGCCATTATTATGTATGTAGCAAATACAACCAAAAACTCTAAAATAATCAACTTTAGGTTTCTTCCCTTTGAGTAATTCATAGGGAGTCTTTCCCTTTAGTTTATGTATCAAACTTCTGTTCAGCACATAGTTGGAGGTGTTCACTGCCTCTGCCCAAAAGGATAGAGGAAGGTGAGCATCTGACAACAATGTAGTGGCAGATTCAATAAGGGTTCTATTTTTCCTTTCAGCTACCCCGTTTTGTTGAGGAGTTCTAGGAGCTGAGAAAGTATGTCTGATCCCTTCACTCTGACAGAACTCTTGCATAAGAAGAGAATCAAACTCTGTCCCATGATCACTTCTGATCAGGGCAATGTGAGTATTGAACTCAATTTGTATACATTTGAGAAACTCTGTCAGACACTTAAAGTTATCAGACTTCTTCCTTAGAAAGAACACTCAAGTGAATCTAGAGAAGTCATCTACAACTACTAAAGTGTAAGATTTCCCTCCTAGGCTTTGCACTGTGATGGGTCCAAAAAGATCCATCTGTAACAGATACAATATCCTAGGTGAATCACTCTTATTAAGTGACTTAAAACTGTTTTTAGTTTGCTTGCCTAATTGACAAGCCCTGCAGAGTCCTTCCTTCTTGTAAGGGCCAGAAGGTAGTCCTCTAACAAGGTTGTCCTTGGATAGCCTAGCAATAGTTCTAAGGTTTAGGTGTCCTAGTCTCTTATGTCATAAAATATTTGGTCTACAAACAGAATTGAACAGGCAAATATCTACATCTGTTGAAAGAAAATCTACTAGATAGATGTTACCTTTCCTTTTACCTGTCAACACAGTTGTGTTGTCCTCTGACTTAATTTTGCATAATGCTTTGCTGAAGGTCACATGTTAGCCTTCATCACACAGCTGACTGATGCTTATTAAGTTGTGCTTCAGTCCTTCCACATAAGCTACCTTCTTGAATGTTACTGATCCAATCTGGACTGCACCATATCCTTTAGTCTGTCCAAAGTTTGAGTCACCAAAGATAACTTTGGGTCTAAGCTTGGCTCTAAAGTATGTGAGGTTGTCCTTGTTCCCTGTCATGTGCTTAGAGCACCCACTATCCAAGTACCATTGCTGGTTAGATGTTGGATAGGTCTTCACCTGCACATAAGACAATTCATTTATTTTTGACCCAGTTTACCTTGGGCCTAGGTTGATAACCTTTAAATTCTGAAAGAAAAGACATCCCAGGTTGAATCTTATAACCTTCAGGATGATATCTCCTTAGAGGTATAATCCATTCAGTATAAGGGTTAAAGATTTGGGATGAAGGACCCTTAGGATTGGATTTTGATTTGCCCTTGAAAAAATTTCCAGAGCTCTGACCTCTATTCGACGATCGTAGAGCGGCGTTCGACGATCTTGGGTCAGATCGTCGACCTCCGTTCGACGGTCGACTATGGCAGAGTTCAGGAACTTGAGATCGTCGACCTGAGTTCGACGATTTTGCCTGAGATCGTCGATCTGCGTTCGGCGATCGTCGATCTCCGTTCGACGATTTCTGTTGGGCCTTAGTTTTCTTGGGCAGATCAGAATTTTTCCTAGCTACCTCTACAACTCCCTTTCCTTTATCAGAAATGAATTTGATTGCAGTTGTTAGAACTATGGGTTGGCTGGATGAAGTACCCAAGCCCAGTGTACTATTAAATCTGGAGTTCACTGTGCTTGTGATGTCCATCAGCTTGATACTTCTCTCATTAAGGGTTTCTTCAAGCTTCTTGGCCTCAGATAGCTCACTTTTCAGTGAAGCTATCTGCTCCCTACAGCACTCCAACTCCTGAGAGAGTTTGAGGTTTTCTGACTTTAAAGTATTATGTTCAGATAAATGATTTCTGAGAGAGATAATTTCTTTCTCAGATTTTAGCAGATCTAAACATAATGCTTTAAATTCAGATTTAAAGTCCTCTGCATTAAAATCAAATGAACTAATTACCTGATCTTCTTCAGGTTGAGTCTCTGACTCTGACTCTGACTCCTCTTCTTTTGAATTATGTTGTGAGGCATTGATTGCCATCATGCAGAACTCTATCTCTTCTGCATCATCTTCATCATCACTGGAGCTGGATGAGGCTTCTGACTCCTCTTCAGTCTCACTCCAGGATTCAGCAACAAACCTCTTTCTTGTGTGTTTGTTTTTGCTTGAGGAGGGTTTGCCATTGTCATTCCTCTTGGAGTCTTTCTCCTTTCTTCTTTCTTTCTTGTCTCTTATGTTCTTGTTTTTGTTTTCTGGACAGTCAGGAACAATATGCCCTGGTTTCCTGCAACCAAAGCAGACAATTTCCTTATTATTAATTGACTTATCATACCTTGGCTTATCATGCTCCTTGTATGAACTCCTTCTGAAGTCCTTTCTGGCCATCTTGTAAAATCGTTTGGCCAACAGACTGAGCAGTTCATCATTGCCTGTGACTTTGTCTTCAGGCAGATCTTCAGTTGCCTTGAAGGCTATTGTTTTCTCTTTTCTTGTGGCTGGTGAGGTAGCCTTTTGTTCTTCTTCTCTATTCTTGATGAGTAGCTCATAAGATTTGAGCTTACCCAATAGAGCTTCTGTGGTGATCTCATTCAAACTTCTGGCATCCTTGATTGGCCATATTCTTGAATCCCAAGTGCTAGGGAAGCACATTAGAATTTTGTCATTGAGTTCAGTTAGTGAGATCTCTTTATCTAATGTCCTGAGTTCACTGACTATTAGACTGAGCCTATTGTACATATCTCCCACTGACTCAGTTTCTCCCTCCTTGAAATTCTCATATTGAGATATGAGGTGGGATCTCCTATCCTTTCTCTCATCAGCTGAGACTGAGACAATTTCAGAGAGTTTGTCCCAAATTTCCTTTGCTGAATTGCATTCAGCCACCTTTTGAAAGATGTCATCAGATATTGTCTGGGCTAAGATGTTCATAGCCTTGGCATCATCTACCTTCCATTTCTTGATGTCAGCATCTGTTCCTGATGGAGGTGGAACAGCATTTGTACTTGAGTTCTCTGGAGGTCTTGGACAAACTGTCAAAACAGAGTTAAAAATATCCTCGTCAATAGAATTCATGTATAATCTGATCCTTGATTTCCAAAGTGCAAACTTGGATAGATTGCACACTGGAGGTCTGGTGCTAGCATAATCTTTGTTTTGGGCCATGATTTGTGAAAACAAAACCTAATAATAAACTCAAAAGAAAACAGATCTAACTAGGGATCTTTGGGTTCAGGTGTTAGCCTGTGCAACCACCAAGGTGTGGTATGTTTAACCAACCTCGCTTTGATACCAATTGAAAGTACAGCTAGATCTGATATACTCTAGAGGGGGGGTGAATATAGTATATGGTGCTTGAAAACTTTTTACAACAATTGTTGTAATATGAGTGAGTAGGGAAGCAATTATAAATCTAATCACAGAACTAAACTAATTACAAACTAAACACAGAACAATCACAGCCAGAAACAAAAGATAAAGACAAGCAAGCCAGAAGACACAAGGAAATATAGTGGTTCCCCTAAACTTGGGTACATCCACTCTTCTACCACCCTAGGTAGGAATCCACTGCAGGATGAGTTGATCAGGTGTTCTGGGCACCAATGAGCTTTTAATAAGGTGCACAAAAACCAAATCAGATTTTTCGATCAGGTGTCTTGCCACCGATGAGCTTTTGACAAGGTGCACAAAAACCAAGCTCAAACTTTTGAAGGGAGTTTGAGAAACCCTTTACAGAGATGGGGGTGAGAGAGTGATGGAAGTCTTCTCTTTCTCAGATCAGCTGAGAAGACTATATGGATTTGATGGTGTCAAAGCTCCCCCTGAATCCTTGAGATTCAGACTTTCCTTGTCTGAAGCTTTCATATTCCTGATTTAACATTGACTTCCTATCTTGTCTTACTTCCTCTGATCCCTCCATATAGACTATTAATGTGTCCCACATTTCTTTAGAGGTTTTACAATGTATTAAGTTCTGAGATGTTGAATCATCAATGGCACTAACAATGATATTCTGGGCTCTCTTGTCCATAGTGGCCAGGATGATTTCATCTTTAGTCATTTCAGAAAAGTCCTTGGGAGTTTTCTGATTTGCATCCAGAATGGATATCTTCATTGGCACATGTGGGCCTTCTTTGACTGTAATATATATCCTTGGGTCAGAAGCTTCCATAAAGAGTCTGACCGTCTCTTTTCATATACCAAATATCTCTTTTCTATATATTGGCAATTTCATTGACCCCAGCTCTTTGTGATTCTCACTAGAACCCATTTTCTTGATTCTTTCTTGATTCTTAAATCTGCCTTAAGGATCTCACTCTGACTGTTAAGTCCTTCTTTGAGTAACCTCGCTTTGATACCACTTGAAAGAAATAGTGCCTAAACACCTAGAGGGGAGTGAATAGGTGTATTTTTTCTTTTTCTTTAAAGGCAGACAATCTGTTCTGAAATTTAAACAGCAATTGCAAATTCTACAGCTATCAGCACAGCAATCACAGAAATAAACATTCATAGAGTGCACACAGATTTTATAGTGGTTACCCAAGGTCTGGGTACATCCACTTTCCCCCTTCGCCTATCTAGTAGTATACTAGATTCGGCCTAACTTCAGCACTTCTCCTCAGATCCTCAGATCCTACAGCTCAGAACCCCAAACCAGGTTCCTACAACTCAGAGTGTCCCCACTCCTACAACTCAGGAAAGCTGCCCTACCTCAGCCTTCACCAAGGCCTACACTCAGAGAACACAATCTCCTACAACTCAGGCACAAAGCCCTACCACTCAGTCTTCAACAAGACCTACACTCAGAGATCTAAATCTCTTACACTCAGCCTTTATAAAATAGGCTTACAGCTCAGATCTATACAAGATCCTACAGAAAATAATGTTTACAAAGTACTTAACCACAACCCAGATAGAGAGAGAAGGGTTGGCTGGCTTCTTGATGAGTTCTTGGAAGAACTTTGCAGAGATCAACCTCCCTTAGCTTTCTTCAAAGCTTCTTGAATCTGAACTCAGTAGGGTTGAATCTTCTGTGAAGTTGATCTTCAATCAGCTTCTGACTTAAGATCCAGAAATCAATCTGAATCTTTCTTTGCAGCCTGGTTCAGCAGCTGCTCTTCTTAGATGGAGCTCTCTCTCTCCAACTTCTTCTAGATCTTCTGTCGAAAATCTTCTGTATAATTACTTCTCTCTTAGTTGTTGTTAGTTGGTTGTGATTGATCTTCTCTTTCTGTTGAAGGAGAAAGCCTTTATATAGTCTTCCTCCATGGTAACTGGCTGATCCGGTTTCTAACAACCTTCTGACAGCTTTGACAGTTGTGATAGACCGGTTGAAAAGGCAGCTGTCAAGTCATCCAGTCACTTCTTGAAAATACTGTCTCTGTCTGAAAGTGTCGAGACTGATCTTCATAATGTGTCGACACAAATAGACTAAGTGTCGATACAAGTGGACTAAGTGTCGACACATGCCTTGGCGGTGTCGACACAACTTCTTTTGTTATTGTAACAGCTTCTCGACACTGCTTCTTCTGAATGTGTCGACACTGATTCTTTGTGTCGACACAAGCCTTCTGTTGAATGTGTCGACACTAATTCTGTGTGTCGACCCAAATACTTCTTCTTTAAAACTTAGTTGAAATTCTGATGTGTGTCGACACATCTCCTTTGTGTTGACACAACTTCTTTTGTTGTTGATACTTGTTGAGTGTCGACACATTTCCTTTGTGTCGACACAAATACTTCTTTACTTTAACTTTGTTGAAGTTTTTCTGTGTGTCGACACAATTGATGTTGACAAATACTTCTGTGTGTCGACACTGCCTCTTGGTGTCGACACATTTGATGTCGACTAAGCTTCTCTGGGTGTCGACACTGCCTCTAAGTGTAGACACAATTTATGTTGACAATTCTTCACAGTGTGTCGACACTGCCTGTATGTGTCGACACATTTCTTCTGGTGTCGACTCTGCCTTTCCTGGTGTCGACACAATCTACTCCAAGGGTCGACACGGCTTTTCTTCAGTGTTGACACAAGCCTTCATAAGTGTTGACACTGCTTCTCTAGGCGTCGACACAGAGACTTAGAAATTTTCTGCATTTCCTGCAATTACTTAACCTGCACATATAAACTCAAAACACATCAAATACACCTTGATGTATATCATTGAGTAGGGTGAGGCTTCTTCAAATCTGGTACACATTTTCTAATGTACCCAACACAACATCACTGATCCAGACCAACTTGTCCGGGTAGGCTTCACACATCATGCATATATCCG
Source organism: Platanthera guangdongensis (assembly GCA_039583875.1). NCBI lineage: Eukaryota > Viridiplantae > Streptophyta > Magnoliopsida > Asparagales > Orchidaceae > Platanthera > Platanthera guangdongensis. The sequence goes on from CM077165.1 coordinate 62,329,164, forward strand.
TTCTCGATTACGGACTCTACATGTACACAACGGGGACTATTCATGTCTACCCAAAGGAACGCCTCAAACTCACCACAAACTCGCGAGAGCGGGCTTCCCTATGCAAAAGAAGTAGAGCTTCACATGCTCAAGAAGAGAATCGTTACTGAAAGTGCAGCTAGATCTGATATACTCTAGAGGGGGTGAATAGAGTATATGGTGCTTGAAAACTTTTTACAACAATTGTTGTAATCTGAGTGAGCAGGGAAGCAATTATAAATCTAATCACAGAACTAAACTAATTACAAACTAAACACAGAACAATCACAGCCAGAAACAAAAGATAAAGACAAGCAAGCCAGAAGACACAAGGAAATATAGTGGTCTTGAGGGTAGCTTCCAAACTTAGACTTCTAACCCTTAGACTCAATTCTAATTGACCTTTTGAGCTATACAGGAGGTCAAACACTGGTTTCCTAGAGACATAGTGATCCTGACCCAAATTAGTAATAGGGTGTTTCAACAATCTCCCCCTATTTGGGTTATGATTACAATTTATAGAGTTTGGAAAAATTAAATTACAACATACAAGCAGCAATACAGAAAAACAAAAAGCTGGACATTGTAGAACCACAGATATATATATCATCCCAGATAATAATCAAAAATCAGAGAGATTGTCAACTTACATTGTCATTTCTTTTCCTTGCTCTTAATAAGTTTGATTTCTTTGTTGGGGTTGAGAGCTTCTTTCTTTGATCTTGTATCATCTGCTGCACCTAAAGTGGTTTGCTGTTTGGGCCTGGGAACTACAGCTTCAGGATGCAGTTCCATGTATCTGTCAGAATCAAAAAATTTGCTTGACCCATATCTTTCCAACTCTTTCTTTCTCAAATCAGACATTGTAGTGATGTTGGAGGAGTCTCTGCCTTGCTCTCTAGCTTTCTTAATTTGATCCAGTGCAGCAAGTTCTTTCATTCTTGCAGTCCAAGCAGCTGGATTGTTCTCAGGATCTTCAAAAGGTACTGGTGGCTCATATCTATTAGATGGATTGTCCTGAGGAGGCCTGGATGAAACTATTTCTTTCAATTTATAGGGAAAAGGACCAGAGGTGGTGTCAGATGAGATTTGTCCTTCCCTGGAGTAGGGATGTTGCCTTGAATATCCTTTAGAGTAAACCTGAAATTCTCTTTGATTGCCTCTATATCCTCCTCTTCTGAATTGAGAGCCCCTGGACTGGCTTCCCCTATGATAAGATCTGGCATGTGGCTGATAGGGGGTTTGACTTCTAGCAGGGGGCTGAGCAGCTGAACTTCCACCTGCACCTGCATCAAGAGGAGGTGGTGGAGGAGGATGAGAATGTTGGAATTGAGAAGAGCCCTTTTCATATTTCCTTTTCTTCTTCATTGCTTTGAGTTGATTCTTTGAGTACTGCATATAATGCTCAGTTATAGGGCAATCATGAAGGATATAATATGGTATGTCATTATTGTCCTTGACCTTGGCAGGAGGTACTCTCTTCATGGCTTTGCTCCTTGCCTTTCTCTTCCTGGCAATGGTAGCAGAAGAATCATCAGAATCTGTTCTGAACTCATCACTTTTAGAACTTTGATCATCATAAAGGGCATCAATCTTCTTCATCAAATCTTGCTTGAGCTGGATTGAAGCAGATAAGGCAGCAGAGGTTGTAGTAGCAGAATTTGAAGCAGTAGCAGTAGTGACAACAGCAGATACAGAAGGTGTGGTAGTTGAGGTTGAGGCAAAAGCAGAGGTTGAAGCAGTAACAACAGCAGCAGATACTAAAGGTTCTGGAGCAGTAATAACAGCAGTTGGGACAGCAGCAGTTTCACTGACAGAAACAGCATTATCAGCAGCAGAAATATCATCAGAAAATACAGAAGGCTCAAACTCATGTGCCTCTGTCATAAGGATCTCCTTAGAAATTGGCTCATCAGTAGTATCAGCAATATTGTCAACAGAATTTTCAGCAGGAAGGGCAGCACCATCAGAAACAACCACACTGCTTTCAGCAGAAGTAGCAGCAGCATAAACTGAGTTAACAAATGAAGTGATGATGATGGGGTCACAATAAGAGAATGGCACAAGGGCCTTGGACAAATCCTCTGGGGGTTGGATAGCAACTGTCACTGGAAGACAAGCTTTCTCTAGCAGACATCTGAAATATATAGAATCAAATTCTGAGAGCAAAGACCTGAGGTCTATTGCAAAGACTGCAGCAGGAGAGGAAACTGGATCTTGAGACACAATAGCAGCAGCAGCAGCAGCAACAGGAGCTGAAGAAACAGCAAGAGCAGCAGTAGGCAGGCTCACTTCATAGGGCATCTCCCCCTGCCTAGATTCAGACATGGCTGAATCAAGGCACACTACTGAAGGGGCTGCCTGAGGGAATAAAGAGGAGAGTCTGGCAGAAAGGGCTGCCACTGACAGGAGTAATGGAGCCAAGGAGGTCTCCAAAAGAAGAGATAGCCTGGGGGCTAGCAATTCATAAAGCCTGTCAGCAAGGGCTGGAATATCTACTTGCTCAGTTGTGACTGGAGTAGAGGTAGAGGATGGAGGTATAACTATTGATGATGGTAGTGGAGAGCTAGTGTAGTGGGCAAGGGATGGTTGAGGTGTGGGTAAGGTGGATATGGAGGACAGTGGGATGGAGATAGATGGTGTGAAGGTGGGTTTGTCAATGATTTCTTGCAGAAGGTCTTGGTAAGATGTTGATGATGAGGGTAGCTCAGGAGGAGAGGATGGTGAGTCATCCATGAAGGAATCATCAATGAGGTTGAAGGAGGGAATGGAGGGTGATGAAGTGGCAGTATCTGGTAGAGGGTATGAGTATAAAGGATGGAATTCGTCTTCTGTGGTTGGAAGAGTAGGGATTGAAGATGGTGTGGATGTTGGAGAGGGGCTGGAGATGATGATGGTGGATGGAGTTTGAATGGTGGATGAAATGGGAAGAGATGGAATTGGAGGAGGAGGAGGAGAGGCATCAGCAGGCAAGTCAGCTGCAGGGGCAGAGACCTGAGGGGAAGTGACTCTGACAGTCCTGGTGCCTGAAGGAGTGCTGGAAGAGGGCCTGCTGGGCTTGAGGATCTGCCTGTCCCATTTACCAAAAAGGTCACAAGACAGTCTCTTGGATGCATTTATGTGTATCCCAGAGGATACCAGCAAAGCAGGGCACCTATTCTGCAGAAAAATTCCTAAAATCCTTCCAAAGTTTACAAAACTCTTGTTGATTTTCTTCTTAATGAGGTCAAAGAAGACCTCTCCCCAATTCAGGTTCTTCCTGTCTACTATGGCACCCATTAGGCAGAGCTGATACCTGGAAATTGTATCATGGGCAGAATGCTTAGCCAATAGGACTTTCCCAACTACATCAGCCAGGAATCTGTATTCCACAGAAAGATTCTTTTTCAACAGCTTGCTAGGGTTAGCCTCAGAATGACCCATTCTGGCAAGCAAGTCAGCATATTCTTCTCCAGACAAATCAATAGAATCTCCACCAGTTCTTAACTCAAAAACCTCTGTCAGAATTGCTGGGGTTAAGGGTACCTGAGTGCCAGAGATTGATCCAACAATGGTGTTGTGGTCCTGATTGTGGGCAGTGTAGACCCATTCTTTGATTTCATCAGAAGCAAGTTTAATCCTTGTAGTCATGATTGCAGTAAGTTTCTGCTCTTTGAATAGCTCTAAAATATCCTGAAAAATCTGATCTATCGTGCTGAAGGATTACATGTCTATGTCGAAGCCGGCATCAAATTTCATGGCGGCGAGAACAGCAACAGAAACAGCTATAGTTACCTGCAAAGATTCAACAAACAAAACGACCAAGTGCAGAAATGTTTGGAGGGAAAGAAAGCTTTTGCAGAGAAATCGAAAGCGCAAAGGAGAACGACGGCGAAAAATGAATTTTATATTAGGGTTCGACGCAGAAATGGAAAGATCGTTGAACTCAGTTCGATGATCGGGGCTTCTAAAGGAATCTGAAGAGTCTTCAACATCGTCGATCTCCGTTCGACGATATTGGAGAGCGTCGAGCTCTGTTCGACGATCGTGCAGAGAACAAAATCGTCGAGCGCCGTTCGACGATCGCTGATCGGAAGAGATAATTCATACTATCTGAGAAGCGCTGAACTCAGGTCGACGATTTCAGAAATCGTCGATCTCCGTTCGACGATCTGGGGGAACATCGTCGCGCGCAGTTCAGAGACCAGAAAAACTCTAGACACTAAGAAAAATCAAGATGTTTGCCTAGTCTTGGTCAATTTTTAAACTTTTAAAATCTTGGATATTATTTAAGACTTCCTCCATCTAACATTCCTAACTGATTTAGGAAGAAGGTGTGCTTCTTTTCATTCAGGGGCTTGGTGAAAATATCTCCCCTTTGTAAATCAGTTGGGATATATTGCAGTTCAATTTTATTCTTTTCAACATTATCCCTTAAAAAGTGATGTCTAATCTCTATGTGTTTTGTCCTACTATGGAGGACTGGATTTTGAGCTATAGAGATAGCACTGGTGTTATCACAAAAGATTTTAGACTTCTCTAAGTTTTAACCATAGTCTAGGAGTTGGTTTTGAATCCACAAGATTTGTGAGCAGCAACTGCCTGCAGCCATATATTCAGCTTCAACAGTTGAAGTTGACACAGAAGTTTGTTTCTTACAAAACCAAGAGACAAGTCTGTCACCAAGGAACTGACAAGTTCCACTGGTGCTTTTCCTGTCAATTTTGCATCCAGCATAATCAGCATCAGAAAATCCAGTTAAATCAAATGCTGAATCTTTTGGATACCAGAAACCTAGATTTGGGTAACTTTTAACATACCTGAGAATCCTCTTTACTAATGTTAGGTGTGACTCTCTAGGGCTTACTTGGAACCTAGCACATATACATGTAGCAAACATTATATCTGGTCTACTAGCTGTAAGGTACAGTAAAGATCCAATCATTGCTCTATATGTTGTCTGATCAACAGGTTTTCCATGTTCATCAGCATCCAATACAGCATTTGTAGGCATAGGTGTTTTCATACAAGATGCTTCAGACATGTCAAATTTCTTAACCAATTCATTTGCATACTTGGTTTGAGAAATAAAGATGCCTTCAGCATGCTGTTTGACTTGCAATCCTAGGAAGAAGGATAGCTCACCCATGCTACTCATTTCAAATTTAGAATGCATTAGGTTGGAAAACCTTCTGCATAATTTTGAGTCAGTAGAACCAAAAATAATATCGTCTACATAAATCTATACTAGTAGGGTATGGGACTTATGGGTTCTAATGAAAAGAGTTTGGTCTACGCTACCCCTTATAAATCCATTTTCCAAAAGAAAGCATGCTAGGGTCTCATACCATGCTCTAGGAGTTTGCTTGAGACCATATAATGCTTTCTTCAATCTAAAAACATAATCAGGATAAGTTGGGGAGATAAAACCTGCAGGTTGTCTAACATATACTTCTTCTTTGATGTCTCCATTTAGAAATGCACTTTTGACATCCATCTGATATACCTTGAATCCTTTATGTGCTGCATAAGCTAAAAAGATTCTGATGGCTTCCAATCTTGCAACAGGTGCAAAAGTCTGGTCGTAGTCTATTCCTTCTTCTTGAGAATATCCCTGAGCAACTAGCCTTGCCTTGTTCCTTATAATTACTCCTTGATCATCCAGTTTGTTTCTGAACACCCACTTTGTTCCAATAATGGAGTGATCCTTAGGCTTTGGCACTAGTTCCCACACTTTGTTCCTTTCAAATTGATGCAACTCTTCTTGCATTGCAATGATCCAGTGTGGATCTTGCTCTGCATCTTAAATGGACTGAGGTTCAGTTTGAGATAGGAAGCAGGTGTGCAATAGGTTTTGGTTGACCTGATTTCTGGTTTGCACACCAGCTGAGATGTCTCCAATTATTTGGGAAATTGGATGATCTCTTGTTGTTACTAAATCAACAGGGGGTGTTGATTGTTCACCAACCTTTGTTGTTGTTTCCTCTTGTGGTACAATAACTGGCTCTTCAAGTTGTTCTTCAATATGTTGAACACTTTCTTCATCTTCACTGCTTTCATCCCTTTGAGTAACCTGTAACTTGTTCAAGTCTTCAATAAGAGAATGTTCCTACAAAGGTTCTATGGTAGAAGAGATCTTCTCCTTGAAAGATATGTTAGATTCATCAAATGATATATGAACAGATTCCTCAATTTTTAGAGATGATTTATTATAAACCCTATAAGCCTTGCTAATCATGGAGTATCCCAGAAACACTCCTTCAACAGCTTTAGCTTGAAATTTTGCTAAATATTTCTTGTCATTATTATGTATGTAGCAAATACAACCAAAAACTCTAAAATAATCAACTTTAGGTTTCCTCCCTTTGAGTAATTCATAGGGAGTCTTTCCCTTTAGTTTTTGTATCAAACTTCTATTCAGCACATAGTTGGAGGTGTTTACTGCCTCTGCCCAAAAGGATAGAGGAAGGTGAGCATCTGACAACAATGTAGTGGCAGATTCAATAAGGGTTCTATTTTTCCTTTCAGCTACCCCGTTTTGTTGAGGAGTTCTAGGAGCTGAGAAAGTATGTCTGATCCCTTCACTCTGACAGAACTCTTGCATAAGAAGAGAATTAAACTCTGTCCCATGATCACTTCTGATCAGGGCAATGTGAGTATTGAACTCAATCTGTATACATTTGAGAAACTCTGTCAGACACTTAAAGTTATCAGACTTCTTCCTTAGAAAGAACACTCAAGTGAATCTAGAGAAGTCATCTACAACTACTAAAGTGTAAGATTTCCCTCCTAGACTTTGCACTGTGATGGGTCCAAAAAGATCCATCTGTAACAGATACAATATCCTAGGTGAATCACTCTTATTAAGTGCCTTAAAACTGTTTTTAGTTTGCTTGCCTAATTGACAAGCCCTGCAGAGTCCTTCCTTCTTGTAAGGGCCAGAAGGTAGTCCTCTAACAAGGTTGTCCTTGGATAGCCTAGCAATAGTTCTAAGGTTTAGGTGTCCTAGTCTCTTATGCCATAAAATATTTGGTCTACAAACAGAATTGAACAGGCAAATATCTACATCTGTTGAAAGAAAATCTACTAAATAGATGTTACCTTTCCTTTTACCTGTCAACACAGTTGTGTTGTCCTCTGACTTAATTTTGCATAATGCTTTGCTGAAGGTCACCTGGTAGCCTTCATCACACAGCTGACTGATGCTTATTAAGTTATGCTTCAATCCTTCCACATAAGCTACCTTCTTGAATGTTACTGATCCAATCTGGACTGCACCATATCCTTTAGTCTGTCCAAAGTTTGAGTCACCAAAGATAACTTTGGGTCCAAGTTTGGCTCTAAAGTATGTGAGGTTGTCCTTGTTCCCTGTCATGTGCTTAGAGCACCCACTATCCAAGTACCATTGCTAGTTAGATGTTGGATAGGTCTTCACCTGCACATAAGACAATTCATTTATTTTTGACCCAGTTTACCTTGGGCCTAGGTTGATAACCTTTAAATTCTGAAATAAAAGACATCCCAGATTGACTCTTATAACCTTCAGGATGATATCTCCTTGGAGGTATAATCCATTCAGTATAAGGGTTAAAGATTTGGGATGAAGGACCCTTAGGATTGGATTTTGATTTGCCCTTGAAAAAATTTCCAGAGCTCTGACCTCTGTTCGACGATCGTAGAGCGGCGTTCGACGATCTTGGGTCAGATCATCGACCTCCGTTCGATGGTAGACTATGGCAGAGTTCAGGAACTTGAGATCGTCGACCTGAGTTCGACAATTTTGCCTGAGATCGTCGATCTGCGTTCGGCGATCGTCGATCTCCGTTCGACGATTTTACTGGGCCTTAGTTTTCTTGGGCAGATCAGAATTTTTCCTAGCTACCTCTACAACTCCCTTTCCTTTATCAGAAATGAATTTGATTGGAGTTGTTAGAACTATGGGTTGGCTGGATGAAGCACCCAAGCCCAGTGTACTATTAAATTTGGAGTTCACTGTGCTTGTGATGTCCATCAGCTTGATACTTCTCTTATTAAGGGATTCTTCAAGCTTCTTGGCCTCAGATAGCTCACTTTTCAGTGAAGCTATCTGCTCCCTACAGCACTCCAACTCCTAAGAGAGTTTGAGGTTTTCTGACTTTAAAGTATTATGTTCAGATAAATGATTTCTGAGAGAGATAATTTCTTTCTCAGATTTTAGCAGATCTAAACATAATGCTTTAAATTCAGATTTAAAGTCCTCTGAATTAAAATCAAATGAACTAATTACCTGATCTTCTTCAGGTTGAGTCTCTGAGTCTGACTCTGACTCCTCTTCTTCTGAATTATGTTGTGAGGCATTGATTGCCATCATGCAGAACTCTTTCTCTTCTGCATCATCTTCATCATCACTGGAGCTGGATGAGGCTTCTGACTCCTCTTCAGTCTCACTCCAGGATTCAGCAACAAACCCCTTTCTTGTGTGTTTGTTTTTGCTTGAGGAGGGTTTGTCATTGCCATTCCTCTTGGAGTCTTTCTCCTTTCTTCTTTCTTTCTTGTCACTTATGTCCTTGTTTTTGTTTTCTGGACAGTCAGGAACAATATGCCCTGGTTTCCTGCAACCAAAGCAGACAATTTCCTTATTATTAATTGACTTATCATACCTTGTCTTATCATGCTCCTTGTATGATCTCCTTCTGAAGTCCTTTCTGGCCATCTTGTAAAATCGTTTGGCCAACAGACTGAGCAGTTCATCATTGCCTGTGACTTTGTCTTCAGGCAGATCTTCAGTTGCCTTGAAGGCTATTGTTTTCTCTTTTCTTGTTGCTGGTGAGGTAGCCTTTTGTTCTTCTTCTCTATTCTTGATGAGTAGCTCATAAGATTTGAGCTTACCCAATAGAGCTTCTGTGGTGATCTCATTCAAACTTCTGGCATCCTTGATTGGCCAGATTCTTGAATCTCAAGTGCTAGGGAAGCACATTAAAATTTTGTCATTGAGTTCAGTTAGTGAGATCTCTTTATCCAATGTCCTGAGTTCACTGACTATTAGACTGAGCCTGTTGTACATATCTCTCACTGACTTAGTTTCTCCCTCCTTGAAATTCTCATGTTGAGATATAAGGTGGGATCTTCTATCCTTTCTCTCATCAGTTGAGCCTGAGACAATTTCAGAGAGTTTGTCCCAAATTTCCTTTGCTGAATTGCATTCAGCCACCTTTTGAAAGATGTCATCAGATATTGTCTGGGCTAAGATGTCCATAGCCTTGGCATCAGCTACCTTCCATTTCTTGATGTCAGCATCTGTTCCTGATGGAGGTGGAACAGCATTTGTACTTGAGTTCTCTGGAGGTCTTGGACAAACTGTCAAAACAGAGTTAAAAATATCCTCGTCAATAGAATTCATGTATAATCTGATCCTTGCTTTCCAAAGTGCAAACTTGGATAGATTGCACACTGGAGGTCTGGTGCTAGCATAATCTTTGTTTTGGGCCATGATTTGTGAAAACAAAACCTAATAATAAACTCAAAAGAAAACAGATCTAACTAGGGATCTTTGGGTTCAGGTGTTAGCCTGTGTAACCACCAAGGTGTGGTATGTTTAACCAACCTCGCTTTGATACCAATTGAAAGTGCAGCTAGATCTGATATACTCTAGAGGGGGGGTGAATAGAGTATATGGTGCTTGAAAACTTTTTACAACAATTGTTGTAATATGAGTGAGCAGGGAAGTAATTATAAATCTAATCACAGAACTAAACTAATTACAAACTAAACACAGAACAATCACAGCCAGAAACAAAATATAAAGACAAGCAAGCCAGAAGACACAAGGAAATATAGTGGTTCCCCTAAACTTGGGTACATCCACTCTTCTACCACCCTAGGTAGGAATCCACTGCAGGATGAGTTGATCAAGTGTTCTGGGCACCAATGAGCTTTTGATAAGGTACTCAAAAACCAAATCAGATTTTTTGATCAGGTGTCTTGCCACCGATGAGCTTTTGACAAGGTGCTCAAAAACCAAGCTCAAACTTTTGAAGGGAGTTTGAGAAACCCTTTACAGAGATGGGGGTGAGAGAGTGATGGAAGTCTTCTCTTTCTCAGATCAGTTGAGAAGACTATGTGGATTTGATGGTGTCAAAGCTCCCCCTGAATCCTTGAGATGTTCAGGAAAAGAAGCTTTGCTGTAGGGTGATAGGCCTTCAGAAGTTGATCTCTAGCAAAAGATGATTTCAGCAACAGCTGAAATGTTAGGTGTCTGGAGTCTTGAAAGATGTTGGCCTTGAACACTTGAGACAAGAGAGATCAGAAGATTTCAGAAAAGTTGATCTCCTTGGATGTGTGTTCTTCAGAGAATTCTTTGAGACAGAATATTTTGTTCTTGTTCTGAAGATTACTGATGTCTGTGTGAGATTCAAAAAAAATTCTTATCTTTTATTCTCTGGTACTGAATAGAAAAACATCCTCTGTCAAGAATAGCTGTTGGTCTACATTAATTGCATCCTTAATTGCAAAATGTCTTCTGGAGGAAAGTCCACAGAAATATTCCTTGAAAATCCCTTGAAACTTGGTCCAGAAATAAATGAAAATGGCTAGAAAATCTTCTGAATTAATTGTAGAATAACTCCTTAACTGATCTGAATTTGAATCTTGAAAATCCTTGAAGTTATCAGAAAACGTCGAACTGAGCTCTGCTATCGTCGAATTGAGCTCAGCGATATGAACTTATACTGCAACAAAATATCGTCGATCTGAGCTCAAAGAACGTCGAACTGAGCTCAGAGATAGAGATCCAATAACTGAGTCAAGATCGTCGGACTGAGCTCACCGATCGTCGAATGGAGTTCGACGATATGTGGAAGTTGAGCTCAGCGATCGTCGAATGGAGTTCGACGATCTGTCGAAGTTGAGCTAGACGATCGTCGATCGGAGTTCGACGAATCGTCGTGCTGAGCTCGACGATATGACTTAGTCTCAAACTGCAAAAGTCTTGGTCTTGAGGGCAGCTTCCAAACTTAGACTTCTAACCCTTAGACTCAATTCTAATTGACCTTTTGAGCTATACAGGAGGTCAAACACTGGTTTCCTAGAGACATAGTGATCCTGACCCAAATTAGTAATAGGGTGTTCCAACATTTACCCTAGCGTTCTTCCTTGGCGCCATGGAAATGTAAGCGGATGAAAAGCATCGCACTCTCCTTGCCTCCGTAGATCCGAACTCGGTTCACGATTTGGAGCTCCGAAGCTCCGACGGTGACCGGATCTAGGCTTCTTCTTCTTCCTTTGCTCTCCCCTCTCTCTAGACATAGAAATAGAACCACTCAAGAGAAATGAGGGTTTCAAAGGCCCAATCACGGGTATATCCCAGTAGGAACAACCCCCAACCGTCGGATCCCAAAATAAGGAAATTAATGGCTATGATTCGTAGCTGAAAAGTAAAACCTAGGCCGAACACGGCCTGCGACACGCCCGTGTCCAGGGTCATGTCCCTCATTCGCCATCAAAATCAACGCGTTACGAAACTTACACGGGTCCTGACATGCCCGTGTTTAACCTGACACGCCCGTGTTCCCAGTGACACGGCCGTGTGGTTGGCCGTGTGCCCCCATCGACACAGCCCTGAAAACAACCCGAGACTCACACGGGTCTTGGACACGCCCGTGTCCTATTTGACACGCCCGTATCAAACCCCAACACGCCTGGGCTCCAGCCGTGTTCACTGTCTCGACACTTCGTCGAGCGAAGTTCATCGACTACCCAATACGGCCTTGGACACGCCCGTGTCCTAGGCTATGTGCCTTGTCTCGACACATCATCGAGCGAAAATGTCGACTCCCTGGGTTGATCGTCCACACGGGCTCGACACGCCCTGGGACACGCCCGTGTCCCAGGCCGTGTGCCCACTTCCAAATACCAGATTTGGCCCAAAACGCCTCCCGTCGATCTTTTGAGTTTCGGGGCGTTACAATTCTCCCCCTCTTAAAAGAATTTCGTCCTCAAAATTACATAAAGGAAAGGAACATAAAACTTAAATGGTACCTGAGTGAAACAACTCCGGGTACTCCTCAAGCATAGTCTGCTCTCGCTCCCAAGAGAGCTCCTCTCGACCGCAATTGTCCCAACGGACCTTGACCATCCTGATCTCTTTATTGCGTAGCCGCTTGACTTCCGAGTCTTCAATACGTACGGGTTTGACCTTCGTCGTCAACCCACTATCAACCGGCACTTGATCGACCGCGATCACTTGCGTAGGCTCTTACAACGTCTTTCGTAGCACCAATATATGGAATACATCATGTAGACCACTAAGCTCCACAGACAGCTTCAATCGGTACGCTGCTTCACCAATCCGCTCCAGAACCTCAAACGGTCCAAGGTACCACGGGCTTAGCTTCTTCAAGCGCCGCACCCGCAAGACACCCTTGAACGGCTTGATCTCAAGTACACCCAATCGCCAACAGTGAACTCCACGTTCCTGTGCTTGGCATTATAGTACTTAGCCTGGCAGTCCTGAGCGATTAGCAACCTCTCCCGAATGGTTCGCACCAAAGAAGTAGCATCATCCACCTCTAATCGCTTATACAACTTTGATTCACCCATTTCCAACTAGGACAATGGCGTGCGACATTTTCTACCATAAAGGGCCTCGAAGGGCGCCATTTGAATGCTCACCTGGTAGCTATTGTTGTAAGCGAATTCCACCAAGTATAGGTGATCTTCCCATTGCTTTCCAAAGTCCAGGACACACATGCGAAGCATATCTTCCATTATCCTATTGACCCTCTCGGTCTGTCCATCCGTTTGCGGATGAAAGGCTGTGCTAAAACTTAGCTTTGTTCCCAACATCTGCTGCACCAGCCTCCAATCATTAGACGTGAACCGTCCATCTCGGTCACTCACGATGCTGCGGGGCACACCATGAAGCCGTACAATATTATCCACATATAGCTTTGCCAATTTCTCAACCGGATCATCCTTCCTATGCGGAATGAAATGCGACACCTTCGTTAGACGATCTACGACCACCCAAATGGCTTCGTTCCCCTTTTGCAACCTTGGCAACTCGTGCACAAAGTCCATAGTAATGTCATCGAACTTCCACTCCGGAATAGGCAAGGATTTCAAGAATCCTCCCGGCTTTTGGCATTCTGCCTTCACCAAGGCGCAAGTTTGACACTTCGTCATGTAGAGCGCCACATCCTTTTTCAGTCCTAGCCACCAGAACAATTTCTTAACATCGCGGTACATCTTCGTGCTCCCTTGGTGAATTGAGTACTTGGTATGATGTGCCTCGTACAATAATTCCACCCGCAAATTGCCCACGCTTGGGACGCACAGACGACCGTCTTTCCAAAGTAATCCGTCCTCCACAACGAATTGGGAATTTGACCCATCCAGAGCCTCTATCATGACTTGCTTCATGTGGACATCCACATTCAATGTCTGCCGAATCCGATCAGCCAGGTCATATTGGACTTCAGTCCAATTCAATACTGCTTCAGCACTTGATTGCTTATCAACGCAAAAGATCTCCAATGCCTCCAACTCCCGAACCAACCGCTCGTCATGGACCGACAGCAAATTAGCTTGAGCTGGGGTCCGGCGACTCAATGCGTCCGCCACCGCATTGCCCTTACCAGACACGTAATGGATCTTGAATCTATAGTCCCCCAGGAACTCCATCCATCTACGCTGCCGCATGTTCAGATCTTTCTGATCAATCAAATACTTCAGGCTCTTGTGATCGGTGTAGATATCAATCTTCACACCGTACAAATAATGCCTCCACAGCTTCAAGGCAAAAATCACGGCCGCTAACTCCAAGTCGTGGACCGGATAGTTCCTCTCGTGCACCTTCAGCTATCTCGAGCCATATGCTATAACGCTTCCATGCTGTAACAGCACACAACCCAAACCACTGCCTGAAGCATCGCTATAAATCTCATAACCTTCGGTCCCACTCGGCGAACTCAACACAGGCGACGTGGTCAACCGACATTTCAACTCCTCAAAAGCTCGCGCGCACTCCGACGTCCAAATGAACTTCTGCTCCTTCCTCGTCAAAGTAGTGAGAGGTAATGCTATCCGCGAGAAGTTCTCTACGAAGCGCCTATAATAGCCGGCAAGCCCCAGAAAGCTCCGAACTTTCGCTACCGTAGAAAGCTCAGGCCACTCTCATATCGCAATAATCTTCGCCGGATCCACTGCAATACCTTCCCCACTCACTATATGACCAAGGAACGCCACTGAGGACAACCAAAACTCGCACTTCGAGAACTTGGCGTACAATTGATTCCTCCTTAGCGTCTCCAAAACCAAATGGAGATGCCTGAAGTAATCTTCCTCACTCTGTGAGTACACCAAAATATCGTAGATGAAGACGATCACAAAATGGTCCAAGTACTCCCTGAAGGTCCTGTTCATCAAATCTATGAACACTGACGGCGCATTCGTCAACCCAAACGGCATGACCGTAAAATCGTAATGCCCGTATCTTGTATTGAACGATATCTTATGGATATCAGTCTCCCTTATCCTCAGCTGATAGTAACCAGACTTGAGATCCAACTTAGAGTACACCGTCGACCCGACCAACTGATCAAAAAGATCATCGATCCTTGAGATTGGGTACTTGTTCTTTTCCGTTAGCTTGTTTAACTCCCGATAATCAATACAAAGTCTCAAGCTCCCGTCCTTCTTCTTTACAAAGAGGACCGGTGCGCTCCAAGGCGACGAACTTGGACGCACAAACCCTTGCTCCAACAACTCTTGAAGTTGTACCTTCAGCTCCGCCATTTCCTTCGACGCTAGCCGATACGGAGATCGTGACACAGGCTTCGCACCTGGCACTAGCTCAATAGTGAAATCTATCTCCCATTGAGGCGGGGCTCTAGGAAGATCTGCGGGGAACACATCAGGGTATTCAGCTACCACTGAAATACTATCTAACGTAGGCTTTGGCTTTGCAGCCTCCACTAGTGTAAAGAACAGCTCTGCACCAGCACGAACCGCCTTCACCACCTGAAGAGTAGACATCAACGTCTTGCTCGACCCTTTCAAGCCCGTAAAAGTCGTCTCACGACTTGCTCCCAACTTGACTTCCTTGCGACCGCAATCAATATAGGTTTGCTGCTCTGAGAGACAGTCCATGCCAAATATAACGTCGAACTCCACCAACGGTAGTAACGACGCTTGCAGATCGAACTCTTGATTCCCAATGCGAATCTTAACACCGCAGACTTTATCCGCGCGCATCAAACATCCATTCGGTAACAACACATCCAACTTGTCATTTGTTATCGAAGAAGGTACTCCGATGCACGATATGAATCCTTCGGACAAGAAGGAGTGTGAAGCTCCCATATCAAAGAGTGCTCTCGCCGAAAACTCACAAATCAAAACAAATCCTAAACAAGCAGTGGTAAGGTAACATACGCATAACAAGTATTTAAAGAAACTTAACTTGCTACAAATTAAACCATACTTGTCACCACATCCGCTTGTCATCACATCTCGCCGAAAACTCACAAATCAAAACAAATCCTAAACAAGCAGTGGTAAGGTAACATACACATAACAAGTATTTAAAGAAACTTAACTTGCTACAAATTAAACCATACTTGTCACCACATCCGCTTGTTTGATGGCCTCCTGTTGGCCAAGATTATAAACTCTTGGTTGAGCCGGAGTATAATGAGACGCGGTTGACTCCACCGCCTTGCCCTTCTCTTCATAAGTTGCTCCCGGCTTTCTCTCGGACTTGGGACGTCCGCTCCAACAATCACGGGCAAAGTGCCCCGGCTTCCCACAAGTAAAACATGCACCCGGGGTCCGACCCGTAGTCGCCCCAGAAGCACCGGAAGAAGGAGCTGGACCCGAAGTCCTAGCCTTCTTAAAGAATTTACGGTACCCAGACTTTGAGGTAGTCGGCACCTTGAACTCAGATTTCTTATCACCCATGCTTTTCTTCACTTGAACATTCTTCATGTCCTTCTCCAAGGACCGGGTCGTATTGACCAAGGTCAAGAAACCCTGCGTCATCGGCCCCGAGAGTAGTATCCTCAAGTCATCTCTTAGACCTTCGTAGAAACGGTTTGTCTTACGCTCCTCATCCACGATGGTAGAGCTAGCATACCGACCCAACCTAGTAAACTCGTGGAGATACTCATCCACGCTACTCTCTCCTTGTACCAACCTCTGGAACTCATTCTCCAAAGGTATCCTCTGAGTCGAAGGGAGGTACCTAGCCAAGAATAGTCTCGAGAACTCCTCCATCGAGACATCTGTAAGTTGCCTACCTCTCAATAGATGCAGCTCCAAACCCTCCCACCATAGCCTAGCGTCTCCATCAAATAGGAACGTAGCTATAGTGGTCATCTGCCACTCCTCCGTCTCCGTCGCTGTCAAGACTCTCTTCACATGGGAGAGCCAGTCTTCAGCTTGAGATGGGGTTCCCAACCCCGAGAATACCGGAGGATTAAAGCTCATGTCATGTTTGAGCTGTCTCTCGGTTGCCCTCCTTGGCACCAACGGCTCCACTACTACCTGCTCCACTCTTCTCGGCTCAACCTCTAGAAGAGGTACCTGCTCCATTGCAGGAGCGGGCTGCTGCATTTGCCTTGCAGGCTGCGCATTGATCATGGCAAACACTGCTTCGGCCACCAATCGTATGGTCTCAGCCAATGGAGGTGTTGCAGGAGCATCATTTGGTGCGCTACTAGCCTCGGAAACTCGCCATTCTGACGGCCCATCACCTCTTCTGGTCACTATAGTGGTACAAAACACCGTTAAGAGAGCAAATAAAATTGCAAAATGCAATTATAGGAACACGCAGGTTCCTCAAACACGTGTATTTTTCATTCCTAAGTGGACATTCATGGGTTCTTTTGTTGTTATAACGATGACGCACACACATGTGCTCACCACCCCTTAAAAGAATTCGCCCATGAATTCATTTTAAGCCTGACCAAAACCAGTAGTCTGATACCAAATTATAACACCTCATATCCGTCGCATAGCATATAGCAGTAGGTCCGGCTGGGGCCCGACGCCATATACCACAGACAGACCGGGTGGTTACTCAATGTAAACCATCCAACCAATCCAACGTCCTACACAGAGCATTCTAGTGGAAGCAATTAAAATTGTTGCATTAATAAAGAACCCAACACTAGCATGAATGTCCACTAATACGCCAAAAAGGAATGAAATACAAATACACAAGTATTGGCCTTAAGGCCTTACAATTGTTCTCCTCATATTACATGTTTTCCAAACCTCGGCACGCAGGCCGGCCATACATGAATAAAAGAAAACACACAAAAATTAGGCCTTTGAGGGCCGGCTCAGCAACTTGGGCTTTAGCCCGCTATTTACCGCTCGGCTCCGCAACACCTGTAAGCACAATCCACCATAATGGTGGAAAATCAAAGCAACGGTCAGCCATGTTGACCAAATTATAACGATCCCGCCCCTAATTCGGGGTGGCGATGCTCCTTCCCTGCACTTTATTAGCATAACCAAGCAGTATATAAATACATTGCATCATAGGCGTTGGCACGCACGGCCACACGCCCCGTGCTCTCAGGGCACATTCTCGTGATCACGGTCTAAGCCCGCCGACTCACCACCATCCCCGGGACGGCAATCTCTAGTAAGCATTTGGTTTTTTTGTCCACTGCCTAAGACCCTCCATCTATGCCAACAATAAGTGCCAAGTCACTTTAGGTCTCTTTAACCGAATGACATAGAGCGGTTACGGTTCTGCCTGACATGTTGCTCACACCGCAACGTTAATTTAAAACATATGCGTGGGTCAAACTCTCCCGAGTCCCAAATCGTTTACAAACATCACATAACCCAGTTATGTTCAAGTTGGCTCCCAGGCCCACATGATGGCAGAACCACGCATCTGCCCAGTTTTTTGGGTGCATCTTGGAGTTAATCCCCAAGGCTCCCTATTGCAATCTACCTCGTAGAAAACCCGAAAAACAAACATTTGCATGGAGTCTTCTCCGGCCACTTACCCAACACAACATCACTGATCCAGACCAACTTGTCCGGGCAGGCTTCACACATCATGCCTATATCAGTTCTCGATTACGGACTCTACATGCACACAACGGGGACTATTCATGTCTACCCGAAGGAACGCCTCAAACTCACCACAAACTCGCGAGAGCGGGCTTCCCTATGTAAAAGAAGTAGAGCTTCACATGATCAAGAAGAGAATCGTTACCCTAGCGTTCTTCCTTCGCACCATGGAAATGTAAGCGGATGAAAAGCACCGCACTCTCCTTGCCTCCGTAGATCCGAACTCGGTTCGCGATTTGGAGCTCCGAAGCTCCGCCGGTGACCGGATCTAAGCTTCTTCTTCTTCTTCCTTTGCTCTCCCCTCTCTCTAGACTTAGAAAGAGAACTACTCAAGAGAAATGAGGGTTTCAAAGGCCCAATCACGGGTATGTCCCAGTAGGAACAACCTCCAACCGTCGGATCCCAAAATAAGGAAATGAATGGCTACGATTCGTAGCTGAAAAGTAAAACCTGGGCCGAACACGGCCTGCGACACGCCCGTATCCAGGGTCGTGTCCCTCATTAGCCGTCAAAATCAATGTGTTACGAAACTTACACGGGTCCCAACACGCACGTGTTTAACCTGACACGCCTACGTTCCCAGTGACACGGCCGTGTGGTTAGCCGTGTGCCCCCATCGACAAAGCCCTGAAAACAACCTGAGACTCACACGGGTCTTAGACACGCCCGTGTCCTATTTGACACGCCCGTGTCCTATTTGACACGCCCGTGTCAAACCCCAACACGCCTGGGCTTCAGGCCGTGTTCACTGTCTCGACACTTCGTCGAGCGAAGTTCGTCGACTACCCGACACGGCCTTGGACACGCCCGTGTCCTAGGCCGTGTGCCTTGTCTCGACACATCATCGAGCGAAAATGTCGACTCCCTGGGCCGATCGTCGACACGGGCTCGACACGCCCTGGGACACGCCTGTGTCCCAGGCCGTGTGTCCCCTGGCAAATACCAGATTTGGCCCAAAACGCCTCCTGTCGCTCTTTTGAGTTTCGGGGCGTTACACTTATGGCTATTAATATTGATACTTATAAGTTTTGAAACACCAATGCCTACTTATTAAGATTGTTATTTTCTCCTCACATTTGTTATTGATGGTTGTAATTTTATTTCTAGGAAAGTGTGAAAGATAGTTGAGAGATATATGGGAGGAATTTTAAGATAAAGTTATATTTAGAAAAGTCTGTTATATTATTTCCTATGCAATTATAACATCAAATTTCTCTGTGAATTCATAACAACCAGCTTGCGGAAGAAAAATTAATTATTGTTAATCCAAATGCTTGAATTAGTTTGCTTAGGGACAAGTAAACAATTAAGTCTGAGGGTATTAGATGAGTACAATTATATAAGTCTTTTTTACTATTATATTTTTAATCGTGTCCACTATTATCTACCTCCATTCGTTATAATTGCACGAAAATAGTTAAGAATTTGAATTATCATGAATAGAAGAGCCAATATAGATTTTCCTTCATTTTCTTTATTAAGTTATTTATTTACTTATTCATTAATCTTCTTAATGCATGTATTGCAATTCCTTGGAACTAAAAGTCTTTGAGAAAACAGAGCTGTTCAAGGATCCAACATAACTGATGGCAAAGGTCTTGGATTGGGCACGCACGGGTAGGGACACGCTCATGTCACTACCCATGTCCTTCTCTGGAAAGATCACAAAGCTTGGAAGAAAAGGCGTGAAGATTTACAAGAGCACCACATGGGTAGGACACGCCCGTGTCACTACCTGTGTCCTTATCGGGAAGAATCAAAGGTCTGATGCCAAACCAACCCGTATATGGAGCCATGAAGAACACACGGCCGTGTTACCAGCCGTATCAAATGACACGGCTCACGACCAGGCGCACCTTTTCATAACAAACTGCCCATACGCACCGTTTCATACCCCACATGGCATGTGACACGGCCGTGTTGGAACTCGTGTTCAATGTCTGTTGCAAGAAGACTATAAAAACCTGCACAAAAAATAGAAAGACGGACTTTTGGATTCAAGGACTTGGATAATTTCTGGAGGACAAAAGTAGAGCACTCAAGCGAAGGGGAAATCGAAGGAGATAATCTGTATGGTTTAATTTTTATGTATCTCTTTTAATTTCCCCCTTCTCTTAGTGGATCAAAACTTTATTTTATATTTCGCATGAGACTTGTTTTTCTGAACCGATTCAGTAATCATGTATGTTGGTTTTCATTTCGGATTTATGGTATTTTATTCGTATGTGTGGTTTCAAACAAAGAGACGGATCATAGATTTGAAGTTAGTATTTGTTTTATATGAATCCCAAACTTCTAGATTGAGAAATAGGAAGGTTGTGATGATGGTTTATAATTTCATTCTATGATGTTCTTTCTCTTTGTATTTCAAATTTCATGATCGAGAGATATGTTATTTGGATAATGACAATACAGATAATGAGATTCATGGTATCTTAGAGATAAGATTTCATGAATTTTTGTATTAGATAGGGTTACTTAATATTAATGCAAATATGAGTGTTGTGAATTGTTCGAGAGAAAATTTACTCAACTTAAGTTTAGGTATTGAATTGCTCGAGAGAGAATTCGATAAATATTGAACTCTTACAATATAATGAATTTTATAATATTGTTAATACGTGGTTACATAGAATTGAATTAATGAGTGAATATTCTCATGTGATTACTATTAGACTATATGCTTTTTACCATCCTTAATCCTCCAATGTCACTTTATCCAATTAGTCCTAGTAATATTAATTTAGAGTAACAACCAATTTTAAATATAGGTATGATAATAGAGTGAGACTGAGTACGAGTACTTGAAAAGACACGGAGGAATACGACATGAGATGTAGATGTATTCTATAATATGATTGATAGGTGCACTTGCCTGAAATTAAAATCAATTTAGCTTATAGCTATCTACATAGTTTATACTAGAGTAGAAAGAATCGCATCATCGGTCGAAATGAATCGTCGGATGTCGCTCACATCCAGGAGTACACGGAGTTGTACGTTGGGGCCTGGGGTTGTGCGGTATGACCACCCCCAGAAGTGGCAGGAATTGCCACTTTCACCGACGGCCACATCGGTGAGGTTTGAGGGGCTCGCTACCCTGCTGGAACAGAAGCGGTCCATACTATGTCGACATAGGGTTTATTTGCGCAGCTGTGAATGCCTGCAGTGTGTGCGCGGATGTGAATGCATGTGGTGTGTGTACGGTTGTAAATGCATGCGGTGTGAATATAGGTTGTGAATACCTGATGTGTTGATGTGCTAGTGGAGCTCTTAGTATAATTGATGTATATTATTGCTATTGTTCCAGTTATATAATGTTGCATCTCCTTTATGCTTGCTCCTAGCCTATCTATATATGAAATGTTGTACTGACTTTCTCTTGCTTCAGCTATCTACTTTTATTGGGTGCGTGTGTGCTCGTCCCCATGATATAAATCTGGGGAGGAGATTTATTTCCACTTAGCTTTGTGACTAATGGTTATTTAAATAATCATTCACAGGAAATGGAGCACCGTAGTGATCCACTGCCGTAAGAGAATGCGCCAGCAGTTAGGACTACTCGAGCAGAAGCATCCTCGGCGTCTCTAGAGTTTTGAGATATGAGTACCAGCGAGCAGGATAGAGAGAGTGTGAGGAGTTTATATATGTAATACTTGTATAGCCTACGAGCTTATGTAAAAACTTAGGCTACGACCCTAGTACTCATGTAAATATATAAGATGTTACACATATTTGTTAGTGGTATCCTGTTAATGCTTACGCAAATCTCTGATGTGTTGTGAATGTTGTGATTCTAGCCGAGCAAGGTGGTCAACTAGTGCTTAGATAAGGAGGGTTGTACTCCTAAGGAGCACTGGGTGGACGTCTTGGGCAACAATATCCCCTCCGGCCCGACCCGGGCGAAGGTTTGGGAGAGGGGGTGCTACACGCCGCTCCTCGACTCCTCCCGCTCGAACTCTTCCTCCCTGCCTACTTCCTCAACCTCCATCTCCTCCAACGAGCTCCCCTGCGGCTCCGCTTCTCCGTCTCCCTAGACCTCCACCCCTGCTTCTCCTTCTCCCTGCTCCTTCTCCGCAGCCTTCTCTCCAGCCTCACCAAGGATCACTTCCCCCTCCTCTACAACCTCCTCTTGCATCGCCATCTCCTTCTCCAACTCCTCCGCCTCTGCCATCCAGGATGTGGTGTTGACGGCAGTCACATAGCACTGCCTTGCCATCTTCGGATCCCCCCTGATCCTGACCTGGACTCCTCCACTACTAAACTTGAGACATTGATGGAATGAGGAGGGGACGCAGTAGAATATGTTGATGAGAGGACGCCCAAAGATGACATTGTAGCTGCTCGGAGTGTCAACAATGACGAACCGATAGTTACTTGACACACACCCCAGTGTCACATGCAGTCCCACCCCTTCCTCAACTTCCTTCCTCTCCCCCAAGAACCCGAACAACAGTCCATCCGAGGCCAAAATCCTTCGGGCCTCTACCTTCATCTCATCGAACGGTTTCTTGAAGATTATGTTCACGGAGCTCCCATTGTCCACCAGAATTCTGGAGACTGTGAAGTTCTCCTCGGCCATTTGGATCACCAAGGTGTCATAGAATGGGTCTTCATAGTCGGACATATCCTTCGACGAGAAGGTGATTTTTTCCTCCTGGGGGGAGTCAGGGAGGTCGAGGCGACGCTCCTCCTATACATGGTTTGGAAGCTCCTATTGCTGGTGGCCTCAATCCCCACTCCCCTGTGGATCACTCTGATCCGTCCTCAGGCTCCCACATCCGCTCGGTCCTCGCACCTATCTTCTCCTCCACCTGGTAGAACCTCCTCGATCCTCACGGGCGGTTGCTGCTGAACTTGCCCCATAGCTTCTCTCATCTCCAAAAACTATGGGCAGGTGATCGTCGTGTGACCCTCCTCCTGATGAAAGTCACAGAAAGGCAATGCCACCCTACCTTCTCTTCTCTTTCCTCCTCCCCTAGCTCCTCTTCTCTCTCCCCTTGCTCGGGCGATCGCCATTGCCTCCTGCTGCTGCAGGAGAGGGGCCTTCTGCCCTTGCCTTCGAGCCGGCGGATTAAACCTTCCCGGGCCACAGAAGTTCTCTCCATCTTGGAATCCCCCCTGCCCTCCCAGGGGGGCTTCTTAAGGCCTCCAGGCCATACGGTTGTTCGACTCCCTATGCCCCTAACCTTGGTGCTGCCCCTGATGCCCCAGACCTCGAGGCTCTTCTCTCCTCCTCTCCTCTCTCTGCTCTCTTTGCTCCCTCTACTTCCCTGCTTCTGGATCCTTCACATCATCCTCCGCCAACTTGGCCAGCTTCCTGGAGAATGTCGGGTTAGCAGCTTCAACCTTTATCTCTTCTATCACCCTTTCTATCAGCTCTTCGAAAGAGAGGGGGCACTCTTTTCAGCTCCATGCTGAAGAACCCAGATCTCAATCCTAGAGTAAACGCGAGCATCAGTGTGTACCTCAGGACATCCTGAACAAGAATGATCTCCTTCTATAACTGATTGACAGAGTATCCCAGCGTATCCTCAGGCTTCTGCTTGATGGCGAAGAAGCTCTTCTCCCCTTCTTCCTCTTCTTTGACGTGGAGAACCTCAGCAGGAACCCACGACACAGATCTTCGAAGCAATAGATTGAACTCGCGGGCAACTGTTGAAACAAGTCTTTGGCCTTCTCCTTCAGGGTAATGGCAAAGATCCTACACTTGAAGGCATCTGACATCTGCCTTATAGAAACGGCATCTTCGATCCATTGCACATACTGCACGGGGTCATCCCTGCCCGTGTAATATGGCATATCTGGCTCTCTGAACCCGTCGGGGACCGGGTGAAAGATATTGTACCTAAACACCTAGAGGGGGGGTGAATAGGTGACTTGAATCTTTTTAACTTTTTATGGCAGCAATCAGATTCGAACACAGAGTTATATCTACTTTATCACAGCAATCACACAGCATTCACAGAGTATCACAGCACACAGTAGACACACTGTTTTATAGTGGTTCCCCAAGATTTGGGTACATCCACTTTCCCTCTTCGCCTATCTAGCAATGTACTAGATTCGGCCCAACTTCTCCACTATCTCAGAACCCAAAACAGGTTCCTACACCTCAGGTACAAGGCCCTACAACTTAGCTTCTTCACAAAGCCTACACTCAGCCACAAAGGCCTACACTCAGCCACCAAGGCCTACACTCAGCCACCAAGGCCTACACTCAGTCACCAAGGCCTACACTCAGAGATTTCAATCTCCTACACTCAGGCTCTCAAGCCCTACACTCAGCCTTTATAATTACAGGCTTACAAGACTCAGATCCAAATGATCCTACAAGATAAAATGAATACAATAAAGTTTACTCAGCAACTCAGAAATAAGAGAGGAGAGTTGTGAGTTTCTTGATGAGTTCTTGGAAGAACTCAGCTGAAATCAATCTGACTTAGCTTTCTTCAAAGCTTCTTGAAAGTAGAACTCAAAAAGATTGACTCCTTCTGCAGTTGATCCTTGATCTCTGCTACTTAAGATTCAGAATAAATCTGAACCCTTCTTCTCAGCCTGGTTCCAACGGCTGATTTCTTGGATAGAGCTCTCTCTCTCTCTCCAACTTCTTAGATCTTCACTTGATAGCTAGATCTTCTTTAGATAATCACTTGATCACTTCAACCAATCTTCAACAACAGTTTCTGTAGACTGTATAAGCCTATTTATAGGCCTTCTTCATGGTAACCGGCTGGTCCGGTCTATAACTGAATTCTGACAACTCTGACAGGTGCAGTAGACCGGCTGGAATGGCAGCTGTCAAGTCATCCAGTCAGTTCTTGAAAATTCTGTAACTATCTTTAAGTGTCGAGACTGTCTGTCTTTAAGTGTCGACACTTATAAACCAAGTGTCGACACATGTTGTCTAAGTGTAGACACTAGCCTACAAGGTGTCGACACAACTCCTTGTGTTGTAGATTTTATATCTCGACACCACTTCTTCTTCATGTGTCGACACTGATATTGAGTGTCGACACAAGTACTTGTACTTCAGAATTTTACTGAATTCTTCTAAGTGTCGATACAACACCTTTGTGTCGACACATCTTCATGTGTTGAATCTGTTAAGTGTCGACACTGCTTCTTGGTGTCGACACATGTCTTCAGTGTTGATATTTGTTGAGTGTCGACACAGCTCCTTGTGTCGACACATTCTTCTTCTGTCGAGACTCTGGCTGAGTGTCGACACATTCCCTTAGTGTCGACACTTGTACTTAGAATATTTTGTTGAACTTTGCTGATCTTTACTAAGTGTCGACACAGCTCCTTATGTCGACACTTTCTTCAAGTGTTGAGTCTTCAGCTGAGTGTCGACACATTCTTTCTTGTGTCGACACTTTCTTCAAGTGTTGACTCATCTGCTAAGTGTCGACACATTGTTCTTGGTGTCGACACTTGTACTTAGTTTCTGCTGACTTTTGCTGAGTGTCGACACAGCCTCCAAGTGTCGACACTTTCTGATGTAGACACAGTTTCACTGGGTGTCGACACAACTGTTAAGTGTCGACACAGCTTCACTGCACTCTTCTTCATTGAGTGTTGACACAGCTCCTTGTGTCGACACTTTCTGTCTGGTGTCGACTCAGCATCCCTGGTGTCGACACAATAACTCCAAGTGTCGACACTGCTTGCCTGGGTGTCGACACAAGTCTTCTTAAGTGTCGACACTTTCCCTCTGGGTGTCGACACATGGACTTAGAAACTCTTTCTTCTTTCCTGAAAATACTTAACCTGCACAAGTAAACTCAAAACACATCAAATACATTTTGATGTATATTATTGAGTTGGGTGAGACTTCTTCAAATCAGGTACATTTGAACCAATGTACCCAACAATCTCCCCATATTTGGAGAAGTCATAACCCTTAGTCAATGATATACACCATCCATAATAAAATGACAGAATGATGTAAAACAGGATTATGAAATCAGGAAAGAACATCACATGTATTAAACAAACATGCATATAGAGATATCATCACAGAACAAATATGAAATAGATTTAATATATAACACATTGTTCTAATATTTGTCATATTCATTTTCAAAAGTTTACAGAATGTTTTTCATCAAAAAGATTACATAGTAAACTTTAAGAAAATTCTAATTCTATTTCTGTTCAGGCTCCTTGATCACTATTCCTTTTCCAGCTTGTACTTTGGCTTGAACAGGAGCTTCAGTAACTTCAGCATCAGCAGGCTTCCTGCCTTTCAGATCTTTCTTCTTAAGTTCCTCAGCCTTAATATTTTGCCTCTCAAAATAATGATAAGGCTTGGGAAAGTACTTGCTTGGCTCCTGTGCAGTAGGAGGTAGCTTTCCCATCTTAGCCTTTCTTCTGTATTGGACTATAGCCTCCTGTCTTGACTCATGCTTTCTCCATTCAGCCTCAGAGAACCACTTGTTCCTGTCTTGAATATTATCTTTGGCAGCTTTCCATGCAGTCAAAATAATATTCCTAGAGGTGGGGCTCCACTGCTCAAAGTCAGGTCTTTGTTCAGCTTGCTCCCTGAACCTCTTCTTTGACAATCTGGTTTCTTCTTCAGCTTGCTCCTTCAAGATAGCTTCCTGTAAAGCTTCAGAGACATGCTGAACAACTTTCTCTATTATGACATTGTCCTTACCCCCAGGTGGGCTATACATGGACTGTATGTCAGCATGGATCATGTCAAAATCTGGTGGAGGATAGATCACTTGAGCTACTTCTGGTTGCTCACCTCCAAGATATGCAGGGTTAATTCCAGATTCTGCTACATTATCATCATCACAAAGAGGAGGATAACCAAGAGTGGCTCTGATGGAATTAGAAACCCATTTTGTATGGTCAGAGCCAGCTTTGACTAAGACCCTCTCCCCCTTTATGACTTCTCGTTCTATGTGATCCCTTAAGTCATCTTTTTGAAATCTGATTTGGGCATTTAGATAATTGACTCCATCCCTGTAGAAAGGTCTTAACCTTTGGAGTTTTTCAGAGATCAGCTTCTGAGAGTCTTGAATAGCAGTTGTAATATCAGTTAAGCTCTCTTGCAGTGCTTTATCAAAAGCTGTCATAGCAGTAGCAGTAGAAGTTGTCAGGCCAGCAGCAATGTTCTTCATCTCTGTGACAATAGCATTGTGAGATTGTGTCAAATTGTCATTCATTCTGATTTGATTCTCTAGAACATACCCCTGCTTCTGTGCTATTTCATCTACTTGAGTCTTTATCTTTTCCTGATGTGTAGCAAGATAGACTACTGCATTCCCACCCTTGTGGAAGCAGTCAGTCATCTCCTTCTTATTAAGATTCATTTCAAATCTTATTGACTTAATATCCTGGGCCAAATCAAACTGCAATGATTTCTGCCCTTCATCTACATACTTCTCAATTGCCTGCATGTGCTCATCAAGTTTAATTTGCATGGCAACCATTAAGGCACTATAATCTACAGTTTGAGCTGGCTGTGATATAGGCTGTGGAGCAACAGTTTGGAGAGCCTTCTTGTAACTCTGGCTTCTTCTTCTGAATACTTGAAACTTTCTTTTCTTAGCCCTTGTTGCTTCTTCATCTTCAGAGGCTGAAGTACTTGCTATCTCTACCCTCTCCTTAGGTAGCTCCTTCTGCACTTCTGGTTCCTTCTCACTCTCTTGCCTTGCAGATTCTTCAAGAATTGGTACTTGCTCCCTCTCAATTGGAGCATTCTCTTCTTCATCAGCAGGTTCTTTGTCAAAATCAGTTTGATCCAGGTTAAGGAACAGATCTTCCATTGTGTATTCTTGTGGAGAATGGGCAGGAGAAATTCTTTGCTCATCTACCACTGGATCAGATACAACAGATGTGTCTTTCATTACAACATATGGGACTTGATTATCAGTCTGTGGTTGCTGATAAACATCAGACAAATCAGTATCCTCTATAAGAAAAACTAAAGCATTAAGCTCAGTGATTACCTCTAGGATGATGTTGGTTGCTTGCTCACTCTCAAGAGGAGTGGGCTCTTCCACAATCAGTGGCTCCCCCTGGATGTGATCCTTGTGTATGGGGCTAGCTTGAGGTAGATCCCCCTGGATTTCAGCAACATCTTGAGGAGCTGGAGACTTTACAGTAGTTCCTTCCTCATTCTCATCAGGTGTGAAGACTACTTGCTCTTCACTTTCAGAGCTGCTAGTAGGATCCTGAACCACTGGGGCAGCTTTCTTCTTCTTCTTTTGAGGTGTTACTTTCTCAGGAATTATCTTCTCAGGGGTTGGCATCTCTTTAGACAACACTCTGTCCCATCTGGAGAAGATCCTCATGTACATTCTTCTCATGTGGTTGATTTTACTACCAGCAGCTTTACTCATTACCTCTGGAATACTTCCAGCAAGGTATAGACTTAAAATCCTGCCTAAGTTGGGCTTCTTCAGGCTTTCCTTGATCTTCTCAAAGATCACAACAGACCAGTCAGTTTTCAGATTGAAGATTATCCTGGTCATAATGTTGAACATATGGGCAGATACCCTATCATGCCCTCCAGGTTTGCTTAGAATTACTTTGCCTACAATTTCTGACAGGAATTTCCCCTAACTGTTCATTCCTTTTCTATTGAAAACTGAACCAATCTTCATCTTAGAATCTAATCCACACCAAGTTAGAGCTTCCCTGGTCTTTGAAGCAGTAACTTCATCTTCTTCTTTAGTTCTAGGCAACTGAAGTACTTTTCTCAGACTTTTGGGTGACACCTTCACCTTTGCACCATGGACCCTGGACTTGATCTTGTATCCAGATTCATCCACTTCAGCTCCATTAAGAAATTCCAGTACCTCTTTCTTCCATATTTTTGTTGGTTCAGAAACAAGATATTCTAACTCTGAGTCGGCAACTAGGGTTATCACTGTCTTGATTTCTTGGTCGGCATCACCAAATGCATCGCGCACCAGTTCATATCCTTCGTTGACGTTCTCCTCAAGCTTAGGCGACATTAGGGTTCGAAGAATTCGACTGGAGAGAAGAGAGGTGTCGACACACAAGTGTTGGTCTCGAAACTTTTGAAAGCGTGTCGACAGACTAAGGCAAAATCCTATTTATACCTTTCTATGTTTGAAGATGAAAAGGCGGGCAGCTAACTTAGATTGTGTCGACACTGGCGATAAGTGTCGACACTGACTTATAATGTCTCGACACTTATGTGTCGACACAAGTTTAGTCAAAAAATTATATGTGTCGACACTTGTTTATGTGTCGACACCACTTAACTCGACATTTAGTCGAGACTTTACTTAG
This sequence comes from Platanthera guangdongensis, assembly GCA_039583875.1. NCBI lineage: Eukaryota > Viridiplantae > Streptophyta > Magnoliopsida > Asparagales > Orchidaceae > Platanthera > Platanthera guangdongensis. The sequence goes on from CM077165.1 coordinate 62,358,507, forward strand.
ATAATTCTGAGTAAACACTAAGTGTCGACAACACCTTGGTTGTGTCGACACCAACTTGTCATGTGTCGACACTAATTTTCTGAAGTGTCGACACCAACTTCCTAGATGTGTCGACACCTTTTTCCTGAAGTGTCAACACCACTATTCTGTGTCGACACAGAAATCTCTGTGTGTCAACACCTTTTTACTTAGCCATTTCCAATTCTATAAACTTACTCTAAGTTTATCATTCCTAGTTCAATTTTAAACTTATTGAACTTAGTTTCTTCTAGGGGCTTAGTATACATATCAGCTAATTGATTATCAGTTTTAACATATTCCAGTAAAATATCTTCTTTCTCTACATGCTCCCTAAGAAAATGATATTTTATCTCTATATGTTTAGTTCTACTATGGGAAACAGGATTATGTGCAATTGATATAGCACTTGTAGAATCACAGAAGAGTGGAGTTCTACTTACCTGAAATCCATAGTCCTCAAGCTGATGTTGTATCCACAGAAGTTGAGCACAGCAACTTCCTGCAGCCACATATTCTGATTCTGCAGTGGAGATAGCCACACTTGTTTGATTTTTGCTACTCCATGAAATCAGTCTTCCACCTAGGAATTGACAGATTCCAGTTGTGCTTTTTCTGTCTTCTTTGCATCCTACAAAGTCTGCATCTGAATAACCTGTTAGTTCAAAATCCCCATTCCTAGGGTACCAGAGGCCTAGATAAGGAGTGCCCTTTAGATATCTCAATATTCTTTTGACTGCTGTCAAATGAGACTCTTTAGGGCAGGCTTGATACCTAGCACAGACACATGTAGCATACATGATATCTGGTCTACTTGCAGTCAAATATAATAGGGAGCCAATTATCCCTCTATACAAGGCTTCATCTACAGGTTTCCCTGCATCATCCTTGCTAAGAGACACATTTGACCTCATAGGAGTCTTCATGGTGCTGGATGAATCCATACCATACTTCCTTATGAGTTCTAGGGTGAACTTGGACTGGCATATGGATAAACCATTCTCAGTCTGTCTTACTTGGAGACCCAAGAAGAACTTTAGCTCTCTCATACTACTCATCTCAAATTGACCTTGCATTAGCTTTGCAAACTTTTTGCAAAGGCTACTTTCAGTAGACTCAAATATAATGTCATCTACATATATTTGGACTAGTATTACTTTGCCTCTAGATTCCCTAAGGAATAGAGTCTTGTCTATTTTCCCCCTTGTGAACTTATTCTCAATGAGGAAACTAGACAGGGTTTCATACCAAGCCCTAGGGGCTTGCTTTAACCCATATAATGCTTTCCTAAGTCTATAGACATGATTAGGTAGAGTTGAATCAACAAAACCTGAGGGCTGTTCCACATAGACTTCCTCTTTAAGATTACCATTCAGAAATGCTGACTTGGCATCCATTTGGTAAACTTTGAATCCTTGAAAGGTTGCATAGGCCAGGAACATCCTTATGGCATCCAGTCTGGCTACTGGAGCAAAGGTTTGATCAAAATCAATACCTTCTTCCTGCCTATATCCTTTAGCAACCAATCTTGCTTTGTTCTTAATGATGACACCATGTTCATCCATCTTGTTCCTATAGATCCACTTGGTCCCAATTATGTTGTGGTCTTTAGGTTTAGGAACAAGCTCCCAGACCTTGCACCTCTTGAACTGATTGAGTTCTTCTTGCATTGCCTCAATCTAATGAGGGTCTAGGATGTCTTCTTCAAACTTCTTTGGTTCAACTTGGGATAGAAAGCTGTAGTAGATTACTGCATTCAGGTTTCTGCTCCTTGTTTGTACCCCTTGTCTTGGATCACCAATGATTTGTTCAGCTGGATGATCTCTTAGATGTCTATTGGTTGGAGGCATCCTGACTTCAGGTTGAGCTTCTTCAACATCTTCATCATGCTGTACTCCTTGAAATTCATCAGCAATTGGTACATGTAGTTCTCCCCCTGGACAACAGCCACTGTCTTCTACTTGCTGTCTTGCAGTAGATTCCTCTTCTATAGTGAGCTTGTCCATCTTCTTTGTTAAACCTGTGGGGCTACATACACTACTAGACAACTCATTGTTAATAAGTCTAGTTTCATCAAATACTACATGTACAGTCTCTTCTACAACTTGTGTAGACAAGTTGTAGACTCTATAAGCCTTACTATTGTTGTTGTACCCAACAAAAATTCCCTCTTGGGACTTGGCAGCAAACTTAGTCAAGTAAGACTTTCCATTGTTAAGTATAAAGCACTTACAACCAAAGATCCTGAAGTAGGATAGATTTGGTTTCCTGCCTTTCACAACCTCATAGGGGGTCTTGTTGAGACTTTTAGTTATGGTAGCCCTATTAATAACATGGCATGCAGTATTGACTGCTTCAGCCCAGAAGTATTCTGGTAGTGATGTATCACTTAATAGGGTTCTACCAGCCTCAATCAAGGTTCTATTCTTCCTCTCAGCAATGTCATTTTACTGAGGTGTTCTTGGTGAAGAAAACTCTTGAAATATCCCAAAGTCTTGACATAGTTTTGTCATGTTATCAGACTGAAATTCAGTTCCATGGTCACTTCTTATCTTGACCACAGTACTGTTTAGTTCATTCTGAATTTGTCTAACAAAGCTATAGAAGACACTGGGTGTTTCAGATTTCTGTCTTAGGAAGAACACCCAGGAAAACCTTGAGTAGTCATCTACAACTACAAAGGTATAGACCTTCCTACCTAAGCTGTGAACTGGCATTGGACCAAAGAGATCCATATGCAAGAGGTATAAACACCTCACAGTATCTTTTTTTTCAATGCTTCTAAAGGTGGATCTAGTCTGCTTGCCCTTTTGACAAGCTGAGCAAATACCATCTTTAACACATTTAACTTGAGGACCATTCCTCACTAACTCTTTACTAAAGAGTTTGCCAATTGTATTGTAGTTTAGATGGGCTAGCCTCTTGTGCCATTTGACACAATGGGAGACTGTCTCATCAGCTACAAGACATACTTGAGAACCATTGGTCTCACAAATAATGTCTAGGCAGTAGACATTCCTCTTTTTATAACATGTCAAAATGATCTCTTGATCATTTGATCTCTTGATATGACAACCATCCTTAACAAATGAGATGTCATATCCTACATCACTTAATTGACTTATACTAATTAGGTTGTGTTTCAAACCTTTAACATAAGCCACTTGAGTAATGGTAACTAAGTTACTAGAAATATTACCAAACCCTTTGATGATTCCTTTTTCAGAACCACCAAAGGTAACTTTAGGACCATCTTTGATTGGAGTGTAGTCCTTTAGCAATTCTCTTGTTCCAGTCATATGTCTGGAACATCCACTGTCCAAGTACCATATTGGGGCATGGCCACTTGGACTCACCTGCAAAACAGATTAGTGAACCTTAGAACCCAAAGAATTCTTGGGTCCTTGGTACTTGTTAGTTTGCATCCTGACAAGGCTACCTGCTGGTTTTCCAACAGACAGTTTGTTACTCACTTTGGCACTAGCATTGTGCCAACAGTCCATTGCATAGTGGCCTACCTTGTCACAGCACCAACACTCAAACTTATTGTACCTTTGCTTAGGTACAGTCTTTGCTGTTTTATCTACAGCAGACTTGTTGAGAGTTGGGGCTTTGCCCTTGAACTTGGACTTGGACTGAACAGTCCTTGCAGGTCTAGTAAATCTCAGTCCAGCTTTGCCTTTATGATGAACAAATTCATCAATTAAGGGTAGAACTGACTTAGGTTTAGAAAACCTAGCAACCAAGTCTTTCTCCTTCTGAAAATTAATCTTCAGACTCTTGATTTGATCATTCTTAAATGATATAGTTCCCATCTGAATCACAGTTATGTGCTTCAGTCTGGCTATCTCATTAAGCTTTTGATCAAACAATTTCTCAAACTCAGTTGCAGCAGCTTTGAGATTAGCAATTTCTTTTGCCTGACTTTTGGCTAGGGACTTGCTCTTCTTATAAGCTTGCAACAGAACTTTATATTCATCTATCAACTGATGAATATCTTCTTTAGACTCAGATGCACTCTCATCATTTGATGATGATGAATCTGATTCTGTACAGGCACAAGAAACTGAACTTAAAGTTGAACTTTGTACCTTACTAGGTCCTGGCTGCTCCAGGATTTTATCACCTTCTATCAATGCCATTAGTCCTTGGCACTGACAGTCTTCTTGTTCATATATAGAATTCATAATCTGCATGAACTCTTCTTCTTCTTCCTCAGCAAACAGTCCAATATATGCTTATGTATCTGACTCAGTTTCTGATGAAGAAATATCTGGCAGGCTCTTGTCCTTTTTGGCAACAAAAGACTTTTCTTTCTTGCCCTTGTATTGAGTCTTTTTCTTGTCACTAGACTCCTTCCTCTTCTTTGGACAGTCTGCAATGGCATGTCCTTGTCTATTGCAGCAATAGCACACAATTTTTGATAGTGTAGCTTTGCTAGACTTGGACTTTTTCCTGTCTTTCTTTGAAGACTTCTTTTTCTAATAAGAGTCTTACTTTCCCTGTGAAGTAGATGGCCTTGTCCTCCACTGTTTCTTCTTTAAGAATTTCTGGAAATTGTTGAAACCGGAAACCGGCCTCTTGTGGAGTTCGACCCTTGGGGAAGGGGTGGTCTCGCGCCTACTTCGCACCTGCAAGAAAAGCAACGAGAGAGACAAGGAAAGACAGACCCAAGGGCTCGGCAGGGAGGTCCCACCACAAACCCGGAAGATCTCTGAGCGCTTCCCCTCCTTAGCCAAGAGCCGAGCTAAGGTACTCTCAGAGAACACTTGAAAATGAGAGCAAGGAGGCACTGAAAGCGTGTCCTCTGAGGTACCCCTTGGGTCTTATTTATAGATTTTCAGAATCTGAACTGCCAATAACCAAAAGGACTGACCTGGAAGTACCAAAAGACCCCTGGATGGGTCTGCCAACAGCCAAACTCCGCTGTTCTGAACAGCTATGCGCAGTCCAACTTGGCCTGCCAACAGCGAGGCTCCGCTGTTCTGAGTAGCTATTCGCACCCCCGGGCGGTCAGCTCGCCTTCAGTTCTCCCGCAGGAGGCGGGTGCGACCCGGCTCTGGGGCTCGCCTACCCTCACTGGGCGAGTGCGAGCCGATATGGGCGAGCCGCCTGCCTTTTGCCGGGCGGATCGGCGGTCAGGTCGCGCTCGGGGTCCGGATCGCTTGCGGCGGGTTGCCAATCGCGGGTCCGGCTCGCTTGCGGCGGGTCGCCAGCTCGGGTCCGGCTCGCTTGCTGCGGGTCGCCAGCTCGGGTCCGGCTCGCTTGCTGCGGGTCGCCAGCTCGGGTCCGGCTCGCTTGCTGCGGGTCGCCAGCTCGGGTCCGGCTCGCTTGCTGCGGGTTGCCAGCTCGCTCGCCTGAGATGGGCAGGAGCGGGCCAGCCCTTTAGTCGTTCAGCCCGTCCTGCCGCTTGGGTGCGAGTCGCGGGGGCAGGCCTGTTCAACCTCCCTGGTGGGACCCGCTCGCCGGACACAGGGTTGTACACAATCCCCGCTCTTTTTGAGCTTGAACCAAGCTCGGAAAGAACCATCCAACCCGCGTGTTCGGCGAGCCCCTGTGCTGAGCTGGCAGGGAATCTTCTGGTGGGGGCCCACTGTTCTGCTATAAATACATACCGCTGACCCCTGTAGGAGGCCCCCCAAATCCCTTTATTTTCTCTGAGCAGACTTTTGTTCCTCGATGCCGGTTAGCGAAGAAGTGCGAGCTCGCCTGGCGGCAGCGGTCCTGCAGACTCAGGAGGAGGCCCTTGAGGCCGCCCCATGGCTAGTTCGCGGATCCTCCGGCCCCCTCTTCAGGCCGGCGAAGGGAAAGATCGTTAAGCGTTCTCTGGCGGGCGACTGCCCGGCCTCCAGCTCGGCGGCGGGTGCTGAGGTAGTCCCCGGGGTGCGTGGCCTTCCGCCGATTATCGCTATTCGTCTGACTCCCTGTTTTGCAGGTAATTCCCTGTGAGGAGGTGGAGAACCGGGGAGAGGATCGTCCTCCGCCTCCATCGCCTGAGAAGATCGCGAGTTCCCCAGGTCTGGATCGCCCACCTCCGGAAACTCCCCGTCCAGCGGTCTCCCATGGGCTGGGGAAATCTCTTGAGACCCTCGAGGGAGGGGACTTTCGGGATCGGTCGGGCTCTTCCCGCCCATCTGTCGGTGCGGGCGATGTGCCCACCCCTGGTGAGCTGGTTTTTATCGTTGACTTTGCCTCTTGCTCGCTCATTCTGACCCCTCCCCGCTCGCAGGCTTTCGCAGGGCCTCGCCTGAGACCGAGATGAGCGAAGGGTACTCGCCCCCGCCTGACGTGGACAGTGTATCTGACTATCTGGGCGACCCGAACGATGCGGCGGGGATGAAGAGGCAGGTGACGCGGCTATTCCAGAAACACACAATGCTGCTGCAGGAGGCCATAAGGAGGATCGAAGGCGACAAGGCCGAGACCGATGCCCGGCTCGCGGCCTTGGAGGGCCCTCGCGTGAAGCGGAAGACGACGACGTCACCTCGCCGGGCGTGCATATAACGCGAGCCGAGGGGCATCTTAAGAGCGCCGTGGAGCAGGTCGGCCGGGCTCAGCGGGAGCTGGTGGCGGTTCGCGATTACCACGATCCCCGTGTGCCGCCTCGGGCGGGAACGAAGAGGCGGCACAGGTGGAAGTGGGTCGAGTACTGACCCAGTTGTTTGCCCCTCGCTCGCGTGATACCGCGGGGTTACCGTCATCTCGAATTTATCTTGTATTTGTATTTGTAATTGCTTGCGACTCTTTTAGCCTGCCTATGGGCCTAACTATTTTGTTGCTGAGATGTATTGAAATTGTTGCGCTGCTCTTCTTTGGTCTTCTGTGTGCGGGTTAGGGGGAAAGGTCCATTCTTCTCTTCGCGCTGATCGGGGCGGGGGCGAGCCGAGGAGCTCGCTAGACGGGGAATCTCCCGTCTCGCGCGGCACGCCGTGCAGGTGCGGGTTGGGGTTGGTTCGCCCGCACCGGTCTCCCGCGGCTGCAGCGGGCGAGAACCGTGCCGGCTCGACCTTTGAGGTGTGCTCGCGCGCGGGAAGTCGAACCGTCGGATTAATTTTTGCTATCCGCACCCCATCTTTTGGCGGGAAGTTTCCCGCCCCTTCTCTTTTCCTATAAATAGGTCCTGCCGGCCCTTATTTCTTCACCGACTCCAAAACGTCTTCTCGCTTCCCCTTTTCTCGCGAAGTGCGATTCTAGCTCGCCTCCCGGCTTTTTGTCTCGCGTTCGGCGGCGAATCAACGGGGATGGGCGGAGGCGGCGGCGACGCGGACGGCCGAAGCAAATGCGCTTGGACCTTCTCCGAGCACGATTTCCCTCGCGCCGTCATCACAGAGCGCGAATACTTGGAAGCTCTAGGCGACCACATCCCGGCCGGGTTTTCTGCGAGGCGACCTGATGAGAGGGAGAAGATCAACGACCTATTTGGGGATGAGCTCGCCATCCCTCTCGCTCACTTCGAGGTGGGCCTGCGACTTCCCCTGTGGCCCGAGGTGCGCCAGGTGCTCAAATACTTCGGGGTCGTCCTGGGCCAGATGACCCCGAACTCCATCGCCGTCATGATGGGGTTCACCTGCTTCTTGCGAGAGGAGCGGGTGGAGTTCAGCCTCGCAGTATTCCGGAAGCTGTTCTCTTTCAGGGCGAACCGAGACGGGACGGCCTACTTCTCCAGCGCCCACCTCAAGGTGCGGGAGACTGTCAACAAGAGCCACAACTGGCTGAAGAAGTTCCTGTTCGTCAAGGGGGACTTCGGCAACGTGCCCTTCTCGCCGGTGCAGCTCAGCGAGGCGAGCTACCGGCCACCCAACCTAGGCGGCCATGAAGCCGACCTGTTCGCGTTCTTCGTCGGGAAGAACTTCGAGGTCGCGTTCCTGCGCCGCCACCTTGACGATCTCGCGGTTGTCCCGCCGGGGGGAGGTTTGCTACTCGTCTCCATTAGTCCTTACTTTCCCACTCTTCTTTCATCTCACCTTCCCTTCTTCGCAGGCGAATGCGACATTCCCCTTCATCCTCCTTACGAAAGCGCCCGGATCCCCCCCGGGGTTCTCGCCCGCGCCCAGGCCGCGGATGCCGCTCAGCGCGACATCTCATCGGTCCCGGCCAAGAAGCGACCGGGCGGCGGGCAGTCAGCGCCTCCGCCGAAGTCGGCGAAGACCACGGATCAGCAACCATCCGCAGGCCAAAGAAAGGGCAAGGCCCCCGCGGTCTTGCCGACTGAGGCCCCCTCGCCCCCGCTGGTTGTTTCGACCAGCGATTCCCCGGTCGGGGCGGCGGGCACCTCCGCGCCGCCGGGCGGGTCTGGAGCCGCTGCGGAGCCGGTGCCGAGAGGGCATCGGAACTTCGGCTACGGCGAGAGGTACTTGGACGAGCTCGGCGTCCCGCTCCTGGCTTGGGACAAGGAGTCGAATCGCGCAACGATCTCGACCCTGCTGCCGAGCTGGATGGAACAGGACACAATCGGCGGGGAGGCGTACAGCTTCTCCTTTGGGTTGTACTCGCGCGAAGACGCCGCCATATTCGACAAGGAGGAGACACGGGTGCTGATCCATGAGAGCGCGCGGGCCCAGCTGCGCGGCCTGGAGCTGGCGCACATGGTGGGGCGACGCTGTACCCAGGTGGAGCGGAACGCCGCGTCCATCCAAAAGATGGCGGAGGAGAAGGAAGAGGCCCGGAAGCTCGCTCGGGAGGACGCGGATCTTCAGAGAGGGCGAGCCGCCGCCGCCGAGGAGACCCTCGCGCAATATCTGGGCGGGGTGGTACGCTCTCAACCGGAGCTAATCTCTTCTTCTTGCGAACGCAGCTTATGATGATTCCTATTCCGTTTTTCAGGACGCGGCGACGGCGAGCCGGATGGGCGCCGAGATTGCCACCCTTCGCCAGGAGAAGGCGGCGCTGGAGGCCCGGGTACGCGAGCTGGAGGCCGCTGCCGCTGTCCCTCCTCCGGCCAGCGGGGTCTGCCCGCGCGAGCACCTCTCCGACTACGACCTGGAAGTGCTAATGTAGAAGAACGCGGCCAGCGCAGCGAGATACACGATGCAGACGCTGAGGCGCGCGGATCTGCTTACGAGCGAGGCAGCGGGACTCTCGGCAAAAGACGTGGTGCCGGCGCTGTTCCTCCCCGTGCCGGAGCCCGGCGACAGAAGCTTCCAGCCGCTTTAGGGTTTCTAGGTCTCGTGTTTTTTGTAATCTGCCTTGTAGATGAACATTATGTGTAAAAATCTGGTCTGTGTTGTATGCGCGAGTTGCGCTTATACTCTATATTTCTGTCTATTGTTCCTTTTACACACTGTTCTTTTTACACTTCTCGCCTGTCTTGTTTTCTAACGATGTCATTGCCGGACGGCGCGACCCGTCCCAGCGGCCCGGCTCTGACGAGGCGAGCTGGCTCGTCCGCCGAGCGAGGCAAGCTGGTTCGTCCGCCGAGCGAGGCGAGCTTGCTCGTCTGCCGAGCGAGGCGAGCTTGCTCGTCTGCCGAGCGAGGTGAGCTGGCTCGCCCCTCGGCCGCATGCTTAGATCTCTGTGGACTCTCGCCCAGGCCTTTGTGTTTACTCGACCACCTTTCCCGGGCTTGAGGGTGGGGCTATGCTAGACCCTTTCCTTCTTTTCTGGCTAACTCTTGCGATTCCGTCCTGCTGCGCACGCTTTTCGGGCAGTTTCCGGCCTTGCCGGCTAGGTGGGAGTCTGACAACGCAATTTGCTCTAGGTCGCAGGCCATTGCTTTCTGGATCATTCCATCGAGTGATTTCCGGCCCTGCCAGCTAGGTGGGAGCCTGGCAGCGGGATCTTCCCGAGGCTAGGGATGACACCGAGTGACTTCCGGCCCTGCCAGCTAGGTGGGAGCCTGGCAGCGGGGTCTTCTCGGGGTCCAGATCCATTCCATCGAGTGACTTCCGCCCTGCCAGCTAGGTGGGAGCCTGGCAGCGGGATCTTCTCGAGGCTAGGGATGACACCGAGTGACTTCCGGCCCTGCCAGCTAGGTGGGAGCCTGGCAGCGGGATCTTCTCGGGGTCCAAGTTCATTCCATCGAGTGACTTCCGGCCCTGCCAGCTAGGTGGGAGCCTGGCAGCGGGATCTTCCGAGGCTAGGGATGACACCGAGTGACTTCCGGCCCTGCCAGCTAGGTGGGAGCCTGGCAGCGGGGTCTTCTCGGGGTCCAGATCCATTCCATCGAGTGACTTCCGGCCCTGCCAGCTAGGTGGGAGCCTGGCAGCGGGATCTTCTCGAGGCTAGGGATGACACCGAGTGACTTCCGGCCCTGCCAGCTAGGTGGGAGCCTGGCAGCGGGATCTTCTCGGGGTCCAAGTTCATTCCACCGAGTGACTTCCGGCCCTGCCAGCTAGGTGGGAGCCTGGCAGCGGGATCTTCTCGAGGCTAGGGATGACACCGAGTGACTTCCGGCCCTGCCAGCTAGGTGGGAGCCTGGCAGCGGGATCTTCTCGGGGTCCAAGTTCATTCCATCGAGTGACTTCCGGCCCTGCCAGCTAGGTGGGAGCCTGGCAGCGGGATCTTCTCGAGGCTAGGGATGACACCGAGTGACTTCCGGCCCTGCCAGCTAGGTGGGAGCCTGGCAGCGGGATCTTCTCGGGGTCCAAGTTCATTCCATCGAGTGACTTCCGGCCCTGCCAGCTAGGTGGGAGCCTGGCAGCGGGATCTTCTCGAGGCTAGGGATGACACCGAGTGACTTCCGGCCCTGCCAGCTAGGTGGGAGCCTGGCAGCGGGATCTTCTCGGGGTCCAAGTTCATTCCATCGAGTGACTTCCGGCCCTGCCAGCTAGGTGGGAGCCTGGCAGCGGGATCTTCTCGAGGCTAGGGATGACACCGAGTGACTTCCGGCCCTGCCAGCTAGGTGGGAGCCTGGCAGCGGGATCTTCTCGGGGTCCAAGTTCATTCCATCGAGTGACTTCCGGCCCTGCCAGCTAGGTGGGAGCCTGGCAGCGGGATCTTCTCGAGGCTAGGGATGACACCGAGTGACTTCCGGCCCTGCCAGCTAGGTGGGAGCCTGGCAGCGGGATCTTCTCGGGGTCCAAGTTCATTCCATCGAGTGACTTCCGGCCCTGCCAGCTAGGTGGGAGCCTAGCAGCGGGATCTTCTCGAGGCTAGGGATGACACCGAGTGACTTCCGGCCCTGCCAGCTAGGTGGGAGCCTGGCAGCGGGATCTTCTCGGGGTCCAAGTTCATTCCAACTCTCTGAGCAAGCATAGATATGACATTCCTGGGGGGGAGGAGAAGAAAAGCTTCATTATGAGAAATCAGGTTGTTTACAGAAAATTAGGGAAAAAATCTCTTCAAGTCGTCTCCACTCCAGGTGAGACTCAGGGCCTCGCCCTCTACATTTTGGAGCCGATAGCCCCCCGACTTCAAAACTTCCTTCACAATGAATGGCCCCTCCCAGCTGGGGTTGAGTTTCCCTACAGGCGCTGACCGCCCTGCCGCGTCCACCTTCTTCAGTACCAGGTCCCCTTCCGTGAACTGCTTGACCCTGACATGCTTGTCAAAGTATTTCGCCATCCTCCTTTTGACCTCCTCCTGTCGGACGGCCGAAAGATCCCTCAACTCTTCTACCATGTCGAGGGAGAGTCTCAGCTCCTCCCCATTCTCGGCTTGCCATTCCTCTCGGCCTTCCCTAGCCGTTCCGACCCGCGGCGTTTGAACTTCAAATTCTATGGGGAGCACCGCCTCGCACCCATGGGAGAGCTTGAAGGGGGTCTCCCCCGTGGCCGTGTTTGGGGTGGTTCTAAGGGCCCAAAGGACGGCGGGGAGCTGCTCCACCCAGCTCCCCCTCAGGTTTTCCACCTTCTTTTTGAGGAGATTGACGATGATTTTGTTCGCCGCCTCCACCTGCCCGTTGCTCCTGGGGTGGTGGACCGAGGCGAATCTGAGGTCGATCCCTAGCTGCTCGCAAAAACTGGTGAACTCGGCGCTGGCGAACTGAGGCCCGTTGTCTGTGACGATGGCCTGGGGCAGCCCATGGAGACAGATGATCTCCCCCCAAACGAAGTTCCTGATTACCTGGGAGGTCACCTTTGCCAACGCCTTCACCTCCATCCACTTTGAGAAGTAGTCGATCATTACCAGGAGGAACCTTCTCTGGCCGCTAGCCTGGGGGAACGGCCCGACCAAATCCATTCCCCAGATTGCAAAGGGCCAGGGGGCCGTGATGCTCTTGAGTTGCTGGGCCGGCTGTAGCTGGAGGGGGGCAAATAGCTGGCACTTATGACATCTTCTTGCGAACTCCGCGGCGTCCCGGCCCAGGGTGGGCCAGAAATACCCCTGCCGGACTATCCTCCCCTCCAGGGTCCGACTCCCGGAATGACTCCCGCACTCCCCGGAGTGGACTTCTTCCAAGATCCTCTGCGCCTCGCCCTCGGACACGCAGCGAGCCAGCATCCCGGAAAGGGTCTTTCTGTATAGTTGCCCGTCTTTGAGGAGGTAGTAGGCGGACTTTGTGCCTCAACTTCTTCTTGTCTACTCCCTCCGGATACTCTCCCGCGGAGAGGAAAGCTATTACCGGGTCCATCCACGAGGGCTGCTGATCGATCTCCATGAGCTCCCCTCTTCGATGGAGGGGCGGAACAGGTCGGTGATGGTGCCCCCCATCCGGGGGCCATGCTTCGCCAGTTGGTCGGCCTGTTCATTCTTTTCCCTTGGCACGTGTTGGATGGAGAAGGTCTGGAAGGTCCCTATGACCCCCTTCACTTTGGCCAAGTATAACTTCAAAGCGGGCTCCCTTGCTTCGAACTCCCCGTTGATCTGGGAAGCCACCACCATGGAGTCGGTCAGAACTTCCACATCCAGCACCCCCAACTCTCTGTCCAGGCGTAGTCCCGCTATCACTGCTTCGTACTCGGCCTGGTTGTTAGTAATGGGGAAATGTACCACCACCGTCTGCTCAATCTGAGTCCCTTGGGGGCTCTCCAGGACCACTCCTATCCCGAGTGAATGCCTTCCTGAGGCTCCATCCACCCTCACCTTCCAAGGAGCCGGGCAAGTGAGCTCCTCCTCTGCTACTTCTACCACGTAGTCGGCCAGGAAGTCGGCCATCGCTTGAGCTTTGATCGAGAGCCGTGGCACGAAGGAGACATCGAACTCGCTTAGCTCCACCGACCACTTGGCCAGCCGGCCCGAGTGCTCCACCCCCTCGAAGATATTGCGGAGAGGATGGTCTGTCACCACTCGGATCGAGTGTGCCTGGAAGTAAGGCCGTAGCCTCCGGGCCGAGATGATTAATGCGAATGCGAGCTTCTCCAGGATCGGATACCGGAGTTCGGCCTTCCTCAGGACCCGGCTGACGTAATAGACAGGGAGCTGTCTCTTCCCCTCTTCTCGAACCAAGACGGAGCTCAGGGCCTCTGCCCCGACCCCGAGATATAGGAACAAGTCTTCACCCTCCTTCGGCCCCTGGAGCAGTGTGTTAGCTGCGCCTTGAGGGCCTGGAACGCCTCCTCGCATTCCTTAGTCCATTCGAACCTCTGGCCCCCCCTCAGCGTTTTGAAGAAGGGGGAGCACTTCTCCCCTGCCCGAGAGAGGAAGCGGCTCAGTCCTGCTAGCTTCCCCGTCAACCGTTGGACCTCCTTCGCATTCCGCGGGGACCCCAACTCCAAGATTGCCTTGACCTTATCGGGATTCGGCTCGACCCCCGCGGGGGTGAGGAGATGCCCCAAGAACTTCCCCGGCTAGCCCCGAAAACACACTTAAGGGGGTTCAGCCGCATCTTGTATCGGCGCAGGGTGGTGAACGTCTCCTCCAGGTCCCGGAGGTGGGAGTCCACGTCTCGGCTCTTGATCATGAGGTCGTCCACGTAGACCTCCAAGTTTCTCCCCCTTTGCTCCTTGAAGACCCTGTCCATCATTTTTTGATAGGTGGCACCAGCGTTCTTCAACCCGAACGGCATCATCTTGTAGCAATAGCAGCCGTCCCCTGTGATGAATGAGACATCCTTTATGTCCGGGGGGTGCATCCTGATCTGATGGTAACCTGAAAATGCATCTAAAAAACTCATTACAGAAAAACCGACGGCTGAGTCAACCAGCGCGTCGATCCGAGGCAAGGGGTAACAATCCTTAGGACAAGCTTTATTAAGAAGGGAAAAATCGATACACAGGCGCCAGCGGCCGTCTCCCTTTTTGACCATCACAACGTTCGAGACCCAGCCGGGGTATTGAATTTCGGACACGAAGCCCGCTTTGAGAAGTTTTGCCACCTCCTCCCTGATGGGCTCCGCTAGCTTGTCCGTCGTGGATCTCTTCTTCTGCTGGACGGGGCGTGTTCCCGGGTCCAGGTTGAGGCGGTGGCAAGCCACATCCGCGTCAACCCCCGGCATCTCCGCGGCGCTCCAGGCGAAGATGTCCACGTTCTTCTGGATGCACTCCAGCATCCTGCCCTGGTCCTCCGGGGTCAGCCCCCCGCTGACGCGGATCTTCTCCACCCTGCCTCCGCGGGTGAGCACTTCCAGCTCCACCACCTCCTCTGCGGCCTCCAGTCTGGACTGCTCCCCCCATCCCTCGGCATCCCCTTCCTCCTGAGCGGGGACCTCTACCTCCATCTCCCCTGCCACGGCCCTTACTTCGACCACTTCCTCCAAACCTCCTCCTCCCGCCTTTCCTGCGCAGCCCTTCACCTCCAGCTCCACCTCTCCGGCTCCCTGCTCGTTTGCCTCCATCCTCCGCCCCATCTCCTCGGCCCCTTCCTGCCAAGAGATGGTGTTCACCGCGGTGACGTAGCATTCCCGTGCCACCTTAGGGTCTCCCCTAACCCTGACCTGCGCCCCCTCAGCGTTGAACTTCAAGCACTGATGGAAAGATGAGGGGACGCAACGGAAGGCACTGATCAGGGGCCTCCCGAAGATTGCGCTGTAGCTGCTGGGGGCGTCCACAATGACGAACTTGCAGTTTCGGGACTGCCCCCCCAGGGTTACGTGGAGGCCGACTCCTCCCTCTACCTCCTTCCTCTCTCCCGAGAACCCGAACAAGGGCCCGTCCGAGGCCAGCACCCTCTTAGCTTCCACCTGCATCGCGTCAAACGCCTTCTTGAAGACGACGTTCACGGAACTCCCATTGTCCACTAGGATCCGAGAGACAGTGAAGTTCTCGATGGCGGCCTTGATGACCAACGCATCACAGAACGGATCCTCGTGGTCCGGCATATCACTTCTAGAGAAAGTGATCCTCTCCTCTGGCGGCGGGGTTTGGGACGTAGAGGCGACGCTCCGCCGATACATGGTGTGGAGACTTGCCTTGCGGGAAGCCTCGACCCCTACTCCCCCGTGGATCACTCCGATCATTCCTCGGGTCCCCACAACCACCCGGTCTTCACAGCGATCCTCCTCCGTCCGAGGCAGGACCTCCTCGATCCTCACTTCCTGCCGCACCTCCTCCTGCTGCTGCTGCCGCCCCCCTGTTCTCTCTCATCTCCAAGAATTCCGGGCACGTGGCCGTTGCGTGCCCCTCTTCCTGATGGAAGTCGCAGTAGGGCAGTTCCACCCTGAACTCCCTTCTCCTCCTCCTCATGACCCCTCTCCTTGCTCCCAGAGCTATGGCCATGGCCTCCTCCTGATCGGGGAGCCGCGGCCTCTGACCCTGCCTCCAGCCTGGGGGGTGGAACTGGTCCTGCCTCCCCTGATAGTGGCCTCTCCCGTAGTATCCCCTCTGTGGCCCCTGCCCCTGCCACTCTGGTCTCCAGCCCAGCCTACGGTCGGGCTCCTGACGCCCCCATCCCGGTTGCTGTCCTTGGAGCTGCCTCTGCTCCCTCTGCCTGGGCTCCTCCCTCCTCTCTTCCTGTCTTCTTCCTCCCCTCGACTCCTTCTCCTCCTCAGTCGCCCACCTGGCCAACTTTCTCGCAAATTCTGGGTTCGACGCTTCCCCGTCGACCTCTCTCGCCGCCCTCTCCATCAGCTCCTCGTAGGAGAGGGGGGGAATCCTCTTCAGCTCCATGCGGAAGAAACCCTGCTGCAGGCCCAGTGTGAAGGCCATCATCAGACTGTGGCCCGGCATCTCCTGAACTTGGGTAACCTCCTCCTGGAACCGATCGACGTAGCTCCCCAACGTCTCGTTTACCCCCTGCTTTATGTGGAACAGGGACTCAGACTCCTTCTTCCTCTTCTTTGCGGTTGTGAACCTCAACATGAACCCTCGGCGTAGGTCCTCGAAGCAATAGATGGAACTGGCCGGCAGCTGGTGGAACCACTCCCTCGCCTTATCCCGGAGGGTGATGGCGAAGAGACGGCACTTGAATCCGTCCGACATCTGACGGATGGAGACCACGTCTTCGAACCACTGGACGTGCTGAACCGGGTCTCCCTTCCCAGTGTAGTAGGTCATCTCGGGCTCTCTGAACCCGTCTGGTACTGGAGCTGAGGAGACCAGCTCGCTAAAAGGGCTGCCTCCCCCCACCTGGCGGGCCGGCGAGTCACGCGGACCCAGCTCGCCGAATCGGCCTCGGCCTGCCGAGCCGGGGAAGAGCTCGCGCCCCGAGAGCTCGCTCCCCCGACCTTCCTCAGCCACTTCCTTCCCGGCTCGCCTGCCAGGAGCGTCCTCGCCCAGAGAGGGGGCGGCTGCGATCTGGGCTGCCGGAGTCGAACACTCGGCCCGCACGCCGAGTGCGATCTTGACGAGATCCAGCACCTCGTTCCTGAAGTCTTCAAACATCCCCACTGTCGCGAGAGGTGGGTTGGGCGGCGAGTTCTGCCTGTCAGATCCTTGACCTCCCGTCATTGAGCTCGCCGAAGCTTTTCTGCACTGACCACTTTCCACGCTCACCGCACCAAAATGTTGAAACCGGAAACCGGCCTCTTGTGGAGTTCGACCCTTGGGGAAGGGGTGGTCTCGCGCCTACTTCGCACCTGCAAGAAAAGCAACGAGAGAGACAAGGAAAGACAGACCCAAGGGCTCGGCAGGGAGGTCCCACCACAAACCCGGAAGATCTCTGAGCGCTTCCCCTCCTTAGCCAAGAGCCGAGCTAAGGTACTCTCAGAGAACACTTGAAAATGAGAGCAAGGAGGCACTGAAAGCGTGTCCTCTGAGGTACCCCTTGGGTCTTATTTATAGATTTTCAGAATCTGAACTGCCAATAACCAAAAGGACTGACCTGGAAGTACCAAAAGACCCCTGGATGGGTCTGCCAACAGCCAAACTCCGCTGTTTTGAACAGCTATGCGCAGTCCAACCTGGCCTGCCAACAGCGAGGCTCCGCTGTTCTGAGTAGCTATTCGCACCCCCGGGCGGTCAGCTCGCCTTCAGTTCTCCCGCAGGAGGCGGGTGCGACCCGGCTCTGGGGCTCGCCTACCCTCACTGGGCGAGTGCGAGCCGATATGGGCGAGCCGCCTGCCTTTTGCCGGGCGGATCGGCGGTCAGGTCGCGCTCGGGGTCCGGATCGCTTGCGGCGGGTCGCCAATCGCGGGTCCGGCTCGCTTGCGGCGGGTCGCCAGCTCGGGTCCGGCTCGCTTGCTGCGGGTCGCCAGCTCGGGTCCGGCTCGCTTGCTGCGGGTCGCCAGCTCGGGTCCGGCTCGCTTGCTGCGGGTCGCCAGCTCGGGTCCGGCTCGCTTGCTGCGGGTTGCCAGCTCGCTCGCCTGAGATGGGCAGGAGCGGGCCAGCCCTTTAGTCGTTCAGCCCGTCCTGCCGCTTGGGTGCGAGTCGCGGGGGCAGGCCTGTTCAACCTCCCTGGTGGGACCCGCTCGCCGGACACAGGGTTGTACAGAAATGTCTTGTGAAGGCAGCAAAGTCCTCATCACTTTCACTGCTTTCAGACTTTGTGCTGACTGACGTATCTGACTCAGATTCAGCTACCTTTGGAGGTGGAGTTGGTGACTTACTCCTGTACTTTCTGGGGGCTTCTGATTTGAAGGTCACTGTCCTTTCTTTATGTTCATTTCTTATAGATTTCTCCTCTTCTTTCCTCACCATTAACTGCATTTCATAGGACAGCAGTTTCCCAAATAGAGTTGGTGGAGGAATTTCTGCTAACTTTGTCATTTCCCTAATGACACAGATCTTAGTGTCCCAATCTTTTGTTAGGGACCTTAGAAACTTATCATTGAGTTCATAATTACTGAACTCTCTGCCATAGGACATGAGCTCATTCACAATTCTGTAAAACTTCTTATAGCACTCAGTTATGCTATCAGCTTTTCCTTGTCTAAAACTTTCATATTCTTGATTTAGCAAGGATTTTCTGTCTTGCCTTACTTCTTCAGAACCCTCCATATACACAATAAGAGTATCTCACATCTCTTTGGCTGTCTTACAGTGTATTAGATTCTGAAAATTTGCATCATCTATGGCACTCACTATGATGTTCTGAGCCCTCTTATCCATAGTGGCTAGAACAATTTCATCCTTTGTCATTTCAGAGAAATCCTTTGGTGTTCTCTGATTTGCATCCAACACTGACACCTTCATGGGCACATATGGCCCTTCTTTTACTGTGATATAAATTTTAGGGTCTGAGGCTTCCATAAAAAGTCTCACTCTTTCCTTCCAGATCCCAAAGATCTCTTTCCTACATATATGTAGCTTCATAGATCCCAATTCCTTGTGATTCTCAGTGGAACCCATGGTTCTTGATGTTCTTGATTCTGTAATTGACTTAGACTGAATCTGCCAACAGGATCTACTCAGACAGTTATGTCCCTTTTTGAGTAACCTCCCTCTGATACCACTTGAAAGACATTGTACCTAAACACCTAGAGGGGGGGGTGAATAGGTGACTTGAATCTTTTTAACTTTTTATGGCAGCAATCAGATTCTAACATAGAGTTATATCTACTTTATCACAGCAATCACACAGCATTCACAGAGTATCACAGCACACAGTAGACACACTGTTTTATAGTGGTTCCCCAAGATTTGGGTACATCCACTTTCCCCCTTCGCCTATCTAGCAGTGTACTAGATTCGGCCCAACTTCTCCACTATCTCAGAACCCAAAACAGGTTCCTACACCTCAGGCCCAAGGCCCTACAACTCAGCTTCTTCACAAAGCCTACACTCAGCCACAAAGGCCTACACTCAGCCACCAAGGCCTACACTCAGCCACCAAGGCCTACACTCAGAGATTTCAATCTCCTACACTCAGGCTCTCAAGCTCTACACTCAGCCTTTATAATTACAGGCTTACAAGACTCAGATCCATAGGATCCTACAAAATAAAATGAATACAATAAAGTTTACTCAGCAACTCAGAAATAAGAGAGGAGAGTTGTGAGTTTCTTGATGAGTTCTTGAAAGAACTCAGCTGAAATCAATCTGACTTAGCTTTCTTCAAAGCTTCTTGAAAGTAGAACTCAATAAGATTGAATCCTTCTGCAGTTGATCCTTGATCTCTGCTACTTAATATTCAGAATAAATCTGAACTCTTCTTCTCAGCCTGGTTCCAACGGCTGATTTCTTGGATGGAGCTCTCTCTCTCCAACTTCTTAGATCTTCACTTGATAGCTAGATCTTCTTTAGATAATCACTTGATCACTTCAACCAATCTTCAACAATAGTTTCTATAGACTGTATAAGCCTATTTATAGGCCTTCTTCATGGTAACCGGCTGGTCCGGTCTATAACTGAATTCTGATAACTCTGACAGGTGCAGTAGACCGGCTGGAATGGCAGCTGTCAAGTCATCCAGTCAGTTCTTGAAAATTCTGTAACTGTCTTTAAGTGTCGAGACTGTCTGTCTTTAAGTGTCGACACTTATAGACCAAGTGTCGACACATGTTGTCTAAGTGTCGACACTAGCCTACAAGGTGTCGACACAACTCCTTGTGTTGTAGATTTTATATCTCAACACCACTTCTTCTTCATGTGTCGACACTGATATTGAGTGTCGACACAAGTACTTGTACTTCAGAATTTTACTGAATTCTTCTAAGTGTCGACACAACACCTTTGTGTCGACACATCTTCATGTGTTGAATCTGTTAAGTATCGACACTGCTTCTTGGTGTCGACACATGTCTTCAGTGTTGATATTTGTTGAGTGTCGACACAGCTCCTTGTGTCGACACATTCTTCTTCTGTCGAGACTCTGGCTGAGTGTCGACACATTCCCTTAGTGTCGACACTTGTACTTAGAATATTTTGTTGAACTTTGCTGATCTTTACTAAGTGTCGACACAGCTCCTTGTGTCGACACTTTCTTCAAGTGTTGAGTCTTCAGCTGAGTGTCGACACATTCTTTCTTGTGTCGACACTTTCTTCAAGTGTTGACTCATCTGCTGAGTGTCGATACATTGTTCTTGGTGTCGACACTTGTACTTAGTTTTTGCTGACTTTTGCTGAGTGTCGACACAGCCTCCAAGTGTCGACACTTTCTGATGTAGACACAGTTTCACTGGGTGTCGACACAACTGTTAAGTGTCGACACAGCTTCACTGCACTCTTCTTCATTGAGTGTTGACACAGCTCCTTGTGTCGACACTTTCTGTCTGCTGTCGACTCAGCATCCCTGGTGTCGACACAATAACTCCAAGTGTCGACACTGCTTGCCTGGGTGTCGACACAAGTCTTCTTAAGTGTCGACACTTTCCCTCTGGGTGTCGACACATGGACTTAGAAACTTTTTCTTCTTTCCTGCAAATACTTAACCTACACAAGTAAACTCAAAACACATCAAATACATTTTGATGTATATCATTGAGTTGGGTGAGGCTTCTTCAAATCAGGTACATTTGAACCAATGTACCCAACATCGGGGCAGAGACAATCAACTCACTAAAAGGGCTCCCGTCCACAACCTAGCGAGAGGGCACATCCCGCAGCCTCGGATCACTAACTATGTCAGCACTGGCCTGCCCAGGGAAGAGTTCCCGCCCAACGATATCCCTCTCAGCACTCTCTGTCGTAATCTCCTTCCCGGAATGTTGTCCGCGAGCATTCTCTCCCAAAGAAGGAACCGCAACCACTGGAACCAAAGGCGTAGCCCAGTCGCTTCTCGCGACGAAAGCCAACTTGATGGTCTGAAAGACTTCCCTCCTAAAATCTTCCAGCATCCCCATCGTCACCCCACTCGCTGGAGGTGGAGAACATCTCGAGCCTACTCCTTCATCCTCGCCTCTAGCCATGAGAATTAGCATGAGGTTTTCTTGTATCGGCTACGATCCACGCTCACCACACTAGAAATGTTGAAACCAAAAACTGGTCCCAACGAGAGTTCAGACCCTGGAGTGTAGCCGACACATACTTCTCCCAAACTCAGACCCTTGACTAGTTGATGAGAACTAAAGAACTGACCCTGGGCTTCAGCACGAAGGTCCCTCTACGAACCCAGAAGTTCTCAGAGCCCTTCCCCTCCTTAGCCAAGTGATGAGCTATGTGTTGGAACACCCTATTACTAATTTGGGTCAGGATCACTATGTCTCTAGGAACTTTTGTTTGACCTTCTGTATAGCTTAATAGGTCAATTAGGATTGAGTTTAAGGGTTAGAAGTCTAGGTTTGGAAGCTGCCCTAAAGACCAAGTTTTTCTATCTGGAGACTAAGTCTGATCGTCGAGCTCAGCACGACGATTCGTCGAACTCCGATCGACGATCGTCTAGCTCAACTTCGACAGATCGTCGAGCTCCATTCGACGATCGCTGAGCTCAACTTCATAATATCGTCGAACTCCATTCGACGATCGGTGAGCTCAGTTCGACGATTTTGACTCTACTTTGGATCTTTATCGCTGAGCTCAGCTCGACGATAGCAGAGCTCAGTTCGACGATTTCAGATAACTTCCAGAATTCAAATTCAAATCAGTTAAGAGTTATTCTGCAATTAATTCAGAGATTTGCTAGCCGTTTACATTCAATTCTGGACCAAGTTTCAAGGGATTTTTCAAGGAATAATTCTGTGGACTTTCCTCTAGAAGAGATTATGCAATTAAGGCTGCAATCAATGCAGGCCAACGGCTATCCTTGATAGAGAATGATATTCTATTCAGGAACAGAGAATAAAAGATAGAATGTTTTTGAATCAATACAGAAGAACAAGAAGAGAACACACAATACAGATTACTGAGACTCATTCAAAATCTTCTGTCAAAAAGAATTCTGAAGAACACTCATCAAAAGGAGATCAAGCTTTCTCAAATCTTCAGATCTCTTCAGCTCTCAAAGTGTTCAAGGCCAATATCATTTCAAGACTCCAGACACTCAACATTTCAGCTTTTGCTGAAACCATCTATTGCTGGAGTTCTACCTTTGAAGGCCTATCACCCTCAGCAAAGCTTTTCTTCCTGAAGATTTCAAGGATTCAGGGGGAGCTTTGACATCAATCCACATAGTCTTCTCAGTTGTTTGAGAAAGAGAAGACTGCCATCACTCTCTCACCCCCACTCTGTAAAGGGTTTCTCAAACTCCCTTCAAAAGTTTGAATCTGGTTTTTGAGCACCTTGTCAAAAGCTCATTGGTGGCAAGACACCTGATCAAAAAATCTGCTTTGCTTTTTGAGCACCTTATCAAAAGCTCATTGGTGCCCAGGACACCTGATCAACTCATCCTGCAGTGGATTCCTACCTAGGGTGGTAGAAGAGTGGATGTACCCAAGTTTGGGGAACCACTATATTTCCTTGTGTCTTCTGGTTCTGCTTGTTTACTTTTTGTTTCTGGCCTTGATTTTTCTGTGCTTAGTTTTTGCATAGCTCAGTATTGTGATTAGATTTATTTTTGCTTCTCTGCTGACACTTACTACAACAATTGTTGTAAAAGCTTGTAAAAGTTTTTTAAAGGCACCATATACTCTATTCACCCCCCTCTAGAGTATATCAGATCTAGTTGCACTTTCAATTGGTATCAAAGCCAGGTTGGTTAAACATACCATATCTGATTGGTTGTACATGCTAACACCTGAACCCAAGATCCCAAACTAGATCTGTTTTTCTTTTATATTTTGTTATTAGATTTTGTGTGCATAAATATGGCCCAAAATAAAGATTATGCTAGCACCAGACCTCCAGTGTGCAATCTGTCAAAGTTTGCACTTTGGAAAGCAAGGATTAGACTTTACATGAATTCTATTGACGAAGATATATTTAATTCTGTTTTGACAGTGTGTCCAAGACCCCCAGAGAGCACAAGTACAAATGTTGTTCCACCTCCATCAGGAACAGATGCTGACATCAAAAAATGGAAAGTAGCTGATGCCAAGGCTATGAACATTCTAGCCCAGACAATGTCAGATGACATATTCCAAAAGGTAGCTGAATGTAATTCAGCCAAGAAAATTTGGGACAAGCTCTCAGAAATAGTCTCAGGCTCAGCTGATGAGAGAAAGGACAAAAGATCTCATCTCATCTCCCAATATGAGAACTTCAAGAAGGGAGAGACTGAGTCAGTGGGAGACATGTACAACAGATTGAGTCTAATTGTCAGTGAACTAAGGACATTGGACAAAGAGATTTCTCTGACAGAACTTAATGACAAGATCCTAATGTGCTTCCCCAGCACTTGGGATTCAAGAATCTGGCCAATTAAGGATGCCAGAAGTCTGAATGAAATCACCACTGAAGCCTTGTTGGGTAAGCTCAAATCTTATGAGCTACTTATCAAGAATAGAGAGGAAGAACAGAAGGCTGCTTCACCAGCCACAAGGAAAGAGAAGACCATAGCCTTTAAGGCAACTGAGGATCCGCCTGAAGATAAGAGCACAGACAATGATGAACTACTCAGCTTGTTGGCCAAAAGATTCTACAAGATGGCCAGAAAGCACTTCAGAAGAAGATCATACAAGGAGCAGGACAAGCCAAGGTATGACAAGTCCATTAGCAACAATAAAGACATCATCTGCTTTGGTTGCAGGAAACCAGGGCACATAGTTCCTGACTGTCCAGAGAACAAGACCAAGGACAGAAGGGACAGAAAAGAAAGAAGAAAGGAGAAAGACTCCAAAAGAAATGACAAACCTTCTTCAAGCAAAAATAAGCATACAAGAAAAGGTTTTATTGCTAAATCCTGGAGTGAGACAGAAGAGGAGTCAGAAGTCTCATTCAGTTCAAGTGATGATGAGGATGATGCAGAAGAAAAGGAGTTCTGCATGATGGCAATCAATGCCTCACAGCACAACTCAGAGGAAGAGGAGTCAGAGTCAGACTCAGAGACTCAACCTGAAGAAGATCAGGTAATTAGCTCTTTTGATTTTACTTCAGAAGATTTTAAATCTGAATTTAAAGCACTGTGTTTAGACCTGCTAAGGTCTGAAAAAGAGATTATCTCTCTCAAAAATCAATTACCTGAACACAATGTTTTAAAGTCAGAAAACCTCAAACTCTCTCAGGAGTTGGAGAACTGTAGGGAACAGATAGCTTCACTGAAAAGTGAGCTCTCTGAGGCCAAGAAGCTTGAAGAATCCCTTAATGGGAGAAGCATCAAGCTGATGGACATCACAAGCACAGTGAACTCTAGATTTAACAGTACACTGGGCTTGGGTGCCTCATCCAGCCAACCTATCGTTCTAACAACTCCCATCAAGTTTATTTCTGACAAGGGAAAGGGAGTTGTAGAGGTTGCTAGGAAAAATTCTGATCTGCCTCAGAAAACTAAGTCCCAGCAGAAATCGTCGAACGTAGATCGACGATCGCCGAACGAAGATCGACGATCGCCGAACGCAGCTCGACGATCTCAGGCAAAATCGTCGAACGTAGATCGACGATCTCAGCCAAAGTCGTCGAACGCAGGTCGACGATCTCATATACCTGACCTCACCCATAGTCGACCGTCGAACGGAGCTCGACGATCTGACCCAAGATCGTCGAATGCAGCTCCAAGATCGTCGAACGGAGGTCAGAGCTCTGGAAACTTTTTCAAAGGCAAATCAAAATTGAATCATAAGGGTTCTTCATCCCAAACATTTAACCCTTATACTGAATGGATTTTACCTCCAAGGAGATATCATCCTGAAGGATATAAGAGTCAGTCAGGGATGTCTTTCATTTCTGAATTTAGAGGTTATCAACCTAGGCCCAAGGTAAACTGGGTCAAAAACAAGTAAATTGTTTTATGTGCAGGTGAAGACCTATCCAACATCTAACCAGCAATGGTATTTGGATAGTGGGTGCTCTAAGCACATGATAGGGAATAAGGACAACCTCACATCCTTCAGAGCCAAGCTTGGACCCAAAGTTATCTTTGGTGACTCCAACTTTGGACAGACTAAAGGATATGGTGCAGTCCAGATTGGATCAGTAACCTTCAAGAAGGTAGCATATGTGGAAGGACTGAAGCACAACCTAATCAGCATCAGTCAGCTGTGTGATGAAGGCTACCAGGTGACCTTCAGCAAAGCCTTATGCAAAATCAAGTCAGAGGACAATACAACTGTGTTGACAGGTAAAAGGAAAGGTAACATCTACCTAGTAGACTTTCTTTCAACTAATGTAGATATCTGCTTGTTTAATTCAGTCTGTAGACCAAATGTTTTATGACATAAGAGATTAGGACACCTAAACCTTAGAACTATTGCTAGGCTATCCAAGGACAACCTTGTTAGAGGACTACCTTCTAACCCCTACAAGGAGGAAGGACTCTGCAAGGCTTGTCAATTAGGCAAGCAAACTAAAAACAGTTTTAAGTCACTTAATAAGAGTGATTCACCTAGGATATTGTATCTGTTACACATGGATCTATTTGGACCCATCACAGTACAAAGCCTAGGAGGGAAATCCTACACTTTAGTAATTGTAGATGACTTCTCTAGATTCACTTGGGTGTTCTTTCTAAGGAAGAAGTCTGATAACTTTAAGTATCTGACAGAGTTTCTCAAATGTATACAGATTGAGTTCAATACTCACATTGCCCTGATCAGAAGTGATCATGGGACAGAGTTTGATTCTCTTCTTATGCAAGAGTTCTGTCAGAGTGAAGGGATTAGGCATACTTTCTCAGCTCCTAGAACTCCTCAACAAAATGGGGTAGCTGAAAGGAAAAATAGAACCCTTATTGAATCTGTCACTACATTGTTGTCAGATGCTCATCTACCTCTATCCTTTTGGGCAGAGGCAGTGAACACCTCCAACTATGTGCTGAACAGAAGTCTGATACATAAACTAAAGGGAAAGACTCCCTATGAATTACTCAAAGGGAAGAAACCTAAAATTGATTATTTTAGAGTTTTTGGTTGTATTTGCTATATTCACAATAATGACAAGAAATATTTAGCAAAATTTCAAGCCAAAGCTGATGAAGGAGTGTTTCTGGGATACTCCATGATCAGCAAGGCCTATAGGGTCTATAATAAATCATCTTTGAAAATTGAGGAATCTGTTCATGTTTATTTTGATGAAACTAACATGTCTTTCAAGGAGAAGATTTCTTCTACCATAGAACCTTTGCAGGAACACTCTCTAGTTGAAGATATGAACAAGTTGCAGGTTGCTCAAGAAAATGAAAGCAGTGAAGATGAAGGGAATGCTCAACACATTGAAGCACAACCTAAAGAGCCAGTTGTTGTACCACAAGAGGAAACAACAACACAGGTTGGTGAACAATCAACACCCCCTGTTGATTTAGTAACATCAAGAGACCATCCAATTTCCCAAATAATTGGAGAAATCTCAGCTGGTGTGCAAACCAGAAATCAGGTCAACCAAAACCTGTTGCACACCTGTTTTCTATCTCAAATTGAACCTCAGTCCATTCAAGATGCAGAGCAAGATCCACACTGGATCATTGCAATGCAAGAGGAGTTGCATCAATTTGAGAGGAACAAAGTATGGGAGCTAGTGCCAAAGCCTAAGGATCATTCCATTGTTGGAATAAAATGGGTATTCAGAAACAAACTGGATGATCAAGGAGTAATTATAAGGAACAAGGCAAGACTAGTTGCTCAGGGATACTCTCAAGAAGAAGGAATTGACTACGACCAGACCTTTGCACCAGTTGCAAGATTGGAAGCCATCAGAATATTTCTAGGTTATGCAGCTCACAAAGGCTTCAAAGTCTATCAGATGGATGTCAAAAGTGCTTTCTTGAATGGAGACATCAAAGAGGAAGTTTATGTCAGACAACCTCCAGGTTTTATCTCTCCAACTTATCATAATTATGTTTTTAGGTTGAACAAAGCATTATATGGTCTCAAGCAAGCTCCTAGAGCATGGTATGAGACCCTAGCATGCTTCCTTTTGGAAAATGGATTTATAAGGGATAGAGTAGACCAAACTCTTTTCATTAGAACCCATAAGTCTCATACCCTACTAGTACAAATTTATGTAGACGATATCATTTTTGGTTCTATTAACTCAAAATTGTGCAGAAGGTTTTCTAACCTAATGCATTCTAAATTTGAGATGAGTAGCATGGGTGAGCTATCCTTCTTCCTAGGATTGCAAGTCAAGCAACATGCTGAAGGCATCTTCATTTCTCAAACCAAATATGCAAATGAGTTGGTTAAGAAATTTGGTATGTCTGAGGCATCTTGTATGAGAACACCCATGCCTACCAATGCTGTATTGGATGCTGATGAACATGGGAAACCTGTTGATCAGACCACATATAGAGCAATGATTGGCTCTTTACTGTACCTTACAGCTAGTAGACCAGATATAATGTTTGCTACATGTATATGTGCTAGGTTCCAAGTAAGCCCTAGAGAGTCACACCTCACTTTAGTAAAGAGGATTCTCAGGTATGTTAAGAGTTGTCCAAATCTAGGTCTCTGGTATCCAAAAGATTCAGCATTTGATTTAACTGGATTCTCTGATGCTGATTATGCTGGATGCAGAATTGACAGGAAAAGCACCAGTGGAACTTGTCAGTTCCTTGGTGACAGACTTGTCTCTTGGTTTTGTAAGAAACAAACATCTGTGTCAACTTCAACTGCTGAAGCTGAATATATGGCTGCAGGCAGTTGTTGTTCACAAATATTGTGGATTCAAAATCAACTCCTAGACTATGGTTACAACTTAGAGAAGTCTAAAATCTTTTGTGATAATACAAGTGCTATCTCCATAGCTCAAAATCCAGTCCTCCATAGTAGGACAAAACACATAGAGATTAGGCATCACTTCTTAAGGGATAATGTTGAAAAGAATAAAATTGAATTACAATATATCCCAACTGATTTACAAAGGAGAGATATTTTCACCAAGCCTTTGGATGAAAAGAAACACACATTCTTCCTAAATCAGTTAGGAATGTTAGATGGAGGAAGCCTTAAATAATCTCCAAGATTTTGAAAGCTAAAAATTGACCAAGACTAGGCAAAAATTCTGATTTTTCTTAGTGTCTAGAATTTTTCTGATCTCTGAACTGCGCTCGACGATTTCCCTAAAGATCGTCGAACGGAGATCGACGATTTCCAGAATCGTCGAACTGAGTTCAGCGCCTCTCAGATAGTATGAACTATCTCTTCCGGTCAACGATCGTCGAACGGCGCTCGACGATTATGTTCACTGAACGATCGTCGAACGGAGCTCGACGCTTTCCAAGATCGTCGAACAGAGATCGACGATGTTGGAGTCTCTTCAGATTCCTTTAGAAGCCTCGATCGTCGAACTGAGTTCAACGATCTTTCCAATTCTGCGTCGAACCCTAATATAAAACTCATTTTTCGCCGTCGTTCTCTCTTGCGCTTTCGATTTCTCTGTAAGAATTTTATTCCCTCCAAACAGTTCTACGCTTGGTCGTTTTGTTTGTTGAGTTTTTGCAGGTACAATGGTTGTGTCAGTTGCTGTCCTAGCTGCAATGAAGTTTGATGCAGGCTTTGACATTGATCTGGAATCCTTCAACACTACTGACCAGATCTTCCAAGACATTCTGGGTTTATTCAAGGATCAAAATCTGTCTGCCCTCATGACCTCCAGGATAAAGCTAGCCTCAGATGAGATAAAGGAATTGGTTTATACTGCCCATAATCAAGATAACAACACAATAGTTGGGTCTATTGCTGGAAACCAGGTACCCTTGACCCCCACAATTTTAACAGAGATTTTTGGACTGAGAAATGGAGATGATATTGCAGAGTTATCTGGAGAGGATTATTCTGAACTACTTGCCAGGATGGGTCATCCAGAGGGAAACCCTAGCAAGCTATTCAAGAGGAATCTGTCTGTTGAATACAGGTTCCTGACCGATGTGGTAGGGAAAGTGCTGTTGGTAAAGCACTCTGCTCATGATACTATATCCAGACATCAGCTCTGTCTCATGGGAGCTCTGGTGGATAAGAAAAGTTTGAACTGGGGAGAGGTGTTCTTTGACCTCATCAAGAAGAAAATAAACAAAGGTTTTGTTAACTTTGGAAGGATTCTTGGAGTTTTCCTGCAGACCAAGTGCCCTGCCTTGCTGGTCTCCTCTGGAGTTCACATAAATGCCTCCAAGAGACTTACATGTGCCCTCTTTGGCAAGTGGGACAGGCAAATAAGCAAGCCTGGCAGGCCCTCCTCAAGTGCTCCTTCAGGCACAAGGACTCCAAGAGTCACTCTCCCACAGGTCTCTGCTCCTACAGAAGACCTGGCTGCTGCTGTTGCTGCCTCTTCTCCTCCTCCAATTCCAACCCTACCTCTTTCATCCACCATTCCAGCTCCATCCACCATTACCATATCCAGCCCATCTCCAACATCAACTCCATCTCCAGACCCCATTCTACCTCCACCAGCAGACCACTTCCAACCACTATTCTCATACCCTCCTCCAGATATCACCTCTTCACCATCCATACCATCCTTCACTCTTCTGGGTGATTCCTTCATGGATGATTCCCCCTCATCTCCTCCTGATTTACCTTCCACCTCCACTTCATTCCAAGATCTCCTCCACCACATTATTGATCAACCAACTTTCACTCCATCCATCTCCATCCCCTTGTCCTCCATATCCACCATCCCAACACCTCAGCCATCCATACCACCACTCTCCAGCCCTCCACTTCCAGCATCTTCAGCCACACCTATTCCATCTACCTCTGCTCCAGCAGTTGAGCAAGTAGACCTCTCAGCCCTAGCTGACAGGTTGTATGAGCTAATTGCCCCCAGGCTCTTTCTACTCTTGGAGACCTCATTGGCTCCTCTACACTTGTCAGTGGCAGCCCTCTCTGCCAGGCTTTCCTCCCTCCTTCCTCAGGCAGCACCTCCAGCAGTGTGCCTTGATATAGAAGTTTCTGCATCTAGGCAGGGGGAGATGCCCTATGAAGCAAGCCTTCATGCTGTTGCTGCTGCTGCTGATGTTTCTGTGTCTGCTGCTACTTCTGCTCCTGCTGCTATGTCTCCTACTCCAGTTCTGGCAATAGACCTAAAGTCTTTGCTTTCTGCCTTTGATACTGCCTTCTTCAGTTGTTTGCCAGAGAGTAATGCTGTCCAGCCCTCAGAAGACCTATCCAAGGCACTGGTGCCTTTCTCTGGCTGTGACCCCAGCATTCCCTCTTCTTTTGTACACTCAGTGATTGCTGCTACTGGAGATATTGCTGTTGCTGCCTCTACTGAAGAAAGGATTGTTGATGCTGCTGCTGAAGATATTCTTACTGCTGCTGAAATCCCAACTGCTTCTGATGAGCAAACATCCAAGGATCTTCTGATGTCAGAGGCCACTGTTTTTGAGCCTGCTGCAGTTTTTGATGTTGTTTCTGCTGTTACTGAAATTTCTGCTGATAGTGAGACTGTTACAGTTGCTGCTGTTGTCACCAGTCCAGTATCTGCTGCTGCTGTTGTATTTGCTTCTATTGCACCCTCTCCATCTGTTGCTTCATATGCTGCTGCCCCTACTGCTGCTGCTGTTTCAGCTTCTGCTTCTTCTGCCTCTGTTCAGCTGAAGAAAGACTTGATGAAAAGAATAGATGCTTTATATGATGACCAGAATTCTGAATCTGATGAGTACAAAACAGACTCTGATGATTCATCTGCTACTATTGCCAGGAAAAGGAAGGCAAGGAGCAAGGCAATGAAAAGGGTTCCTCTTGCAAAAGTCAAGGATAATAATGACATTCCATACTATATCCTTCATAACTGCCAAATTACTGAACATTGGATGCAGTATTCCAAAAACCAGCTGAAAGCCATGAAGAAAAAGAGAAAATATGAGAAGGGCTCATCTCAATTCCAGCACCCTCATCCTCCTCCACCACCTCCTCCTGATGCAGGTGCAGGTGGAAGCTCTGCAAGTCAAGCCCCAGCTAGAAGCCAGGCTCCCTATCAACACCATGCCAGATCCTACCAAAGGGAAAGCCAATCTAGGGGTTCTTATTCTAGGAGAGGAGGATACAAGGGTACTCAAAGAGATATTCAAGTTTATTCCAAAGGGTATTCCAGGCAGCACCCATATTCTAGGGGAGGACATGGTACTTCTGATACATCAACTGGTCCTTTCCCTTATAAGCTAAAAGAGACTGTGACTGCCAGGCCTCCTCAAGACAATCCTTCCAACAGGTATGAGCCACTTGTACCCTTTGAGGACCCTGAGAATAACCCAGCTGCTTGGACTGCCAGGTTGAAAGAATTGGCTGCATTAGACCAGATCAAGAAGGCCAGAGAACAAGGACTAGATACTTCCAACATTTCTACAATGTCAGAACAAAGACAGAAAGAATTAGACAGATATGCCTCCAGTAAATTCTTTGATGCAGACAGATATATGGAATTGCATCCTGCTGCTGTGGTTCCCAGGCCTACAAAGCAAACCTACTTGGGTGCAGCAGATGACACCAGATCCAACAAAGAAGCCCTGAACCCTAACAGAGAAATCAAAATGGTTAAAGGCAAAGAGAAGAAGTGACATTGTAAGGTGCAGTTTCTGTGAATTCTGTTTATCTGGATGATACATATATATATCTGTGATGTTTCTGCAATGTCTAGCTGTTGCTTTTATGCTTTTCTGATTGTATGATGTTATTTGAATTTTTCCAAAGTCTATAAATAGTAATCCTAACCCAAATAGGGGGAGATTGTTGGAACACCCTATTACTAATTTGGGTCAGGATCACTATGTCTATAGGAACTTTTGTTTGACCTTCTGTATAGCTTAATATGTCAATTAGGATTGAGTTTAAGGGTTAGAAGTCTAGGTTTGGAAGCTGCCCTGAAGACCAAGTTTTTCTGTCTGGAGACTAAGTCTGATCGTCGAGCTCAGCACGACGATTCGTCGAAATCCGATCGACGATCGTCTAGCTCAACTTCGACAGATCGTCGAGCTCCATTCGACGATCGCTGAGCTCAACTTCATAATATCGTCGAACTCCATTCGACGATCGGTGAGCTCAGTTCGACGATTTTGACTCTGCTTTGGATCTTTATCGTTGAGCTCAGCTCGACGATAGTAGAGCTCAGTTCGACGATTTCAGATAACTTCCAGAATTCAAATTCAAATCAGTTAAGAGTTATTCTGCAATTAATTCAGAGATTTGCTAGCCGTTTACATTCAATTCTGGACCAAGTTTCAAGGGATTTTTCAAGGAATAATTCTGTGGACTTTCCTCTAGAAGAGATTATGCAATTAAGGCTGCAATCAATGCAGGCCAACGGCTATCCTTGACAGAGAATGATATTCTATTCAGGAATAGAGAATAAAAGATAGAATGTTTTTGAATCAATACAGAAGAACAAGAAGAGAACACACAATACAGATTACTGAGACTCATTCAAAATCTTCTGTCAAAAAGAATTCTGAAGAACACTCATCAAAAGGAGATCAAGCTTTCTCAAATCTTCAGATCTCTTCAGCTCTCAAAGTGTTCAAGGCCAACATCATTTCAAGACTCCAGACACTCAACATTTCAGCTTTTGCTGAAACCATCTATTGTTGGAGTTCTACCTTTGAAGGCCTATCACCCTCAGCAAAGCTTTTCTTCCTGAAGATTTCAAGGATTCAGGGGGAGCTTTGACATCAATCCACATAGTCTTCTCAGTTGTTTGAGAAAGAGAAGACTGTCATCACTCTCTCACCCCCACTCTGTAAAGGGTTTCTCAAACTCCCTTCAAAAGTTTGAATCTGGTTTTTGAGCACCTTGTCAAAAGCTCATTGGTGGCAAGACACCTGATCAAAAAATCTGCTTTGGTTTTTGAGCACCTTATCAAAAGCTCATTGGTGCCCAGGACACCTGATCAACTCATCCTGCAGTGGATTCCTACCTAGGG
This sequence comes from Platanthera guangdongensis, assembly GCA_039583875.1. Classification (NCBI taxonomy): domain Eukaryota; kingdom Viridiplantae; phylum Streptophyta; class Magnoliopsida; order Asparagales; family Orchidaceae; genus Platanthera; species Platanthera guangdongensis. Next base: position 62,391,533 of record CM077165.1, read on the forward strand.
TGGTAGAAGAGTGGATGTACCCAAGTTTGGGGAACCACTATATTTTCTTGTGTCTTCTGGTTCTGCTTGTTTACTTTTTGTTTCTGGCCTTGATTTTTCTGTGCTTAGTTTTTGCATAGCTCAGTATTGTGATTAGATTTATTTTTGCTTCCCTGCTGACACTTACTACAACAATTGTTGTAAAAGCTTGTAAAAGTTTTTTTTAAAGGCACCATACACTCTATTCACCCCCCTCTAGAGTATATCAGATCTAGTTGCACTTTCACTATGGATACCTCATAAAGCCCTACAAGACTTTAAGAAATGAGAAAACTTGCCTTCTGAGGTACCTCGTGGGTCTATTTATAGATTCCAAGTAGTTGGTCTGCCAACAACGTAGCTTTGCTGCTCAAAGGAGCTAAATTGTAATCCCCCATTTTTCGGTGTTATTATTTGGTTTGTCGACGTCATAATTACGACGTCAGGGCGTTACCCCTTTTTTCGTTTTGTTAACGGCGCTGCACCGTTTGTGCGTTTTCGCGTCCATTGAGCATGTTTATCCTGATTTTGGGATTCTATTGGGATTGAATGTCTTCCTTGATATAAAGGATGAGGTTTTGAGGCCTTGGTCTTGTTCAGTTTTGTTGCGATCCAAGCATTTTGGAGTCCCGACGCGTGTTTGGACCCTTGCGGTGATTTCTTTTGCTTGTGAGAGCATTTGATGCTGTGTCTCAAGAATGGTACGTCATATTCTAGGGTTGTCGTCGCTGTTGAATTCGTTTCATTCGGCGTGTTTGGGCCTCTATTTTGAACTCATATTTCCTTATTCAACTATTTGAATCTGATTATTTATGTTGTTATTATGCAAGCTATATGCCTTTTTCTAATTCTTGGATAGCCCTCCTTTTGATTCTCGTAATGCCCCCAGTAGTGTTAATCTTTCGTCAACCTTAAGCATTTTTGGGCACTATTTGGAGCTCGACGATCGTCGAGCGGAGCTCGACGAAGAGTTGAGCTGAGCTCGACGAACATCGGGCTAAGCTCGACGAACGTCGGGCTGAGCTCGACAAAGTGTCGAGCGATTTTGGGTTCGACGAACCTCGAGCAGAATTCGTCGAACGGATTTTTTCCTTTGTGTTCGACAAACTTCGAGCGGAGCTCGACGAACGTCGAGCTGAGCTCGACGAAGGTCGAGCGAATTTTGTCCTTCCTGCTTGTTTTCGAGAAGTTGATTTTGTACTCGAGTTCTGCCTAGTTGTTCTCGAGATATGCTTCCATGTTCTCGGGAATTGTTGCTTTCTTCTCGACAATGTCCTTGCTTGTTCTCGAGAATGTCTTTTTGTTCGTGAGAATGTTTCTGCTTGTTCTCGAGAATTCTATCTTCCGCTCTAAAGAAAATTCATTCTTAGTTCTCGAGATGTGTTTCTTTCTTCTCGGGAATTTGCTGCCTTGTTCTCGAGAACAGCCTCTTCGTTCTCGAGAATAGCCTTCTTGTTCTCGAGAACAGCCTCTTCGTTCTTGAGAAAAGTCTCTTCGCTCTCGAGAACAGCTTTCTTGTTCTCGAGAACAGCCTCTTCGTTCTCGAGAAAAGTCTCTTCGTTCTCGAGAACAGCCTTCTTGTTCTCGAGAACTACCTCTTCGTTCTTGATAAAAGCCTACTTGTTCTCGAGAACAGCCTCTTCGTTCTCGAGAACAGCCTCCTTGTTCTCGAGATGTCTGGTTGATCTCGAGAAACCCTTATCTTCTTCTCGAGAAGTTCGGTTCAGCCGATTCCGGTTCATTTTCTTAAGTGTTGTTAGCCTAATAATTACCCTTAGTATATATATATACCTACTTCTACTTCCTCCTTCATTTTAGACCAAACTTCATGTTCATCTCCCGAACCAGAGCGGCGTGAGTGAGAGAGAAAGTTTTTCCTCTATCCTTCCGGTGGCCACCGACGGTGCTCCGGTGCTTGAAATCTTCAACCGAACAAAGATCTGGAAAGCTCTCAGCGAGAGCTTCGTCATCGTGGTAAAATCTTCCTCATTCCTTCAGATTTTGTCGCTAGGGTTTTCGGCCCTAACTCCTATTTTTGGTCATTCTTGTTAGATTTCGACTTCCCTCATCTTCTTTAGCCCCGATCTACGACAAGGAGTGATTTGAGAGAATTCTTCTGGGAAAACTGAGGCAAGTGATGGTTATCTCCCTCTTTTCCCTTCTTTATCCCGATTTGCAGAAATTACTAACTTCTTGATATCTTGATTTTTAATGACTTGCTGATTTTAGTGCTGTTTAAATCTCTTATCTAGTTTCGTTCATAATCATCATGTTCTTGATTTTGTTACCTAATCTTGTAAGTTTTATATGTGGTTAAATCTTACTCTTATTACCGTTCCGTAACTTTCTTTTAGAATGTGTTAGAGTTTATTTAGGATTATAAATTCTTCCTAAAGGTTGATCAACCGTCTTAATCTACAATTGTCTAGTAGAATACGATGTGTCATTATTATCTTGGGATTTTTATCATGGTTTCTCTTCGTGGCGATGTCGTGGGGCGAGACAAGCCGCCAGGCCCAGGAAGGGTTGTGTTGGGCCTCTGAGCTCTAAACCCGAGTCGTTACGGGTTTTTTCCTTCCGGGTTTTCTTCGTTGCGGGTGTTATTAGTGGACGAAACCACCGCCACAATGTTTGTTCTCCCTATTAGTACTTTGTGGGGATCTATCAGGTTTTTGAGCATTTGCGGTGTATGGTAGAGTATCCAGCCTCCTCCGCAATTCGACAGATAAATTGTCTTCGGGGTTGGCCACCCCGCCCATTATGGTTTTTGGTGGAGTTGACCACATGTGGCTAATAGGGGTTTGTTTCTCTTCCTGATGATTTATTCTTGACCTTTTCCCCTTATAGTCTTGTGCATTTGGGGTGCTTTTGTTGTACGTGATACTTCACGTAAGTGTTCCCTTTTGGCTTTTATATCTTACTACTGTACTTTATTTAAGTATTTTCCTTTGGTCTTGGGTTGGTACCCCTTGACTATGTTTACCTTTTGGCTTACTTTCTGCCATCACTGCACTTTTTGTTGAGGTATTTTGTCTTTGGAATGCCTCAAGTTCAGAGCTGTAGCTGATTGCGGTGCTGGTTTTGGAGTTTCTGGGCAGCAGTGTTGGCTGCAGTTTTTTCTTCGCTATAGCGAGGTAGATTGTTGTTTTTGTTTACTTTACTAGTTCAGACATACTTTGCTTCATGTGGGTTCGTGTCAGTTTGTTGATGCCCACATGATTGTTGTTTTTGGATGCTTGCTAGCTGCTTAGTTTTCTTTCTGTGTATTGGATTACTTGCTCTCTGGGATGTTTTATGTTAGGATTGCATGGTAGTTATTTTTCAAGTATAAAAACTACTATTATTACCTCATGCATTGCATGATTTAAAATGTTAAATCACTATGTTTTACGACCGTAAAAATATATTTTTATTGCTATTATAAACTTAGAACTTGCATACCTGGAGGTGTCCTCTGGGAACCTCTACCTCATGTAGGATGTCTAATTTAATAAAAGAAGTAATTTCCGCAACGTATAACTACTTTCATCATGGACTAGATGAGCCACTAAGCCTAGGGATACAACTAACTACCACTTAAACTGATTTTTTACCTCTCATTAACTTAAAGAATCTTTCTTCATGGTTAAGTAGGAGTTTTGCCTGAGCGTCCACAGTTATCCCCTGCTAACGTGGCATCATGACGCGCATTTTTCCCTTACTCAGATATACCTTTATTGGCGGTGAAAAATGCGGGTTGTGATATAAATGCAGACCTCTATGGGCAATCAGGTAAATTTACCTCTGGACCAAACTGGGCGGGAGGCTTCTCGCATACCTAGGCAGAAGCCCTCCCGCCTGCCTTGTCAAAAGGCAAATATCCGGCCTGGTGCGGGTTTGCCTATCCCACTCGACTGCTCTTATAAGAGACATGGTCAAGTACAAAAGTGTTGAGAACGTTGAGTGGAAAGACTTCACTTAACGCCAGAGGCGGAAAGCGTCGAGAGCGTTGAGTGGAAAGGCTTCACTCAATGCCAGATGCGAAAAAAGCGCCGAGAGTGTCGAGTGGAAAGGCTTCACTCAACACCGAAGGCGAAAAAGCGTTGAGTGAAGGAGCTTTTACTCAGAGCCTTCAACAAGGATTCTGCCGACCTTGGGGGCTTCCCGCTTACCCAGGCACAAGCCTTTTCGCCTGTTTGGCGGGAGCCCTTTCGCCGCTTGACTCGCCTGACCTGACCAACCTGGGCCCAAGGTCCCACTCAGCGAATGTGGGGTTGTACAATTATTCTCTGCCAAGCTAGGTTCTCAAAGAGGAAACACAGACAGTTTAAATCCATCGAGAATACAGGCTCATTGGGGATAGGTGACAACTTTGCCTCTACCTCGGACCCAACCGATGAAGAGTAAAGGGCATGGATTGACAACCTGGTGATACCTTTCCATCTCTACGACAAAGTATCGAGTGTTGTTTGTATTTCTCTCTTCTTCTTCCACACATTTATGTAAAAATTTAAGGATGTTTTCCTCTTCTTTGATGTTGGTTGTGCTGGACATGTTTTGAACCTATCTTTAAGTATATCTTAAATGTGTCTTTGTTCTTAATCTTCTTAATTTTATTTGGAGTAGTCTAGGAGGCTTAGCCTCTTGTTGTGATCTTATAGTTATTTCATCTTATTGAGAAGTTTGTTGTGATTAATTAGGTTGTACATAACTACGACAATAAGCGAAGTGATGAAGACCACCCACAAGTGTGCGACACGGTGAAGGCGGCACACATTAGCGTAATTTTATTTTATACATTAGTAATTTAGGAACCCACCCTAACAAATCGTGTTTTGATTCCGGCTTTTACTTCCAGCTTTTCTAAAATCTATAAATCGCACGAGCGCCCTGTATTCCTTGAGAAATCAATATTTGTGGATTTACTCCCGATTTAAAATATTTGAACAACTTGTGCACTTACCGAGATCGCATCAATACCATGCTGTAGATCGATAAGTAGAGAAATTGTTGGCGTCTGCGTGTGTGAGGAGAAGAATCGTCGGTCGGCGACATGTGCATAAGGAGAGGGCCTTCCAAGAACAGGGAGGGTTCTGCGAGAACAGGGAGGGTTCTACAAGAAGGGCGATCACAAGTATGGGGCAGAAGCTGGCAAACAAGAGAAGCGAGGAATTGAAACTCAAAAACCGAGTGTTTTTCTCCATAACATTATCCAAAAAAATTCCTTTTTCAACATTTAGCATTCATGAACACTTTAGTCAAACAATTTGAAAATTGTGGTGACGTTTATTTAAGAGTAATATTACAAGCAATCTGACTTAGGCTATGCACAGTCCTTTGATATCTGCAATCCAAAGACATATTCGCAGTCCAAAATATTGGTTGTCTAAAAACATAACACTTGTTTCATGAATAAAACCCCGTTGTAGCACACAAATATTCCTCCTCAACCCCACATCGCGGAGAGCTGCTCGGGATCGAGGATTAAAGAGAAATCTTAGATTTGAGTAGAAGGAATACACAAAGATTACATGAATTACTAGAAAAGTTTACCTATGCAAGTAGATTAGCACGAGAGTAGAAGAAATTCAACATTGCTTTGGAAATCGAGTTTCAAAGAGAAATATTCCTTAATATGTGTGGTTTTTAGCGGTTGAGGCTAGAGTTTGCACGTGAGAATTGAATCGAAAGTGAGAAAAAATGAGCATGAAATGATAATAAAGGCCATGTTGATAAATTTGAATCAGGATGTTTTTGAATCTGGGTGATCTGAGAGAAGTTTAATCGAGGTACTAAAGAATCCGTGGAGAAAGTTATCAAGACGAATCCGACACTGCCATGAACAAAAAATTCTATGGCTGCGTTCATTTAATAGGTTTTTATTGAAAAAAATTGGTTTTGGTCCAAACTAAAAACTCGTAGGTTTTGGTTTTGGGCCAAAACTCAATTTTGCTTTTCATTTGCAGGATGATTTTCAGGGACAAGAAATTGAATATGTCAATTTTTTGTTCGACTATATGATGAAATTCTATCGCATGAACTCATATTAAATAAGTACATAACGAAAACTTCTAATTAACATTATAACCATAATATAAATATTATAATTCATGCCTTTAAGAGAGTGATGGTGCGTGATTAGCGGGAGAGAGAAAGATTAACCCAAAACCGATAGAAAAGGGTGGGTTTTCACCTTATTATAAATTCTTAATGGATCCAAATTGATAGGCTTTGGAGGAAAACCAATCCCACTAATAAATTACCAAACAAACACCTGTAAATAAAATATTGGAACCCAAGACCAATTACTTTCGACAAAACCAGTAAGGGTCTGTTCGACGCGCAGGAAGCAGTAAGAGTCCTTTCAACAACAAATGATATAAAAAAAAGTCCATCGCTCAGAAGTAGTATGAAACTAGCGATCAAACTGCATTCGCAGCCATGTGTCATTCAACTTGTCGTGGAGTCTCTTGAATGTCACGCTTGACACTATCATGACACAGTATATCTAAAGCCCTGAGAAAATCATGGTCTTCTAAATCAGTATCTGAGCAAGTGCAACATAAATGTCATCAACATCACTAGGAGACATGGTCCCCTCTGCTCCTTGCATAGAGTCAGCCAATTTTTCTATGCCCACTGCTACTGAGTCATTTTGTCCGGCTCGCTTTCTCTTCCTACTGCTTCCTTCTCCATCCACTTTAGTTGGCTCCTGTGTACTACTTGCTTTTTCTGCCATGGACTCTGCATATATCTCCTTTTCCGCATCTATTGCGGTCGCATCATGACTACCAGTCGCTTTATCAGTCCTGCATAACACAGCTAAATCAGACCAATTCACAATAACTTTATCTCTATAATGTTTCATTAGGGAAGGTCTATAATGTTCATTAACAACGGCTTATAATCACCGTGTTAACAAAGAAACGGAGCCTTAAGGAACTTATTTCACTTGTGTTAAAAAATAGTTTTTTTTCTTGGTTGCGGTCATAATAATTGTCATGTCAAACATGCGCTCAACGCTCAACGATGATAGACTATTTTTCTCCAAACCCTCCTGAACAAAATGCCAAAAACATGTTGCAATTTGAAATGGTGACCAAGTAGGGTACAACCAAGCAGTGATCATGTGAGAAAAAAAATAAAAAATAAAATTTAGAAGATCCCAAACTGTTTCATGTACTGTTTAGAAAATGAAAAACGAAAAACAAAGAGGAAGTGGAAGTCAATAGTGAAAAAACGAAGAAGAAAAGGTGAGCACAGTGAGCACATGGAACCGGATCTGTCATCATGGAAGATCCAAAACTGCTTCGTACATCTCATGGAACCAGATCTGTCATCAACCAGCATCGACCAACAGTGAGCACAAAAAAATGAAAAACGAAGAGGACGATACACGGGAATCTCTACATCTCTATGCTCCAAAACTAAGGAAAAAAACGAAGAAGAAAAGGTAGAAGATGGAGGGGATCAAACACTTACCAGAAAACAAGATTTCTCTACAGAATGACGGAGAAAACCTGCAAATGGCGTAGAATGAGGAAGAGGAAGATGAAGTCAATGAAGAAGAAGGGTGGTTGGGATCGGGTGCTTCGCAGGCGAGGAAATCTGGATCGCGAGCAGGGAGAAGGCAGAGGCGAAAGCAATGTCGCGATATCGGCGAAATCGGGAGAAAACCCGTGCGGGAGGATAAGAAATGAGGAATTAGGTTTTCATATTTATAAGAAAACCAATGGTTTTGCCCCGGAAAACCAATACCCGGCAAATTGGCGCGTCCCAAACACGAGAATTGATTTTCTGGAAGCCAATATTAATTTCAGAAAGCTAATTCCAGTGCGAAATGAGACCTACATAAAATTGTGGAACCCAAAACCAATTGCTTTGCAGAACCAGTGAGAGCCTAATGGCTGTTCTAGGTAACGCCACGGCTCCCCGAAACAGTCCCTTCGTTTAGCTTGGCCACGATAACTTGCCCGGATACAGGCTAAGAAACCCTTACCCTAGAAAACACCAGCTACGCTCATGGACGCGAAGGACATCCTCGGTATCCCCAAGTCTTTCCCAGCCTCGCAGGAGAAGAAAGCTCGACCGCAGAAAGAGCCTCAGAGGAAGCCGGATGGCATATCGCGAGAGGTACGACATGTTTTGCTTGAGAATTTTGTGTTTTGAATAGAAGGCATGACCTGTTTCTTGCCTACTACATTAATTTTTATAAATCCCAACGATTTATTGTGTAGGTTTACGCGCTTACCGGGGGAATGGCGCCTCTTATGCCGACTATCGAGGTTTCTCACTTGAAGCGCAAAGCAGTCGTGGATAAGGAGAAGGTATGCAACTACTTTTAACTTTTTTTTTTCATACTGTTTGCTTGTTAGTTCATTTGAACTAGTATTATAACCCTAGAACTCACGGGTGTATGACTTCCAGTGTTTGTAAATTTGTATAGTAACCGTTGCATTTGGGGCTTTACTAGTGTATACATCAGGAGAATGCAGAGAAGAACAAAACAGGGGAATTCTCAAACTGAAGCATCTCATGTTTGAACCACACTTTTTCTATGCTCCTCCTTTGCCCGTTGGAGCCTATCCATCTTCCTTGGAGTCTCTTAAGGAGACACCTCTTTTTATTGGGGTTGATGGTGATCTATAACTGATCTTCTAACCATCCACTTGCTTCTCCAACATCAGTGAAACCTATGACGTCTATGTTCACCCTAATAATGTTCCAGAGCCATAAACAAGAGAAGTATACAAAGTAAGAGTGCTGATATTTGCTAACCTATAATAGATATTTGCAGGCCCAGACTCTTAAAATATAAAGAATTTTTAACTTATAACCCTCTAATTGCCGCCCCTCTCAACCTGAAAGCACGCCTATTGCTCTGCCATAAATCAACGATTCCACGCTACGACTCCCACACCGACACCCTCGCCGCCGCCTGGAATGCTACGAACAGCTGTCGGAGCTCCACCGCCGCCGCCTCGAACCCTTCTTTGCCTCCAGTCCAGTCTCTCTCTTCGATAAAGCAACGGTTCCATGTTGCGACTCCCGCACGGGCGCCCTCGCTGCCGCTTGGAACGCTCTGAACAGCCGTCAGAGCTCCGTCACCGCCGCTTGGAACCCTTCCTTTGCTCCAGTCCACTTCGGACTGTTATTTGCTTTGATAAAATGACTCTCCCACTTCTTGTCCATCTTTGAAGCAGTAGCAGGCAGATCGGTCATGAGCAGTCAAGAACAACAAAATGTTCAGTTTGAGCACAAGATGCAACTCGAGAAGAAGAATACGCCATATGCTTTATATGAGTGTGAAAATGTTCATATGTTTCAAGCCTTAACATAATTAAGTGTCTGTTCTCCATATAAAGTACAGTTGGAAACCTTCAAATGCCATCATGATATCAGATCCTAAAAAGAAGGCATTGTAATAATATATTTCACCTGATGAAATTAATTAGTAGGAGGAAAAAATATAAACAAAAATTAATTTTAAAATTTTAAATAAGGGCTGCAAATATCCGTTGGGACTGCAAATATCTATTTGAGGGTTGCAAATATCTATTTGAGGGTTGCAAATATCTATTTGAGGGTTGCAAATATCCAAAAGCTGCAAATATCGATTAAGGAACTGCAAATATTAGCACTCCAAAGTAATTGCCAATATATATTATAGTTTATAAACTAAACATTTGTAACAAAAATAAATGCGCAATCTTTATTCATAAATTTAAGTGCCTCACAAATTATTCAAAAGGATTTCTTATTTTTTTGTTTCCCCAACCACTTGATTAGTCTGAGTTTCATTAAAAAATGATATTAACTTGGAATTAGGCTTGCATATTTCTTCCGCTTCAAAAACCACTCTTTGAAGCTCTTTTAAATACTCTTAAGTCACCTTTGCACCTACCATTGTAACATTTTCAAATATTTTCAATAAGTGACTCTTAACCCTAGAATACAAGCCACTGTAAATCTGTAATCCATCTCATAAAAAATTTACATTTCCATTTTCTATTCGCACGACCAACTTCTCTACTTTGAATAATAGACACATAAGCCCAGAATAGAGCCCGATCATCCTTCTCCACATCAGTAGAAATAAATGTACTTGTTGCTGTGGTAGAAGATGCACCAGTAACACTAATAAGAGACTGTAAGTAACACTAATAAGAGACTGTAAGTGACACATAATTAGAACTGATAAAACCTAATAATAATAACAAAATAAGTTCAAGAAATCAAAACATGAAATTAATATAGCATAATTGAAATCAAAGCATGAAATTAATATAATATTAACTTCTTACAAATAAGAGTCTACTTTAAATAATAAACACAAGCCCAAAATAGAGCCTGATCATCCTTATCCTTTGAAATAAATCTACTTGTTGCTGTGGTAGAAGATGCACCCGTAATACTAATAAGAGAATGTAATTGAGACATAACTAGAACTGAGAAAACCTAATAATAATAACAAAATAAGTTCAAGAAATCAAAACATGAAATTAATATAGCATGATTGAAATCAAAGCATGAAATTAATATAACATTAACTTCTTACAAATACGGTTGCTAAGATGAAGTAGATGGTCACAAGAGGTCAGAAACCGAAAGTAACATATGAATGGAAATGACATCAAAACTGACAAAATTGCTGAAAGAATGTTTTATGAAGAACAAAGAGAATATACAAGTTTTAGCGAAACTTCATCTTTACACTCATACATTCTACTGGATTTTCAGGTCATTATTAGATTTTCTCATAGAGAACATGTTGTGTCGGTTATGTCATTGACATCATTTGCCAAGTCTATTGAGTCATTTCGTCATCATTTGCATGAGTCTGTTGTGTTGTCTGTTTATCATTTGCATGTGTGTCATGAGTCGGTCCGACGAATAATCTATATTGGTAATAAAACTTGTAAATTACATGTCGATGTTTATTGGTAAGTGCAGGTACTTCAAGAAGGCGAGCAAGTGATGGTGAGAATCTGCGTTGTGTGGCTCCGTGCGAGGTTTGCAAAAAGCTTGGGTATTAGGCGAATGGAGTCCTATATAATCATGAGACGAATCAAAACAAACACCTATGATCTTGATATCCTTTCAAGTATGAGTATCCACCTGATATTTCGTGTTGAGGATATGACGCCGTACTACGAGTCTCGCCAGTATGTGGACCCAAGCAGTGGGGACTTCTAGCCTCCCACACCTCCATTTTCGTTACCTTGCCACCTTCATAGCTCACATACGTCTGATGACCACCACTACTCATCCACCTCCGACACCCACCCACCTGGGAACTTGTTTTCTTTAGTTCTGCCTATGGCGCCGCCGATCGTGAGTTGAGCGTTGAGAGCTTTATGGAGACCGTACTACACCGGTGTATTCCTACTACAGACGCTGGTGACGCCTGGGTACTTGTAGCAGAGCATGATCGATTCACCCCTAAAATTCGACTTCAGTACGACCGTCTCCATTCATCGGAGATGACAACTTTTCTGTCAGGGGGAGTTGATTGTCGAGGAATCTCTTTCATCGACGACACTTGGACGACTTTCGGTGGAGCTCTTTGAGTTGTACCAGGCATTCATCGAGAGAATTTCGATCCCAATTCATCGTGAGATTAATTTTTTCAAGCCGAGGAGATTGATGCGGAACAGAGACGAAGACGAGTTTTGGGCCTGTTTGGGACTGATTTGGCGACTTACCATATATGACGTTCCCGGATCGACAATCAGCTATGTTGCACCGACACCGACACGGGACACGCGATACGACACGGCTCGACACGCGACTCGTCAATTCTCAAAAAATACCATATTCTGACACGCTGGGACACGTATATTAAATATTCATTTTTTTATAATTATGGAAATACTCAAACATTTAACAAAAAAAATCAACAATTAACAAATATTTAAATAAATTAAGTCATGTTTAAATATTCCTCATCAAATATTCAAATGTAAAACTTAACAAATGATCAAAAAATGATAAAACATTAACACATTACCATTATATATCATCAGTAAAAATAATGGATTCACATACAAATTTTTTTCACCACTTCCAATTTTGTTTTTGTAGAAAAAATAACTATGCCACTAGTAGATTCACTTTCGCTACTTGAAATGCTAGAAGGGGGTAAAGGCACTTGCAAGACAAATTGCCACCCGCCTCACCATGAGTAGCTAACAGCGGGACACGCGTGTCCGATTGAGCGGGACACGCGTGTCCGATCGAGCTGAACACGCGAGTCCTGCGTGAGCCAGCGTGTTGGATTTCCGACTCGAGTGTCGGAGAGTGTCGAAGTGTCGGACGAGTGTCGGACTCTTCGACACCGACACGCTGGGCATTTTGAAGTCTCGGTGCTTCATAGACGATCAGACTCCCCAGATGTGTCTGGATTCGCGTTGCGAATCGATTTTATTGAAACCGAGAATTCGGTCTCTGTGGAGTTCACACTTGAGGAAAGGGTGATCGCACACTTACTTCTCCCTCGCGAGCCAAACGACTAAGGAAATGGAACAAGGAACGGACCCAAGGGCTCGGCATGGAGGTCCCACCACACACCCGGAAGATCTTAAAGCGTTTCCCCTCCTTAGCCAAATGCCGAGACCTCAGAAAGCGCAAGAAGACCGAGGCACAAAAAATCGTGCCTTCTGAGGTACCCCCTTGGGTCTATTTATAGTTTCCTGAAAATGGTCTGCCAACAGCCAACCTCCGCTGTTTTGAACAGCTATGTGCAGCCAAAAGTGGTCTGTCAACAACATAACTCTGCTGTTCTGAAATGCTATTTGCACCCCCAGCAAGGGCATTCAGGTAATTTTGCCTTTGGACTCCACGGGGCGTGTTTTTCAGACACGGGGTCAACTCGCCTCAACTCTCTACCCTGCTGGGCGGACGCGGACTGGCTCCTGCAGCTCGCCTTCCATCCTTAGGCGAGCGCTAGCCGGGCCGCCGTGGCTCGCCTACTCTATTCGGAGGCAGGCTGACGACAAGGTCGCCGAGGCGAGAGCGGGCTGGATGGGCTGGCTCGCGCAGCTCGCCCGCCTAGCTTTGGCGAGAGCGAGCCGGCCGTCTGGGTTCGCCCGCCGGCTATACTAATACGAGCCGGTTGCTCTGGCTCGCCCGCCTAGCCTGGTGAACCCACTCGACGAACACGGGGTTGTACAAATTTGATATATCATTTCACTATATTTGCATTTATTTTGTTGTATTTGGGTAGCCTCACCTCTGACCAATCATAGTCGTTGATGGGGGATGCCCTAATTTTTTTTTATTATAAATAGACCTCTTAGGGCCTGATTTAAGGCATTGCAGATTTTGTAGAGTGTTATTCCCGGAATCCAGCGATCAAGACATGGTGCCAATTTCGTGGAACCAGGTGACGACTCCTAGGTTGGTATCTTCCTCCCCAAGCCTTCCCCTAACCCTAGCCTCCATTTTCCAAGCCTCAAATCCTTCCTCCACCAGCACTCCCTAGCCCCGATTCGTTACTACATCATCGGATCTACCCAACCCCGCCCCGATCTCCACCTACGTTGCCGGATCTATCCATTTCCGGTCCACTTTTATCTTCCGCCGCCGAGGACAGTCACCTCCATTATTTCCATGTTGCCGGTTCCACTCTCGATCGCCGATCCACTCATCCGGCTCCAGAATCTTCATTGCCTTGGTCAGCCCACTATTTAGTGAGTATTGTTGTATTAGATTATTATTTTTCAGCATTTATTTATCGGATTAGACATCATATTGGTTTGCATATCTCGTATGGTAGTAGTTTGTTAGATAAATATTGTGATTTGCCGGACTTTATTTGCCGTGCGCTCTAACTTTGGCCCTCCCCGTGGAGAAAAGCCTAAGCTTGCTTTTGCCCAAATAAATTATTTTGTCTTGCTTTTGAATTATTTGCATGAGATGATTTTATTTAATATCCAATTGTGATCTAATCGTCGGACTTTTGCATAGCATGTAGGGTTGAGTCGCCGATTTTCCCGCCTCCTATAGATCCTTCCTGCATCAGAAAGGAAGCCTTCCAAACTTCATTATCTAATTGATTATGATAGATTTATTGATACTCTATTTGGAATTTGCATGGTCAAATCAAACCCGGATCTAAAAAGAAGAAGCAATAGATGTAACAATAAGTTGAAATATATATACAAAGAAAGGGACAAAGAGTAAAGTAATCTCTAAAAGTGAATCCAGAAATATGAATATTTCGTTAAAAGAACATTTTTTAGAAATGGAGAGAGTAGAGGAGCCGTAAATTTGAGAATACGTACAACTTCCATAATTGGTGGTTTAGGGAAGAAATTGGAATGAGTTTAGTTTAGGATAGAAATCAAAATAAGGAGGATGGTTTAAGGTAGATATCAAAATAAGAAGCAGGATGATGACAGATTAGGGAAAGATGAAGATGCAACGACAATGAGATCTTACAATATCGGGAGTGGAAGAAGAAGCGACAACGACGATTTACGATATCAGGAGTGAGATCTCCAGACAGAAGAGAGGATGGGAGCTCTGGACAAGACGGTGAGTGGGAGCGGGATCTCCAAGCGGTCGTGTGCGGGAGAGGGATCTCCAGACGGTCGTGTGCGGGAGAGGGATCTCCAGATAAGAGCGTGAGCGGTTCAGGATTGACATCTACTGGCAGAAACGAGACAAGAGCTAAACTTAAAGGCATGATTTTGAATATAGGCGTATTCGTCCATCCGATACGCGTAGCCGCGCCGAAAATGCACTTGGTATGGGTATGTGATGTAGACCCAGGGTTAGAGCTTTAAAAATAAATATATTTTTTAGCAAAATAATAGATTTGTGATAAAATAAAAATTAGGTTTTTGAAAATGATTTGATTTTTAATTTTTTAAAAGAGAGGCCTAACGGCCAAAATCGACTTCTCGCCCGTAATCAAACCCGTCGTTTGGACTTTAGGAAATTCGTTAATTTTGTTTGAGTAGAACTCTCAAGTACTTATTCAGATCGAACCTTGCACGAGATTAGCACAACCACAAGCAAATCTAAATTAACAATTTATAAAATAACGGAATTTAAAATAGCGAGAACGTTTGAATGCAAGCTCAAGATTATTTTAGTTGTTGCATAAATTTAATCTAATAAAAGGAGCATGAGAAAAGTGTCGGATACCACAATTGAGTTGATCCACTCGGTGCAAACACGCGATCGCTGACTTCGACGATGGAGGCTGAAACTGGACGAAGGAGTACCGTCGTGGGGGAAGGGTGCTGGAATAAAACTGCGAGGTCGACAACACCCGACTTGCAGGTGGAGCCCAGCGACAACGGAACGCCAATGATGGCGTGGTTCGTTATTGATGGGCGGAGGTTGCGTAGAATGAAGGGCCGACGGCGGAGATCTGTCGGCAGTTAGTGGTAGATTGCAGTCGGCGTCATCACCGAACGGATACATCAATTGGCTAGAGATTCCGACCGACATTTTGGCGCGGAGATGAACGAAGACATCGCTTTCTGGAGGATCCTTCCAATCGAAACTCCCGGTGTTGAGTTGAACTTGCAGGTGTTGGCAGGATTCCGCCGGTAATGCAGAGGGAATGAGCGTGGACTCGTTCTCTGCAATTTTTCCCGGTCCCCTTCTTCCTTTGGTAGAGGCGTATTTAATAGACTGTTAATGTTGGCTGCCGTTATTATATTTTATTCTTATTTCTTTCCTTTTCAAAATCAGATCTGACATTCTTTATTATTGCAATTTTTCAAATGATTTCCCAAATAAATCATTCTCTGTTTGACTATTTCCAACACAGCAGCTTCCATAATTCATTTCTTTGGATTTCAATTATTGAATTTTAGATCCTATTCTCAATTAAATTTATGCGAATTTTAAATAATTTGAGCTTTCCTTTTCTCGTCCCAACTTTCCTAAATTATCAGACCATTTAATTAAGGTCCCACCAGGTGGTCAAACCAACGAGTTGACAAAATATTGTAGGTGCTCGGGAAAGAAATACAGAACAATAACAAAACATAATAATGTTAACCCATGACGCATGATGACGTCATGTATATTTGGATGCGATGGAGGTTGCATAAATTCTCCCGAAGTTGAAAGAAGTCAACCCCGACGGGAATTCCCAAAGATTGGCAACTAGGAAATCTGATGTCGTTGCTGGTGCTATGCCCGGTGGTTCAGCTGGGGCCTCGACAAGTGGTTTGATGCGCGTATGAACTTAGAATGAACCAAATCTGTCATAATAAACAAACACAAAATCTCTCTTTGAAAAGTACATCTCGTGGCGATAACGATCGACCATGAGTTTGTAATGTTCAAAGGTTGCTCACATCTTATTAGAAATAAATCTATGCAGTGTTTTTAAATAATTTATATGAGCTTGCGCATCAAATGAAATACATTCACGGAATGAGAGACGATGGTGGTTATGTAGGTGGAGTAACGCAGAGATAATCTCGTAAGGAGATATAAAAAGGTGATCTTTAGAATTATTAATTGTGGTTTTTGCTCGTGGAGACATAAGATCTCTATGTCAGATTCTCCTCAGTTAAATGCCTAAGAATATCTCCCAAACTCCTATTAATGATCTCGATCTCTCCATCAGTTAGAGAGCGATAAACGTTACTAAACTCGAATTTGGTATCCTTTCGACCCCATAAGTTGTTCCAAAAATAAGATAGAAAATTTATGATATATTGTTGCAATTTTCCAATTTTATCGGTCTCTAAATTGTAGCGAGGTGAATTAAAAACACAGTCTCTAAATATAAGATCAACAAAGGGAAGTGCGCAAAGTGAGTGTTCAACAGATGTAGTGTAAAAAGACTGAGTAATATCAGGTGACACATCAGGAATTGATAAATATGGGGTGAGCGACATATCTAACTCGTGGCTTTCCTCCTGGGGTGGGGGCTCAGAAGGGAGTGCAGTGAGCAATAATGTTGTGAAGTCAGTGAGAAGTGAACTAAAAGTCGTAGAGGTTTTCTCGCATGCTCTTGGGATAAGACAGTTCTTCCGGGGTAAAAAACAATCTTGTGTCCGCGATGCTCGAAGGAGTGAGAGTTCCTCGTGCCGTCATGCATGACACATCGATCATATTGCCAAGCCAGCCCTAATAGGATGTGATAGACATGCACACCAACAACATGACATAATACTCTATCCGAGTACGTGCTCCCTATAAAAAACTCTACTAGACAATAATATGTGACGAGCATAGTCAAATGACTATTCACTCGAGATAGGCTGTAGAATGTGGGATATAGAAGGAGATGTATGGACAAATCCTTTTGATGGAGTTGGCATGCTTACAGTTGCCAACTTGTCTTTAAATGAGCCAGAAATTTATGATGTCTTGATCTCCAACAATATGAAGGAAGTTGGAGAAAATGAGTAATGAACATCATTTTATTTGAAATATTTATGAATAGCTTATGTCTAAATACTTCATGTTATATTGCATTAGTTATGAACTTGTACTTCAATTGATTATTTATGCTTCATGTTTTATTATTTTGAGAATTTATAATTGTATTTATGATATATGCATATATATATTTATTAAATTTAATACAACGTATCCCGCCGTACCCGTATTCTTGATTTCATTTTTTTGCCGTACCACCGTACCGGATACGTATCGTACCCGGTACCCGTACCCGTACCGATGCTTCCTAGGTAATCCTTCATTATATAGGCCAATGTGTTAACTCATGTGTAATCTCTCTATTGGGGTGTATTTTTATGCCAAGTGCATGAGGAGGATAAGGAAGAAGAACTTTAATTCAGAAGAATATAAATTTTACCCAAGTAAAATTTGTCGAGTATTGAAAGGGATATTCGTCGAGTATACTCATTAATACTCGTCGAATTCGTCGTATATACTTACTATCACTCGTCAAATTCATCATATGTACTTGTGGTAGAATATCTGAAAAGTTGGAAAAATAGTTATGTAAAATCCGTCGAGTATCATCAAGTATACTCGTCGAATTCGTCTAATGTATCTAATGATACCCGCCGAATTCGTCGAATATACATGTCAATACACGCCGAATTCATCGAATCATCTCGACCAGTGTTGTGGATATCGGCCGACATGTCCGACATGTCGGCCGACATGAAGGTTTGAGAGCAAAAACGACACAAAACCGGCACAGAATATATGTGTGGCGTTTTGAAAATATCGGACCGACATGTCGGTTCTAACCGACATGTCGGCCCCGAAAAGCGCCCATATCGGGCGCTTTTTTAACTAATTTTTTTTAATTTAATTATTAATTTTATATTTTAATTTCTATTAATGAAATGAGCGGGTCGGTCTACTGTTTTAACACCCCCGACCCCGCTCATTTCATTTCATCCCGTCACTCTGCCCTAGCTCTCCCCGTCGCTCCTGCCCTAGCTCTCCCGTGCGCGCCTGCGACACTATTTCTCTGGTTCTTTCTTCTCCCTGCTCGTTGGTGCTCTCTGGTTCTCTGGTTCTCTGGTGCTCTCTAGCTCGTTGGTGCTCTCCCTCTCTCGCGCACTGTCGGCACTCTAACTCTGGTTCTTTCTTCGCCCTACTCGCTGGTGCTCTTTGGTTCTCTAGTTATCTGGTGCTCTCTAGCTCGCTGGTGCTCTCCCTCTCTCGCGCGTTGTCGGCACTTTATCTCTCTGGTTCTTTCTTCTCCCTGCTCGCTGGTGCTCTGTGGTTCTCTGGTTCTCTGGTGCTCTCCCTCTCTCGCGTGTTGTCAGTACTTTATCTCAGTGGTTCTTTCTTCTCCCTGCTCGTTGGTGCTCTCTCGGCTGATTCATTCTTCTCCCTACCTCCCCCTCATTCTATCGCTCTGCATTTTGTTTTTTTTTTGTGTTGGTTGTTGTGCTAGCTGTCGGCTGTAGCATGGTGGCTGCCTCGTGGGTTGTTACTGGTGGCTGCCGACCCATTTAGTTGTTGGTGGCTGCCTTGTTGCTTTATTTGTCTTATTAGTTGCTGCCAGAAGCTTTCATTGATTGCCCTGTGCAAACTCTCTGGGTTAGAAGAAAGAACTAGAGACATGTTGTCGGACATGTCGGTCCGCTATTTTATTTGTGGCTGTCTTGCTGGTTGTAGTATAGTGGATGTGTTGTTGTTTTATTTGTCTTATTAGTTGCTACTTTATTTTTATTTGACACATTTATTAATCAACAAATGATTTGAAATACCCCTATTAATAGTTATTTATCCAACATCATTTTGCAATCAATGATACATGTATATCCAATCACATTTTTAGTTGCCCTGCTGCTTTGTGTCTTTTAATAAATAAAGTGTGAGATGCTTTGAAAATTTGAAAGATGCTTGAATGCTTTGTTCATTTTGTTGGATACTTTAAAAGTTTGAATGATAGTTATAACTTTGTATACTAGTATACTACTGAGAATGTAAAATTTTGTTGGATAAATAAAGTATTGCATGAATAATATAAAAGATATCTGAAGATCTAACGATCTAATGAAGTTATGGGGCTTTTATGATGTTGATTGTTTTCCAACTAGCAATTTTTCTCGTGATATAGTTATGTAAAATATTTTTTCATTTCATTTAACGAATATTATTTTCATTTCGTGTCATATTAGAATGACTTCTTCTGCTGGTTCTAGTGAGGCTCCCGTATCACTCGTATCAACCGGTAGAGATCCGTTCTGGGCATTTGGTGAGAAGTTGGTTGCAAACGACACAAACCGAATCAAATGCAACTACTGCAAGCAGACAGTGAATGACGGAATTACACGTTTCAAGCATCACTTGGCTGGGTGGAAGAGTAATGTTAAGCCATGCCCTCAGGTTCCCGCCGACGTTAAGGCTAAAGCGGATTCGGCCCTGAACTCAAATTTACAGAGTAAGAGGGCTAAAAGTGCCAAGTTTCAAGCGATCTTGAATGAGGTGGTTGTTGGAGGAGTGCATGTTGATCAAGAAGAGGACACTAGCATACTTAGGAGCACAGGTTCAAAGAGTCCAATGGACCAGTTTGTTCATTCAACTGCCGAGTCTACCAAGGGAAAAGATTCCCAACAAAGCACGATAGAGAGTAAGTACAAAAAGAAAGCCAGAGATGATGCCGCCGTATACATAGGTAGATGGGCATATGAAAACGGGATCCCGTTTAACGCCATATATAATTCATCCTTTCAGCAGATGACTCATGCCATTGGTTTATGCGGACCTGGGATGAAGATCCCAACGTTTTATGAGTTGAGAGAGAAAATTTTGCGAGGGGAGGTGGCGAGGACGAAGGAGATGTTGGGCATATTCACGCAGACCTGCAAATTGAATGGTTGCAGTATCATGACCGATGCGTGGACAGATCAGAAGGGTAGGAGCGTGATGAATATCATGATACATTGTAGTTCTGGAGTAGCATTCTGGCTTTCGAAGAATGTCTCCTCCTCCACACACGATGGGAAGTTCATCTTTGACTTCTTGGATGAGGTGATTGATAGCCCTGAGAGCCCATGAGAGCATGGTATCCTGCAGATTGTGACGGATAGCGCGTCCAATAATATTGTCGAGTGGAGATTGAACAGTCCTATGCAATTTGCAGGGTATTACTTAAACCCATATTTTTATTATTCTCATCGAGTGGAGATTGAGGCTGACGGAAGGTTTATGAGTGGTTTTGTTGAGTGTCTCTCAAGGATATATAGGAAAGATCCTTCTACATAGGATCACATCAGCGCGCTGAGCTCGATGTTTACCAATACCAACAAGGGTTATTTGGTAAAGAGATGATAAAAAGACATCTACAAAATCCCAACTTAAATCCAGGTACATTTTAATATATATATATTTATTAATAATAATGATGTATTTATGTATAATAAATGAATAATTAATAGTTTAATACATTGTGTTGTCATTTTAATTTTCACAGTACATTGGTGGCGGCTTAACGGTGCTGATACGCCGTACCTTAAAACTATGAACATGAAAATTTTAAGTCTGACTACTTCATCTTCTGGCTGTGAGAGGAACTGGAGCACCTTCGAGATGGTATAGATTAATTTAGTTATGTAGTTAAACATTTATATCTTATTATATGATTGTATGCATTATTTAACTCTTTTTAAAAATGTACAGATACATTCTAAAAAGAAAAATAAACTTGATAGCAAGAGATTGAACGATTTAGTATTTGTAAAATTCAATGCTTTGCTAAAGTCGAAATATTCAGAGACATCTCGGGATCCATTGGCAGCTAAGAATGTTGATTCTGGAATGGTACAAGAGTGGATGGTAAATGTTGATCCTGAGGAGGATGAAGATAAAGATGACGATGATGAAGTCTTTCCTGACGAGGGGCTGACATGAGCGCAAATTGGCAATATAGTCGACGCTGATCATGATGAAAAAAGACCTCAAAGATTAGCTACAAGAAAAGAAGTGACACTTAGTTATCAAAGAAGAGAAAAGAGAAAAATATCTGAAGTGGACGAGAGAGATCTAGAGGGTTCATCGGATGAAGATCATATTCTATCTACTCTGCCAACTATAGATGAGTTTTCAGGTGATGAAGAATGAGATATGTTTGAGTTTTCATATTTAAAGTGTTGTATGTTAAATGCTACATATAGATTTTAATATTTAAAAGTTCAATAGGTTATAAAATAAGTAGTACTGTGATGTGATTTGTATAAAAATTAAAAAATAACATTTAATTACATATATAATTAATTAAATATTAAAATCCGATATATGGAATATCCCCGATATATCCCCCGATATATAAAAAACCGACATGAAAATCCAAACCGACGTGTCCCCGACATCCGACATCTGCAACATTGATCTCGACGCTACTTCTCTGGATTTTCGTAAGGCAAATTCGTCGATTATCACAGCATCGAGTGCGTCGATGACGCCGAGTGCGTCGATGGCGTCGATGACGTCGAGTGCGTCGATGGCATCGAGTGCGTCGATGACGTCCAGTGCATCAACATCGTCGAGTGCGTCGAGTCAGCTAGCCTATACTCGTCGAATTCATCCAGTATACTAGCTGATACTCGACGAATTTGTCGAGTATAACTTCAGCATGACGTTGAGTGGCAACTTGGTTTGAGCTGAATTTTTCTATGTCAATTTCGTCATATATCAATACTGTTCGGCGAGTATACTCAGCTATACTCGACGATACTCGACAAAAATGACTTAGGTTATTTTTCTTCTATTTTTCAAAACAGCGGCTCGGGTTGAACGACGACCATGCACAGTAATTTCGCAAGTCTCGTTTTGGAATTTCTTTTATAGCCGTTACTATTGGGGATGCCTATAAATACTTAGGGTGGATTTTTCATCAACCCTAATCTTGCTATCGTGCTAATTGTCCAAAGATTTCAAATCGCAAGATTTTCCAAAAACGAAAACAATCGGCCCCCTACTGTTCGCGACATCCGATCGGCCGACGACAACAAAGTGCACGATTCGATCTTCATCTTCCGATTCGACTGGATCTTTGTTTTCCGAAGATCTCTGCTCCTTCAGATCTAGTTTATTCGAGATTCATGATCTAAGTCTTCAAAGCTTGCAGATTTTCTGTGTTCTCCAAGGTTTTTGAAGATCAACATTTTTCAAAGAACGACGGATAAAAGACTCCAGATCTTGTGAAGATTGTGTACTATTATTGTGTAATATTCTATTACATTTGTGAGAGATTTTATCTCTGAGTTGTAGATCCGTTTGTGGATCGAGTGGTAGATCCGTTTGTGGATCGAGTCGTAGATCCGGTTGTGGATCGAGTTGTAGGAGAGGTTGTTCTCCGAGTGGTAGGAGCGTCGTCTCCGAGTTGTAAGAGCGCGCCTCCGAGGTGTAAGATTTGTTGAAATTTGAGAAAGGTGAAGTAGCCGAATCTAGCCCTTCGTGGTAGATAGGCGAGGCGGGACAGTGGACGTACCCAACACGAGGAACCGCTATAGATCTCTGTATTCTGTGTTCTTGCATTTTTTAAGTAATTGTTATTTCGCGAAAACACACAGACATCACCTATTCACTTCCTCTAGGTGATTTACGTAGGCGCTAGATACTTCCAATTGGTATCAGAGCGAGGTTTTGTTCGATATATGGTTAACACCTTGAACAAGATCCCAGATCTAGCGTCGAGAGATTCCGCTCAGTAGCCATGGACAGAAGCAAGGACATGTCTTCTATGAAGTTACCGGTGTGCACCAAAGAGAACTTTCCCATGTGGAAAGAACCAGTCCGATTCTTCATGGAAGCAGCAGATCCGAGAATTTTTCAGATTGTGGAAGAAGTACCTCACATACCTACACAAGCGTCAGCTTTGAATCCGGCAGTCTTGATTCCAAAGAAAATGATGGGCTTGACCAAAGATGAAATTGCCCTATTCTCCTTGGACAAAAAACTAAGAATATTATCGCAAGTGCAGTGAACGACTCAATTTTTCCAAACCCATTCCACTGCAAATCTGCCAAGGAGATGTGAGACTGCCTTATAGTTCTTATGCAAGGAACCGAAGAAGTCAGAGACGATCGCAGATCATTGCTGAATCAGGAGTACGAAACGTTTAAGCAAGGATCAAGTGATACTATTGCAGACAACTTCGAGAAATTCTTCAAGATTGTCAACGGTCTCAGAAATTACTGCCGCACCTTCACTAATGGTGAAGTAAACGACAAATTCCTCAGATCCTTAACAAAGGACTGGGATACTAAAGTTGTAGCCATTATGGAGTTTGAGAAGTTGCCGTAGATTGACCACCAGAACCTCTTCGGAAAGCTGTTCTCCTACGAGCTTTAAATGAACACTAGAAAGGAGGAGCAAAGCAGCAGTACTTCAAGTAGAGAAAAGTCAGTTGCTCTGAAGGCTGAAGTTCAAGGAAATCTAAAGCTGTGTCACCAGTAAGGACACGAGCTCCAGACACCCCAGAAGACTCTGAGCCAAGCACGTCAGACTCTGAGCTATCTAACGGAGAGTTCTCACTCATCTCTAAGTAGTTCAAGAAACTGCTCAGCAAGAGAAGACAGATGAAAATCAGTCACCCTCCTTTGACTTCAGAAGATCACATCGTGATGACGATTGCTCCAAGAAAAGCTATAACCGAGAGGACAAGTACAAATCTAAACAACAAATATTCTTCCTCTGACGTTGTGTGTTATTGCTTTAATAAGACATGACACGTGATTGCGGAGTGGCCGTACAAAAAGAAAGGATCCATGAAAAAGGAGAAGAGATCCTTTAAGGGCAAGAGGAAAGAAAAAAAGAGCTTCGTCGCCAAGAAGTCCAAGACTCTCAGCGACAGTGACTCGAGTGAGTCAAGTTCAGAGAATGAGGAAGCTTACTTCAGGTTCATGGCTCGATCAGACTAGGAAGTTGGCGGCTCCGAGTATCACGTGAAGGTAAACTCACACACGATACTCTTTGAGTCGGAAACGTCAACTAATGGTCATGAAGGCTATTATTCTGAGGAAGACGATTCCGAATTGATGGCTCAGTATGAGAACCTTTTGAAAGCTTTTGACAAATGTCGCAAGGTAGTCAAAAATCAAGCAAAAGAGATTGCCTCCCTCAAGGCAGTGGAAACAAGTCTGGAGGAGGAACTTGCAAAATTACTTCCTCTCAGAGATGAAGTCCACTCCTTGAAGGTGGAATTAAAAAGCTCGACTGAGACATTAAGACAGAAGGGGAAATACCTAGATGAGCTAGAAGAAGAGCTCGTTGTCGAAAGGAAGCTAGTTGAAAGCTACTATACGCCAAATACCGTTCTTCCTCTCATTGATGAGTTTTATGCTCCAAAGAAGGATAGGGGTCTTGGCCACGTAGTGGAAAAAGGTAAGACTGCTAAGAGAGCCGCCACCAAAGGAAAATGAAGGCACCTCAGAGTTAACCCTCTTTTAAGAAGGTTATTTTCCCCACAAACAAATATGACTCTGAGACGTCCTATGGACACTTTGCCAGACCTATCTATGTCGAGTCTAAGAAGAGCTATCAAGGATGGACCCGTCCCCGAGACTTTGGGGCTAGTGTTTTCAAGGCTCCTTACGAAAAGATAACTCTACAAGAGTATGATCCTTATTTTCATGGACATAATTATAAGAAGGCACCGAAAGCCAAAATCTTTTGTACGCAAGGCTAAGGAGATTAAGAAGCCTTGTGTATATTGCAATCAGGAGGCTTCCACCTCCAAGTATGTTGCTCCTGCTAGACCTCAAATTCAAAAGGTAAAGCAGGAGTACAAGAGAAGGTAAAACAGATTTGACTGTTGGTGTTGCTGCAATATTGGTCATTTTGACGCAGATTGTTGGTTTAATCCTACAAATTTTGAAACTCCACGAGTTAACAGTGCGAGACTGATCATTCGCAAAGTTAATGTTCTTAGTGGTGTTAAGCTGACAAGGAACCAATGACCCAAATATGTTTGAGTTCCTAAAATAAAATGATTTATAATTGCAGGTATGTCCAAAGACCAACAAAAATCCAATCTGGTATTTGGACAGCGGATGCTCTCGACATATGACCGGGACAAGAAGCTTTCTGCGAGAATTTACCCCAGTCGAAGACGGACCAAAAGTTATATTTGGAGGGTCAGACAGGGGAATCACGAAATGCTACAGTATGATTTCCAACGACATAGTTTCTTTCACACACGTGACTTATGTTGAAGGATTATATCATAATCTAATAAGCATAAGTCAACTATGTGACAAATGCTATATCATTGAGTTCTACATGGATAGTCGTCTGATAAAGTCGTCTGCTAATTTGGAGACAATTTTAACAGACACCCGGAGTAGAAATATATTTTGTTTAAATTTTCTATGTTTAGACAATTCTACACCTGTGTGTTTTTTGACTAAAGATAGTGCGTCTCTCTGTGACCAATGACACAAGAGATTAACACATATTAATTTCAAAACCATAAATATGTTATTTTCTCACAACTTAGTGTGTGATGCCCGCAGCATTAAGTGTCTTAAAGAGAGTCCGTGTCACGCATGCCAAATGAGTAATCAGACAAAAACTACCTTCAAGGGTATTGCTGAAAAAGATTCTTCGAGAAGTCTGTATTTACTTCATATGGACTTATTCGGTACTACGCCAATTCACAGTTCAGGAGGTAAAGTATATACGTTGGTAATTGTTGATGACTACTCTCGTTTTACTTAGATGTTCTTTCTGAAACACAAGTCAGACACCTTTGACTCTTTCACCAATTTTGTCTGGCAAATTCAGAACGAATTGAACTGCTTAGTGGTCAAAATCAGAAGTGACCACATAACAGAATTTGAGTCTGGTGTCATGACAGAATTCTGTGAAAGTCAAGGTATCTTTCATGAGTTTTCCTCTCTGCGTACTCCACAGTAAAACAGAGTTGCTGAGATAGAATCCTCATTGAAGCATGTACAACTATGTTGAACGACGCTTCACTTCCAGAGCACTTCTGGGCTGAAGCAGTCAACACAACTTGCCACGTGCAAAACAGAGCTCTAATTAACAAGAACCATCGTATGACTCCCTATGAATTATTGAAAGACAGAAAACCGACTGTGTCATACTTTAGAATCTTTAGAAGTAAATGTTTCGTACTTAATAATGAGAAGTACTATCGCACGAAGTTTAGTGACAAATGTTTTGAAGGTATTTTCGTGGTTATATTAACCATAGTGAGACATATAGGATTTCTAATAAGAAAACCCTGTTGGTAGAAGAGTCTATTAATGTTGTTTTTGATGAGACAAACCTGCTCCAAAGCAGCTCGTCTAGTGTTATTGGTGTAGATGCAGCTACCAGGTTCAAGGAACTAAGCTTGGATGAAGCAGTCAAGGAAGATGTTCCAAGCTCAGTCAAGGTCGTTGATCCAAGATTGGTGGATGAAGAACTTCTAGAGGAAGAAATACTTCAACCTACAGAGGATGCACCAGATGTTGCAGAACGTGCTGGAGGGAGAGCAAACAAATCTAGGGTTTAAACACCTAAGAGATCACCCAGCTGATAAAATAATTGGAGAGCTAGACAACGGTGTTAGAATCAGAAGAGGTACATCTAATGAAATATTGCATCTTAGTTTTCTGTCTCAGGTTGAGGCAAAGAAGTTTGAAGACGCAAACAAGGATGTCTCTTGGATATTGACAATGCAAGGGGAGCTCAATCAGTTTGAAAGATGTAAAGTCTGGGAGTTGGTGCCCAGACCCAAAAGACAGAACGTGATCAGCACCAAATGGATTTTCAGAAACAAGCTGGACGAACATGGAGTTATTATCAAGAACAAAGTCAGACTTGTAACTCAAGGATATAGACAAGAAGAAGAGATCGACTTCGACCAGTCCTTTGCTCCAGTGGCCAGACTCGAGGCGATCAGGTTGTTTCTTGCGTATGCTGCCCTCAAAAGATTCAAAGTATATTAAATGGACGTAAAATCAGTATTCCTTAACGAGAATCTGAAGGAGGAAGTATACGTAGCGCAACCCCCAGGTTTTGTCAACTCTACTTTCCCTGAATATGTTTATTTTCTTAATAAAGCTCTATATGACTTAAAACAAGCTTCTCGAGCTTAGTATGAGACCCTGCCTAACTTTATTCTGGAGAACAAGTTCACAAGAGTAAAAATAGACAAGACATTATTTCTTATGAAGTAAAATGCAAGATTCTGCGAGTACAAATCTATGTCGACGACATTATATTTGGCTCTACGGAAGACAACCTTTGCAAGAAGTTCTCCAAACTTATGCAAAACAAGTTTGAAATGAGTAGTATGAGAGAGCTGAAGTATTTCTTACGACTTCAGGTGAAGCAATCTGAAGATGAAATTTTCATCTCTCAGACGAAGTTCATCAAAGAGTTACTAAATAAATTCGGAATGAAGAATGCAAGCTCAATGAGGACTCCAATGTGTTCAACTATGTCTCTGAACAAGGATGAGAAAGAGAAACTTTTTGATGAAACAAAGTACAAAAGCTTAATTGGATCCTTGCTCTACCTCACTGCCAGTAGACCCGACATAATGTTCTCAACATGCGTCTGCGCTAGATTTCAGGTGAATTCTAAGGAATCTCATTACGTACGTCGCTGCAAAGCGAATTGCAGTTAGCAGAGATGATAGGAAAAAACACTTCCGGGACGTGTCAATTCATCGGAAGAAGGCTTATCTCATGGAACAGTAAGAAGCAGAATTGTATGACAACTTCAACTGCCAAGTCAAGTATATCTCTGCGGGTAGTTATTGCGCACAACTTCTATGGATCAGGAATCAACTCAAAGACTACAACCTAAAGTTCAAAGAGATTCCAATGTATTGCGACTCCTCCAATGCAATAGTGATCGCGCATAATCCAGTCTTTCACAGCTGGACAAAGCACATTGAAGTGCGATATCACTTCATCCGGGAGCATGTGGAGAATAAGGATATAACCCTTAGCTATGTTCCGACGGATAAGCTGGTCGCAGATATTTTCACGAAACCGCTGGACGAGACCAAGTTCTCGTTTTTTTAAATGGAACTAGGCATGCTAAACAAATCCTCGTGAAGATGGCCAAGAAGACAGGAAGTTTCTTGGAAAATTCTTCAGAAAGCAAGAAAATTTTGTCCAAGGCAAATTCGTCGGATAACGTCAGCAGATCTCGCTGATTCGTCGAATATTCACGGGAACTTAGGCGATTCGTCGGATATACACGCCGAAACTCGCCGTATCTGACTCTGCATCCGGTGAATCTCGCTAAATTTTACATAGTTGAAATTTTCTTTCCTATATTGGATCCGAAGAGTCACGACTTATCAGGTACGCGTCTTTCCTATGCCTTAATTTTTTTTAAAAAATATATATTAAAAAGGGTCAGGGCAAACCGCACGCTATTTCGTCGAAACCAGAAGATGAAGTCGCCGAATAGCTCTCTTCCCGGCGATTCGGTTTCCGGCACTGTTCATCCTCCTCCGCCGCTCTGCTTGCGTGCTTGGTCAATTAGGTCATTGCAAGCCATTTCCGACAGTCTAGCAGAGTCTCCCGTCGATTTCTTCCAGAAGATTGATTCCGCCGCCTACTTGATCTCGCCGACTCCTCCGTGACAGCAATCAGTCCCGAGCCCTTCTGAAATTCTGCAGACTTCTGATTCTCCATGGCACCTCACACACAAGTGGTTTGCTAGGTGGAGGAGAACTAGTTCGTACAAGATTTGCTTCTGTTTCTGATGAGTTCAGGTACCTGATCCTGATGTTGGAGACAACCGACCTCTATTTGTCCTCAAACACCCCTGCAAGATTTTGGACAAAGATGTCCTTGAGTTCTATCAGCATGCCAAGCTTCTCAGGAAGATTCAGTTATCAAGAGCAAAGTTCGTTCGTCCAAAGTCAAAGTGAAGGCTTCCCTCCTGACAAGGTACTTGCGGCTTCCTGCTTGTAAAGAGGCCGATTACCTCGAAGAGGAGGACTTCACTAGAGCTCTTTTGTTCTGTGGATTACCAAGAGACACCAAAGCTGTTGAAAGGAAAGGGATGAACGATGAAGGAAAGCTGCTATCAGATATTATTAGAAAAGTATTGTTATGCAAAATTGGTTCCCATGACTACCTATCATCAGAGATGTTCAAAATTCTTGTGACAATCGTCTGTCGAAAGAGAATGGATTGGGGCGCTATGCTGTTTGAAAAGATAAAGGACAGTCTCCGCACTCTCAACTTTGGAAGGATTATCAGCTTGTACTTGAACTAATTGGACGAAGACAAGTTTGATATGACCAAAGATGTGTCTATCCATCACCTGAAGAAGATCGACTCATCTATCTTCTCAAGGTGGGATGGGAGGATCCTGAGGATAGGATTCCTTCTCCACCCCCAGTGAGATTCCTGATAGCTTGAGTGCAGGAATTGAGGGGGGGGGGGGGCAGCTGATACACAAGTGGCAACTGAATCAGTTCCCTTGAGTGTTACTACTGTTGCATAGAGTCCAGTTCCAGTTCCAGCTGCCAAGATTACAGTTCCAGAGACAGGGAATATTCTGACAGAGGTTGCTAAGATTACTCATGCTGCTGTTGATGAGATAGTGCCTGATGAGGCCGAGATTTCTGCTGCTGCTAAGGATGATTTGAATGTTGATGACTATGAAATAGATGCTGATGAGGAAATGATTGTTGCTGATGAGACCAAAGTTGCTGATAATGTTAATGATGGTTCTGAGTTGGTGTTAGTGGACAACCTGATTGTCCCTCTCCCAGAGATTACTCCCGCTTCAACTTCTGAGGGCGAGGTGACTCAGTCCTTGATATCTATTGCTACTCAGGTTAACAGGTTTATCCGCAACCTAGAGAAGAGAGTTGCCCTGACATCCGATATTCCTCCAGCCGTTCCAGAGGAGGTAGTGGATATTTTTAACGAGGAAGGAGATACAAAGAGCATGCTCCTATCCTATCTGCTGATGAAGATCTCGGGTTGATTTCTAAGGCTCGTTTATCTCCGATAGATGAGTCCCCCAGTGATTCAGAAATCCATGCAGATCTTCCCTCACATCCCCAGTGTTCCTACTGAAGAGGTTCCTAGTTCCAGTGCTGATAGTTCTATCCTCCTGAAGACCATAGAAGCCATGTTGGCCAAAACAACAACAACATTTGAAGCCTCCATGCAAAAAGTTCTGAATAAAGTCCAGGAAACTGAGCAAGATATGAACAACGGCCTTGCAGCTGTCAAGGTGCGTTTCGACAAGATAGATGAAAGGTTGACTCCTGGTTTGCACAGGGTCGTCAAGCTCTAATTCATAATATGGACGGGCTAAAAAGTAATGTAAAGTTCTTCAAAAGGTTTAAGAACGCTATAACAATGATTGAGGCTCACAATCGCTCAATGGATCATTTTGATAAGACAATGTAATCATATGCCAATGCTGTAGCTATGAAGTCAGAAAAGGGGAGGATGTCGTTAAAGCTAAGGTGGATGTTGTTGAGGCTACAATGCTTGCAAACTTCCAACAAGTCAATGATTACTATTATGACAATTTTGTATGGCTACATGGACAGATGGTTAGCTCTCAAGTACATGTTGTGTCTGCTCATGTTGAAGTCATCCTGCTGAGGATTACTCTCAATATTGAACAGACACACAGGAGCTCTCTCTACAGATCTGCTACTGCTACTGCTACTGTAACTGCTACTGTTGTTGTTGCTGCTGTGTTCCAAGATGTTCAAGTGGCTGAAGATATTTCCTCCTCCAGTGTACAAAAGGAGAAGAATACGGTGAAGACACCTCTGTTGTAGGTCAGAGCCAGTTAGAGAAGAGCCAGTTAGAGAGATGGCTGAGGTATGGAGTCCAATTTCTAGAGGAATTATCTTACTCTTTCACCTTGGTCGATGTTGGGGGAGGAAACCGATGGAGCCATTTTGACAGAGATGAGTGGCAGAAGTATGAGTTGAGATGTGCTAAGAGAAGGATTCACTTTAGGAATCACAAGCATGATGATCCAGCTGCACCTCCAGCCCCTCTAAGATACTATCCAAAGCCCAAAGCGTATTTTGCTAGACAACGTCAAAAGAGCCAGGACGGGTAGGACTGATGGTTTTATGTTTTGATTATTATGTATGGTCGTGGTTGCCCCTGAACTAAAAACCCTTATTGATAATATATAATAATATATATATATATATATATATATATATATATGATTTAATGTTTTGACTGCAATGTGCGCTGTGTTTAATTTTCTTTTATTCATATATCATTTCAGTTATGTTTTTTATTATTGCTGTACAATTCACCTTATCTTATAAGATTCTGACTTTTTCAAATAGGGAGAGATTGTTGGATATTGTATCCACAATAACCCTGATTTGAAGAGAGTCCAGTTAAGATAAGATGAATGATGATTGTATTTGATATTGTATTTTCAGTTATATGCTTGCAGGTCTACATTGCTAAGTACACACCAATGTCAGGTTACAGTGAGTTAGTAAACACAGGACTATACAATGTAATCCTTCATTGTGTAGGCTAATGTGTTGACTCACGTGTAATCTCTCTATTGAGGTGTATTTCTATGCCAAGTGCATGAGGAGGATTCAAGAAGAAGAACTTGAATTCAGAAGAACAAAAATTTTACCAAGTAAAATTCGTCGAGTATTGTAAGGGATATTCGTCGAATTCGTCGAGTATACTCATTAATACTAGTCGAATTCGTCGTATATACTTACTAGCACTCATTGAATTCATCATATGTAATTGTGGTAGAATATCTCAAAAGTTGGAAAAACAGTTAAGTAAAAGTCGTCGAGTATGATCAAGTATACTCGTCGAATTCGTCAAATATATCTAACGATACTCGCCGAATTCGTCGAATATACATGTCGATACACGCCGAATTCGTCTAATCACCTCGACGCTACTTCTCTGGATTTTCTTAAGGCAAATTCGTCGACTATCACAGCGTCGAGTGCGTCGATGGCGTCGAGTGCGTCAATGACGTCGAGTGCGTCGATGCCGTCAAGTGCGTCGATGCCGTCGAGTACGTCTAGTGCGTCGAGTGCGTCGAGTGCGTCGATGACATCGAGTGCGTCGAGTCAGCTAGCCTATACTCGTCGAATTTGTCGAGTATACTACCCGATACTCGACGAATTCGTCGAGTATGACTTCAACATGGTGTTGAGTGGCAAGTTGGTTTGAGCTGCATATGGCTATGTCAATTTCGTCGTATATCAATACTGTTCGGCGAGTATACTCAGCTATACTCAACGATACTCGACTAAAATGACTAATGTTATTTTTCTTCTATTTTTCAAAACAGCGGCTCGGGTTGAACGACGACCATGCACAGTAATTTCGCAAGTCTCGTTTTGGAATTTCTTTTATAGCCGTTACTATTGAGGATGCTTATAAATACTTAGGATGGATTTTTCATCAACCATAATCTTGCTATCGCGCTAATTGTCCAAAGATTTCAATCGCAAGATGTTCCAAAAACGAAACCGTTGGCTCCCGTACTGTTCGCGACATCCGATCGGCCGGCGACAACAAAGTGCACGATTCGATCTTCATCTTCCGATTCGACTGGATCTTTGTTTCTGAAGATCTCTACTCCTTCAGATCTAGTCTATTCGAGATTTAAGATCCAAGTATTCAAAGCTTCCAGATTTTCCGTGTTCTCCAAGGTTTTTCAAGATCAACATTTTTCGAAAAACGACGGATAGAAGACTCCAGATTTTGTGATGATTGTGTACTATTATTGTGTAATATTCTTTTACATTTGTAGGAGATTTTATCTCCGAGTTGTAAATTCGTTTGTGGATCGAGTGGTAGATCCGTTTGTGGATCGAGTCGTAGATCCGGTTGTGGATCGAGTTGTAGGAGAGGTTGTTCTCCGAGTGGTAGGAGCGTCGTCTCCGAGTTGTAGGAGTTGCGGCTCCGAGGTGTAAGATTTGTTGAAATCTGAGAAAGGTTAAGTAGTCGAATCTAGCCCTTCGTGGTAGATAGGCGAGACGGGACAATGGGGTACTCAACACGGGGAACCACTATAGATCTCTGTGTTCTGTGTGTTTGCATTTTTAAGTAATTATTATTCGCGAAAAGACACAAACATCACTTATTCACCCCCTTTAGGTGATTTAGGTAGACGCTAGATACTTTCACTCTCGAAGGTCTAGCCTCGACTGTAGGATAAGGAACTCCTCAGTGTACTCGTCTACCGATGATTTTCCCTGCTGTAGATTATGGAATCTACGATATAGAGTTTGAAGATAATCACGAGGAACATACCGCTTCCTTAGTTGGGCCTTAAATTCATTACATGTTGTGATGGGAGGCAACCCTAAATTGAATCTGACGCGCTCTAATTGTCCCTACCAGACTAGGCAGACCCCTTTAGCCTAAGGCCGGCGTACTCTTCTTACCTAAATGGAGGCTATTGCTTCCAAACTAAGTAGCAATCCATCCCATCACACCAATTTAAGCAACCCTCAGGCTCTATTCGTCCCTCAAAATCGCTGACATATAATTTTATTCCTAATCCCAATGAGGCGGCTCTCTTATATTGGGACTACCGACTCGAAGTGACATGGATTTTCTTGTTCCAAATTCCTATGATTTGAATGGTGCTCGACCTGGGGTGGTGGATTTAGCCCTAAATGTTGGTTGGCCTCTAAAGCATTAACGCTCGCACGTAATCCTGGGAGCACTTGAC
Source organism: Platanthera guangdongensis (assembly GCA_039583875.1). NCBI lineage: Eukaryota > Viridiplantae > Streptophyta > Magnoliopsida > Asparagales > Orchidaceae > Platanthera > Platanthera guangdongensis. Next base: position 62,425,640 of record CM077165.1, read on the forward strand.
CGACACTCCTCTGATTCTCGTTGACACTTGTGGTTATTTCAATTGATTTTGTTAGATTTTGAATTTGTGTTCTCAGTGCAGTGACGTTATCTTCGATTTTTCCGTTGCGATTTCCATTTAAAATAAATTGATTTAAAATTCTCAGAATTTTTTCAAATTGAATTTAAAATATTAATAATAATAAAATACTTCACTTTGAAAATAAAGACTTGAATTTAAAAGGATATTTAATGACGCCTCTTTTTTTTAAATAGGTTATAATTAATTTAAAAATAGAATTGTTTTAAAGAAATAATTTTTGAAGTCCGGATCGCGTGATCGTGTTAGGAGCGAATCACAGTTGCTCTGATACCAAACTGATGTAGTCCCAGAGTAAGGGTTTTAAAAATAAATATTTTTTTAGCAAAATAACAGATTTGTGTAAAATAAAAATTAGAATTTTGAAAATGGTTTTGATTTTTAATTTTTTAAAAGAGGGGCCTAGTGGCCAAATTCGTTTGAGTAGAACTCTCAAGTATTTATTTGGATCGATCCTTGCACGAAATTAAACAACCACAAACAAATCCAAATCAACAATTTATGAAATAACAAAATTTAAAATAGCGAGAACGTTCGAAGACAAACTCAAGATTATTTAAGTTGTTGCATAAATTTAATCTAATAAAAGGAGCATGAGAAGAGTGTCGGATACCACAATGGAGTTGATCCACTCGGTGCAAACACGCGATCGCTGACTTCGACGATGGAGGCTGAAACTGGACGAGGAGGCCGAAGGAGTACCGTCGGGGGAAGGGTGCTGAATAAAATGGCGAAGTCGACAGCACCCGACTTGCAGGTGGAGGCCAGTGACAACAAAATGCCAATGGTGGCGTGGTTTGTCGTTGACGGGCGGAGGCTGCATAGCAGGGGGGGCCGACGGCGGAGATTCTACCGGCAGTTAGTGGTAGATTGCAGTCGGCGTCATCATTGAACAGGTACAACAACAGGCTGGAGGTTCCGGCTGACATTTTGGCGCGGAGAGAGATGAACGGAGGCGTCGCATCTGGAGGATCCTTCCAATCAAAACTCTGGTGTTGAGTTTAACTTGCAGGTGTTGATGGGGTTCCGTCGGTAATGCAGAGGGAACGAGCGTGGACTCATTCTCTGCAATTTTTCCCGGTCCCCTTCTTCCTTCGGCAGAGGCGTATTTAATAGACAGTAATATTGGCTGCCCTTATTATATTTTATTCTTATTTCTTTCCTTTTCAAATCAGATGTGACATTCTTTATTAGTGCAATTTTCAAATGATTTCCCAAATAAATCTTTCTCTGTTTGACTATTTCCAACTCAGCAACTTCTTCAATTATTGAATTATAGATTCTATTCTCGATTAAATTTATGCAAATTTTAAATAATTTGAGCTTGCCTTTTCTCATCCTAACTTCCTAAATTACGGGACCTTTTATTTAAGGTCCTACCCCGGTCAACCGACGAGTGCGCAAAAAAATTGTACAGGGACAATAAAAATCCCAATCCCACACATTAATTCCCTTTTTTCTGGAGTTTACATCAGTGCCACCTCCGCATTCTCCCTTAGCTTTCCTCCTTTGCATC